>JAWNLD010000659.1:0-168960 GCA_035041545.1 Drosophila colorata | reverse complement strand
ATGCATACTGCGGTGCTAGTGCTTAAGGATAAGACCCTTTAAACAATTATAGCAAAATTCTAAGAAAAAAAAGGAAAGAAAAAATGTGAGAAAAACCGAACATATAAAAATAATAAAAAATTAAAAAAAACAAAATAGAGGAAAAATATTTAAAATAAATAATTTGTTTTGACTAGTGAATAATTTATTTTCTATTAGTTTCCAGTTATGGCGGTTAGGCGAAGTTCGGAAAATGTAGTTGCTCTTTCGAACGGTGAGTCGATACGATGCACAATGCACAAAGGTAAAGCTTGTCTTCTGAGCGTCGAGTTCAATCTCCTAACTCACAGAGTGATCAAAGGTCCACGGCCAACCAGATGCCAGGCCACACTGGAACCATTGCAAAAAGCCGCGTAAGCACCAGGTCACAAGCACGCTATGCTCCGAACGTGAATGACCCGCGCCAAAATGCAAGTTCGAACCCTAGACGTGACTCCACACATGGTAGAGAAGTGCAGGAACCACGTTGTGTGTCGCATCCAACACCCTATTTCCAATTCGTTAGAAGATTTTCGGGCGAGCATGACACCAATCATTTCGGAGCAAATTAATTTGGTTATGGAAAACTTAAATCTATTTAGCGCACAGCGCGATATCCGCGATGAGCCACAACTTGAGTGGGATAACGACATTGTGCCATCTTTTCCGCGCTTAAGCAATGCCAGCAATGTGCGCAACGATAGCTACAGGGTTAGACCACCTAGTGCTCGAGTTAATGTTAACGATTCGTCATTGGATCGACCCGACAGAATATCAAATGTAATCTCCAACTGGTGTATCAAATTCAGTGGATCAGCTAACGACCTTCCCATCGAGGACTTTATTGCTTGAACGGGAATTTTGCACTCTTGTCCCAATTTGCCAATCTCTTGTTTACTGGTCAGCTCTTTCTTTTTACTGGCGTGTTCATAGACCCGCGGATAACATGAACTGGATCGAGTTGTGTAGCCGCTTACAAGGGAGGTAACAGGACCAGCGTTCTGACCGCGACATAAAAAATGCCATGCGTCGCCGCAAACAGGGCAGTAGTGAGTTATTTGATGAGTTCTTAGATGCGGTATTTTCAATTGCTGACTTTTTACGAGAGCCGATGTCCGATAACGACATAACAATTGAGGTGCGACATAATCTAAAGCCTGAGCTAAAACATGAGTTACTGCATGTGGACACTCTAGATTTAGCAAATTTGCGTAGAGAATGCCACCGACACGAAGAGTTTTTCCGCAATCTCCGGCCTATGTCTCATATCGTCCGAACACCGTTAAGCGGTTTGTAAATACCCTACTTCACGAAGAGGATGCTGAAGAGGACTCTAAGGGAGAAGACGAGACTGCCAACGAGGTCTGTGCTGTTCGGTCGGTGGAAAGCGTCACATGTTGGAACTGTGAAGTGCAGGGCCACAGATATCATGACTGCCTCAAACCTCGCCGCATTTTCTGCTACGGTTGTGGGACACCTGACATTTACAAGCCCAACTGTGTACAGTGCAATACGACGTCGGAAAACTCGAAGCAGGATGTCCGCCGTATTCCGAAAGGGGATGTCCGACACTAGTCTCGGATCCTACATTTTCTCACCCAATCACTAGACTTGAACCTCCACCAAATTTGTCATTTTCCGCACCTGACGTTCCAATTCCTCAGCATTTGAAACCATACCACGTTAGATTACAAGAATATCAGAAGCGTAGATCAGAAATTTTCAATGTTAACACGATCAATGTAGACAAGACTCGCTCTGCGTTACGCATGCGTGAATTTTGGCAACGCAGACAAAGCTTAAGCGAATTCACTGTGTCATCTATTTTTCAAAAAGCTTGTGATATTTGTCCTTTCACTCGAATCGAGATTTTTGGCAAAGATTTCCTCTTAGACAGCTCTTTTACTTACTCTCTTAGACAGCGGAGCTAATAAATCCGTTATTGGAGGAAATCTAGCGCAGGAAGTTATCTCGAACAAACTTCTGTCAAATAAACTGCAGGGTTTCGTTCGCACCGCAGATGGCCAAACACAGTCAGTGGCTGGCTGTATTACTGTCCCTTTAGTCTACAATTCGACCCAATTCGATTTTGAATTTTTAGTTATTGCATCTATAAAACAGGACGTTATATGTGGTATGGATTTTGGCATTTCCATTATACCTTCCTTCTCCGTGAATGAAATGATGTGTGAGTGTAAAGAAGGATTGCTTAAGTTGACATTGTCCCCTTCTGAGCAATCCAAGTTACAATCCGTAAATTAATCTTTTCCTTTATTTGAGAAGGATGGAATTGGCGTGACGACATTAATTAAGCATAACATTGATACATCCAACGCCAAACCAATTAAACAACGGTTTTATCCCCTATCTCCCGCAAAGGAACAACTCCTATGTGCCGAGATTGACCGTATGCTCAAAATGGACGTCATTGAAGAAGCTCCAAGCTCTCCATGGTCGTCTCCAATCACTTTGCACATAAAGCCCGGCAAAGTGCGATATTGTTGGTCTATTTAGATGACTTATTGGTGCTATCTCACAGTTTTAGCGATACTAGTACATTTATCGGAAGTTTACACCCAATTACGAAAAGCCGGTCTCACCATTAACAATAATAAGAGTCAATTCTGATTGAAGAAGGTGGACTACCTTGGATATCTAGTGGGTTAGGGTACGCTCCAAGTTAATCCGGCGAAAATTGTGCGGTTGATGAGTTTCCCGTACCGCGAACCAAAAAGCAGATTCGAAGATTCTTGGGTTTGACTGGTTGGTACCAGCGTTTCATTCCTAACTATTCTTCAGTTATTTTTTCTCTTACTGAACTACAGCAAGGTAACCTTCGAGGATGTGAAAAGCAAACTGTGCGCAGCTCCGTTTTTAGTACATCCTAATTATGACAACCCATTTGTAGTGCAATGCGATGCGTCTTTTCATGGCGTCGGTGCTGTATTAGCCCAATGCGACGACTTGGGATGTGAGCGTCCAATAGCCTACATGTCGAAAAAACTTAATAAAGCTCAACGTAACTACACGGTTCAACTGCTCAAATGCTCAAGTGTTTGGCTGTAGTGCTGGCAATAAAAAAATTTCGAATGTACAGTGAAGGGCACCCATTCAAAGTTGTTACTGACCACGCAAGCCTTCGATGGCTTATGAACCAGTTCGACCTAGTGGCAGACTAGCGCGTTGGGCCATCAAACTTCAGGGGTATCGTTTTGAAATCGAACATCGCAAGGGTAGTGAAAATGTCGAAGCTGATGCTTTATCTCGATGCATTTGATTTCTTCCTACAGGTAGGGTGGGTAAAGACGGAGAACAACACCATCTCAGTTCTCCAAACTTATAAGATAAAGAGTATATCTTGTGGTCCGTTAAAGTTCGTTTGGTTTGTCTGTCCGATAATTTTTTTTTTCCTTTTCCTGTCGACGATTTTATTATAGTAACGCATTTGTCAAGGCGGCACACAAGACCCACGCCACATTCCCTGAGCACAGCCGACCCACTAGTAGACAGGGTGAGCTTGCTGAAACAGCGCTTAGTGTGTTCGTTACATAATAAATGGCGCCCAACGTGGGGCCGATACAGAGCCGAAGGGTAGATATATAGTTTCTGATGAAACTCGCTCTCTAAACTTGGAATTTGCTGGTATTTTGATTATTGTCGGAGCCAAATCAGTAGATAGAGGGTTTCTTATACTTGTTTGTACTGTTTCCCTTGGTTAGAACAGTATCGAGCAAGTACCCCGTTACCTTAAATATTGTATTGCTTTGGAATGATAGATTTGAATACAACTCGGATCTATATCAGGCAATATCTATTAAGATTCGATCATCAGTCCTATTAAAATTGAGATTGCTTAAGTTGGATATTTTCGGCTGACTTCTCTTTTAATTGGGCTAGATTTTCATTCTGTTTTATAAATTCTGTGTACGGACCCCAAGTTATTTTATTTCTAAATGCATACTGCGGTGCTAATGCTTAAGGATAAGACCCTTTAAACAATTATAGCAAAATTCTAAGAAAAAAAAGGAAAGAAAAAATGTGAGAAAAACCGAACATATAAAAATAATAAAATTAAAAAAAACAAAATAGAGGAAAAATATTTAAAATAAATAATTTGTTTTGACTAGTGAATAATTTATTTTCTATTAGTTTCCAGTTATGGCGGTTAGGCGAAGTTCGGAAAATGTAGTTGCTCTTTCGAACGGTGAGTCGATACGATGCACAATGCACAAAGGTAAAGCTTGTCTTCTGAGCGTCGAGTTCAATCTCCTAACTCACAGAGTGATCAAAGGTCCACGGCCAACCAGATGCCAGGCCACACTGGAACCATTGCAAAAAGCCGCGTAAGCACCAGGTCACAAGCACGCTATGCTCCGAACGTGAATGACCCGCGCCAAAATGCAAGTTCGAACCCTAGACGTGACTCCACACATGGTAGAGAAGTGCAGGAACCACGTTGTGTGTCGCATCCAACACCCTATTTCCAATTCGTTAGAAGATTTTCGGGCGAGCATGACACCAATCATTTCGGAGCAAATTAATTTGGTTATGGAAAACTTAAATCTATTTAGCGCACAGCGCGATATCCGCGATGAGCCACAACTTGAGTGGGATAACGACATTGTGCCATCTTTTCCGCGCTTAAGCAATGCCAGCAATGTGCGCAACGATAGCTACAGGGTTAGACCACCTAGTGCTCGAGTTAATGTTAACGATTCTTCATTGGATCGACCCGACAGAATATCAAATGTAATCTCCAACTGGTGTATCAAATTCAGTGGATCAGCAAACGACCTTCCCATCGAGGACTTTATTGCTTGAACGGGAATTTTGCACTCTTGTCCCAATTTGCCAATCTCTTGTTTACTGGTCCAGCTCTTTCTTTTTACTGGCGTGTTCATAGACCCGCGGATAAAATGAACTGGATCGAGTTGTGTAGCCGCTTACAAGAGAGGTAACAGGACCAGCGTTCTGACCGCGACATAAAAAATGCCATGCGTCGCCGCAAACAGGGCAGTAGTGAGTTGTTTGATGAGTTCTTAGATGCGGTATTTTCAATTGCTGACTTTTTACGAGAGCCGATGTCCGATAACGACATAACAATTGAGGTGCGACATAATCTAAAGCCTGAGCTAAAACATGAGTTACTGCATGTGGACACTCTAGATTTAGCAAATTTGTGTAGAGAATGCCACCGACACGAAGAGTTTTTCCGCAATCTCCGGCCTATGTCTCATCTCGTCCGAACACCGTTAAGCGGTTTGTAAATACCCTACTTCACGAAGAGGATGCTGAAGAGGACTCTAAGGGAGAAGACGAGACTGCCAACGAGGTCTGTGCTGTTCGGTCGGTGGAAAGCGTCACATGTTGGAACTGTGAAGTGCAGGGCCACAGATATCATGACTGCCTCAAACCTCGCCGCATTTTCTGCTACGGTTGTGGGACACCTGACATTTACAAGCCCAACTGTGTACAGTGCAATACGACGTCGGAAAACTCGAAGCAGGATGTCCGCCGTATTCCGAAAGGCGATGTCCGACACTAGTCTCGGATCCTACATTTTCTCACCCAATCACTAGACTTGAACCTCCACCAAATTTGTCATTTTCCGCACCTGACGTTCCAATTCCTCAGCATTTGAAACCATACCACGTTAGATTACAAGAATATCAGAAGCGTAGATCAGAAATTTTCAATGTTAACACGATCAATGTAGACAAGACTCGCTCTGCGTTACGCATGCGTGAATTTTGGCAACGCAGACAAAGCTTAAGCGAATTCACTGTGTCATCTATTTTTCAAAAAGCTTGTGATATTTGTCCTTTCACTCGAATCGAGATTTTTGGCAAAGATTTCCTCTTAGACAGCTCTTTTACTTACTCTCTTAGACAGCGGAGCTAATAAATCCGTTATTGGAGGAAATCTAGCGCAGGAAGTTATCTCGAACAAACTTCTGTCAAATAAACTGCAGGGTTTCGTTCGCACCGCAGATGGCCAAACACAGTCAGTGGCTGGCTTTATTACTGTCCCTTTAGTCTACAATTCGACCCAATCCGATTTTGAATTTTTAGTTGTTGCATCTATAAAACAGGACGTTATATGTGGTATGGATTTTTGGGAAAAATTTG
The DNA here is from genome assembly GCA_035041545.1 of Drosophila colorata. Lineage (NCBI taxonomy): Eukaryota > Metazoa > Arthropoda > Insecta > Diptera > Drosophilidae > Drosophila > Drosophila colorata. Next base: position 162,814 of record JAWNLD010000659.1, on the reverse strand, counting down.
GCATTTCCATCATACCTTCCTTCTCCGTGAATGAAATGATGTGTGAGTGTAAAGAAGGATTGCTTAAGTTGACATTGTCCCCTTCTGAGCAATCCAAGTTACAATCCGTAATTTAATCTTTTCCTTTATTTGAGAAGGATGGAATTGGCGTGACGACATTAATTGAGCATAACATTGATACATCCAACGCCAAACCAATTAAACAACGGTTTTATCCCCTATCTCCCGCAAAGGAACAACTCCTATGTGCCGAGATTGACCGTATGCTCAAAATGGACGTCATTGAAGAAGCTCCAAGCTCTCCATGGTCGTCTCCAATCACTTTGCACATAAAGCCCGGCAAAGTGCGATATTGTTGGTCTATTTAGATGACTTATTGGTGCTATCTCACAGTTTTAGCGATCATCTAGTACATTTATCGGAAGTTTACACCCAATTACGAAAAGCCGGTCTCACCATTAACAATAATAAGAGTCAATTCTGTTTCAAGAAGGTGGACTACCTTGGATATCTAGTGGGTTAGGGTACGCTCTAAGTTAATCCGGCGAAAATTGTGCGGTTGATGAGTTTCCCGTACCGCGAACCAAAAAGCAGATTCGAAGATTCTTGGGTATGACTGGTTGGTACCAGCGTTTCATTCCTAACTATTCTTTAGTTATTTTTTCTCTTACCGAACTACTGCAAGGTAACCCGTTCGTATGGAACAATCAAGCACAAGCGGCCTTCGAGGATGTGAAAAGCAAACTGTGCGCAGACCCGTTTTTAGTACATCCCAATTATGACAACCCATTTTTAGTGCTGTATTAGCCCAATGCGACGACTCCGGATGTGAGCGTCCAATAGCCTACATGTCGAAAAAGCTTAATAAAGCTCAAAGTAACTACACGGTTACTGAGCTCAAATGTTTGGCAGTAGTGCTGGCAATAAAAAAATTTCGAAATGTACATTGAAGGGCACCCATTCAAAGTCGTTACTGACCACGCAAGCCTTCGATGGCTTATGAACCAGTTCGACCTAGTGGCAGACTAGCGCGTTGGGCCATAAAACTTCAGGGGTATCGTTTTGAAATCGAACATCGCAAGGGTAGTGAAAATGTCGAAGCTGATGCTTTATCTCGATCGTTTGAGAGCGTCGATGAGATAGAAGCATAAGATTCCCTTTCTTAGCATCCGTTCTTCTAATTGATTTTCGCCGGCTCGGATCGATTTCTCTTGTCGTCTACGAACGATATTCATTTCGTTGGTCAAAGTAATCATTTTTGGTTTCACATAACCAAGGTTGTGAGCGTGTTCGGTCGTGCCGGCTATGGCAATACGTTGTGGGCGGAAACCGTCCATTGGGATAACAACGATCCCGGCTAAGCTCCGCAACTGCGAGCGCCTGCACCACACCGGTGGCCACGCATTTCGCGGGTTACTTAGACGTGTGCGCCACAAGTTCTACGCAGGTGCAAAACCACAACCATACCGTAACACCGCACACACGCCCATGCCGTAACACCGCACACACGCCCATGCCGTAGTACCACCCACGCGCTGCACTGACAAATGTCCATGGTGCACAACACTGGACTTCGCCTGATCACGTTCGATAGGACAAGTTACGAGCTGACAACACGTGTTGGAATACAGCGTCAGTAAGCTTCACCTCCAATTGCTACAGGTGGCCTGGAACTACATAGGCTTCAGGAAACACTAGACGGGATTTTCACGCCATATGATCGGTAGCAGCAGCTACTCTGCTATATCGTATCGTTGTGCCGGTTGTTTTTTAAAAGGAATACATTTTTGAAATTTGTTTGAAATTAGCCCAAGACTTATAATTGGTTTATGTTCCATTATAGTTTGGGTCATTGCTTGCTTTTGTTGCTTCCGCATATAAATAAAAAATACTTTTCGCCGCCTATAGTCAATCAACGTCAACAGCATAGTCGGCATAGCCGAATAATAATGTGTGATAAAATGCAATAAAAATAAACTGCCTTATCTTTGAGCGCGAGTCGCAGACGCTAGCCAGACATATGCAAGCTAATCAGTGTATACTAGCTGCAGCAGTGTGATTGCTTGCGTTACGTTTCTTTTCCTCTTTTATTCTTTTGGCATTGCATATGACTGCGAGGGCGTTTGATGATCAAAGCTCATTTCTTTTTTTTTGTTTGCTAATTCACGTAATTTTTTGTTGGAGCTAACTTTTGCACTTAAGAACATAAACAAGTTACACTCTTGCTAGTGAGCTTAAGACTTTTCTCTTTCTTTTTAAATTTTTTCTTTCAATTTGAGTACGTACACATGTATATACATATTTGGTAAATTTAACTCTTAAATTAACTTTGTATTACATATAAGTAACGAGTAACCTGAATACATTGGATTTTAATTGAAGAATATACGCTAATAAGAATGGTATAAATTATCTTTTGTAAGGGCACCTTAAGTTAGTAGCACCGCGGACACGCGTAGGTTAGGAGCATGCATTTGATTTGTTCCTACAGGTAGGGTGGGTAAAGACGGAGAACAACACCATCTCAGTTCTCCAATCTTATAAGATAAAGAGTATATCTTGTGGTCCGTTAAAGTTCGATTGGTTTGTCTGTCCGATCATTTTTTTTTTCCTTTTCCTGTCGACGATTTTATTATCGTAACGCATTTGTCAAGGCGGCACACAAGACCCACGCCACATTCCCTGAGAGCGCCGACCCACTGGTAGACAGGATGAGCTTGCTGAGACCGCGCTTAGTGTGTACGTTACATAATAAATGGCGCCCAACGTGGGCCGATACAGAGTCGAAGGGTAGATATATAGTTTCTAAAGAAACTCGCTCTCTAAACTTGGAATTGCTATTTTGATTATTGTCGGAGCCAGATCAGTAGATAGAGGGTTTCTTATACTTGCTTGTACTGTTTCTCTTGGTTAGAACAGTATCGAGCAAGTACCCCGTTACCTTAAATATTGTATTGCTTTGGAATGATAGATTTGAATACAACTCGGATCTATACCAGGCAATATCTATTAAGATTCGATCATCAGTCCTATTAAAATTGAGATTGCTTAAGTTGGATATTTTCGGCTTACTTCTCTTTTAATTGGGCTAGATTTTCATACTGTTTTATAAATTCTGTGTACGGACCCCAAGTTATTTTATTTCTAAATGCATACTGCGGTGCTAGTGCTTAAGGATAAGACCCTTTAAACAATTATAGCAAAATTCTAAGAAAAAAAAGGAAAGAAAAAATGTGAGAAAAACCGAACATATAAAAATAATAAAATTAAAAAAAACAAAATAGAGGAAAAATATTTAAAATAAATAATTTGTTTTGACTAGTGAATAATTTATTTTCTATTAGTTTCCAGTTATGGCGGTTAGGCGAAGTTCGGAAAATGTAGTTGCTCTTTCGAACGATGAGTCGATACGATGCACAATGCACAAAGGTAAAGCTTGTCTTCTGAGCGTCGAGTTCAATCTCCTAACTCACAGAGTGATCAAAGGTCACGGCCAACCTGATACCAGGCCACACTGGAACCATTGCAAAAAGCCGCGTAAGCACCAGGTCACAAGCACGCTATCCTCCGAACGTGAATGACCCGCGCCAAAATGCAAGTTCGAACCCTAGACGTGACTCCACACATGGTAGAGAAGTGCAGGAACCACGTTGTGTGTCGCATCCAACACCCTATTTCCAATTCGTTAGAAGATTTTCGGGCGAGCATGACACCAATCATTTCAGAGCAAATTAATTTGGTTATGGAAAACTTAAATCTATTTAGCGCACAGCGCGATATCCGCGATGAGCCTCAACTTGAGTGGGATAACGACATTGTGCCATCTTTTCCGCGCTTAAGCAATGCCAGCAATGTGCGCAACGATAGCTACAGGGTTAGACCACCTAGTGCTCGAGTTAATGTTAACGATTCGTCATTGGATCGACCCGACAGAATATCAAATGTAATCTCCAACTGGTGTATCAAATTCAGTGGATCAGCAAACGACCTTCCCATCGAGGACTTTATTGCTTGAACGGGAATTGTGCACTCTTGTCCCAATTTGCCAATCTCTTGTTTACTGGTCCAGCTCTTTCTTTTTACTGGCGTGTTCATAGACCCGCGGATAACATGAACTGGATCGAGTTGTGTAGCCGCTTACTAGGGGGTAACAGGACCAGCGTTCTGACCGCGACATAAAAAATGCCATGCGTCGCCGCAAACAGGGCAGTAGTGAGTTATTTGATGAGTTCTTAGATGCGGTATTTTCAATTGCTGACTTTTTACGAGAGCCGATGTCCGATAACGACATAACAATTGAGGTGCGACATAATCTAAAGCCTGAGCTAAAACATGAGTTACTGCATGTGGACACTCTAGATTTAGCAAATTTGTGTAGAGAATGCCACCGACACGAAGAGTTTTTCCGCAATCTCCGGCCTATGTCTCATATCGTCCGAACACCGTTAAGCGGTTTGTAAATACCCTACTTCACGAAGAGGATGCTGAAGAAGACTCTGAGGGAGAAGACGAGACTGCCAACGAGATCTGTGCTATTCGGTCGGTGGAAAGCGTCACATGTTGGAACTGTGAAGTGCAGGGCCACAGATATCATGACTGCCTCAAACCTCGCCGCATTTTCTGCTACGGTTGTGGGACACCTGACATATACAAGCCCAACTGTGTACAGTGCAATACGACGTCGGAAAACTCGAAAGGGGATGTCCGACGCTAGTCTCGGATCCTACATTTTCTCACCCAATCACTAGACTTGAACCTCCACCAAATTTGTCATTTTCCGCACCTGACGTTCCAATTCCTCAGCATTTGAAACCATACCACGTTAGATTACAAGAATATCAGAAGTGTAGATCAGAAATGTTCAATGTTAACACGATCAATGTAGACAAGACTCGCTCTGCGTTACGCATGCGTGAATTTTGGCAACGCAGACAAAGCTTAAGCGAATTCACTGTGTCATCTATTTTTCAAAAAGCTTGTGATATTTGTCCCTTCACTCGAATCGAGATTTTTGGCAAAGATTTCCTCTTAGACAGCTCTTTTACTTTCTTTCTTAGACAGCGGAGCTAATAAATCCGTTATTGGAGGAAATCTAGCGCAGGAAGTTATCTCGAACAAACTTCTGTCAAATAAACTGCAGGGTTTCGTTCGCACCGCAGATGGCCAAACACAGTCAGTGGCTGGCTGTATTACTGTCCCTTTAGTCTACAATTCGACCCAATCCGATTTTGAATTTTTAGTTGTTGCATCTATAAAACAGGACGTTATATGTGGTATGGATTTTTGGAAAAAATTTGGCATTTCCATCATACCTTCCTTCTCCGTGAATGAAATGATGTGTGAGTGTAAAGAAGGATTGCTTACGTTGACATTGTCCCCTTCTGAGCAATCCAAGTTACAATCTGTAATTTAATCTTTTCCTTTATTTGAGAAGGATGGAATTGGCGTGACGACATTAATTGAGCATAACATTGATACATCCAACGCCAAACCAATTAAACAACGGTTTTATCCCCTATCTCCCGCAAAGGAACAACTCCTATGTGCCGAGATTGACCGTATGCTCAAAATGGACGTCATTGAAGAAGCTCCAAGCTCTCCATGGTTGTCTCCAATCACTTTGCACATAAAGCCCGGCAAAGTGCGATATTGTTGGTCTATTTAGATGACTTATTGGTGCTATCTCACAGTTTTAGCGATCATCTAGTACATTTATCGGAAGTTTACACCCAATTACGAAAAGCCGGTCTCACCATTAACAATAATAAGAGTCAATTCTGATTGAAGAAGGTGGACTACCTTGGATATCTAGTGGGTATGCTCCAAGTTAATCCGGCGAAAATTGTGCGGTTGATGAGTTTCCCGTACCGCGAACCAAAAAGCAGATTCGAAGATTCTTGGGTATGACTGGTTGGTACCAGCGTTTCATTCCTAACTATTCTTTAGTTATTTTTTCTCTTACCGAACTACTGCAAGGTAACCCGTTCGTATGGAACAATCAAGCACAAGCGGCCTTCGAGGATGTGAAAAGCAAACTGTGCGCAGCCCCGTTTTTAGTACATCCGAATTATGACAACCCATTTTTGGTGCTGTATTAGCCCAATGCGACGACTCCGGATGTGAGCGTCCAATAGCCTACATGTCGAAAAAGCTTAATAAAGCTCAAAGTAACTACACGGTTACTGAGCTCAAATGTTTGGCAGTAGTGCTGGCAATAAAAAAATTTCGAAATGTACATTGAAGGGCACCCATTCAAAGTCGTTACTGACCACGCAAGCCTTCGATGGCTTATGAACCAGTTCGACCTAGTGGCAGACTAGCGCGTTAGGCCATCAAACTTCAGGGGTATCGTTTTGAAATCGAACATCGCAAGGGTAGTGAAAATGTCGAAGCTGATGCTTTACCTCGATCGTTTGAGAGCGTCGATGAGATAGAAGCATGAGATTCCCTTTCTTAGCATCGGTTCTTCTAATTGATTTTCGCCGGCTCGGATCGACTTCTCTTGTCCTCTACGAACGATATTCATTTTGTTGGACAAAGTAATAATTTTTGGTTTCACATAACCAAGGTTGTGAGCGTGTTCGGTCGTACCGGAAACCGTGGGCGGAAACCGTCCATTGGGATAACAACGATCCCGGCTAAACTCCGCAACTGCGAGCGCCTGCACCACACCGTGGCCGCGCATTTCACGACGGTGCGCCACAAGTTCTACGCAGGTGCAAAACCACAACCATGCCGTAACACCGCAACACGCCCATGCCGTAACACCGCACACAGCCATGCCGTAGTACCACCCACGCGCTGCACTGACAAATGTCCATGGTGCACAACACTGGACTTCGCCTGATCACGTTCGATAGGGCAAGTGACGAGCTGACAAACACGTGTTGGAATACAGCGTCAGTAAGCTTCACCTCCAGATATTGCTACAGGTGGCCTGGAACTACATAGGCTTCAGGAAACACTAGACGGGATTTTCACGCCATATGATCGGTCCAGCAGCTACTCTGCTATATCGTATCAATGTGCCGGTTGTTTTTTAAAAGGAATACATTTTTGAAATTTGTTTGAAATTAGCCCAAGACTTATAATTGGTTTATGTTCCATTATAATTTGGGCCATTGCTTGTTTTTGTTACATAATAAATGGCGCCCAACGTGGGGCCGATACAGAGCCGAAGGGTAGATATATAGTTTCTGATGAAACTCGCTCTCTAAACTTGGAATTGCTATTTTGATTATTGTCGGAGCCAGATCAGTAGATAGAGGGTTTCTTATACTTGCTTGTACTGTTTCCCTTGGTTAGAACAGTATCGAGCAAGTACCCCGTTACCTTAAATATTGTATTGCTTTGGAATGATAGATTTGAATACAACTCGGATCTATACCAGGCAATATCTATTAAGATTCGATCATCAGTCCTATTAAAATTGAGATTGCTTAAGTTGGATATTTTCGGCTGACTTCTCTTTTAATTGGGCTAGATTTTCATTCTGTTTTATAAATTCTGTGTACGGACCCCAAGTTATTTTATTTCTAAATGCATACTGCGGTGCTAATGCTTAAGGATAAGACCCTTCAAACAATTATAGCAAAATTCTAAGAAAAAAAAGGAAAGAAAAAATTTGAGAAAAACCAAAAATATAAAAATAACAAAAAATTAAAAAAAAAAAAATAGAGGAAAAATATTTAAAACAAATATTTGACTAGTGAATAATTTATTTTCTATTAGTTTCCAGTTATGGCGGTTAGGCAAAGTTCGGAAAATGTAGTTGCTCTTTCGAACGATGAGTCGGTACGATGCACAATGCACAAAGGTAAAGCTTGTCTTCTGAGCGTCGAGTTCAATCTCCTAACTCACAGAGTGATCAAAGGTCCAGGGCCAACCTGATGCCAGGCCACACTGGAACCATTGCAAAAAGCCGCGTAAGCACCAGGTCACAAGCACGCTATGCTCCGAACGTGAATGACCCGCGCCAAAATGCAAGTTCGAACCCTAGACGTGACTCCACACATGGTAGAGAAGTGCAGGAACCACGTTATGTGTCGCATCCAACACCCTATTTCCAATTCGTTAGAAGATTTTCGGGCGAGCATGACACCAATCATTTCGGAGCGAATTAATTTGGTTATGGAAAACTTAAATCTATTTAGCGCACAGCGCGATATCTGCGATGAGCCACAACTTGAGTGGGATAACGACATTGTGCCATCTTTTCCGCGCTTAAGCAATGCCAGCAATGTGCGCAACGATAGCTACAGGGTTAGACCACCTAGTGCTCGAGTTAATGTTAACGATTCGTCATTGGATCGACCCGACAGAATATCAAATGTAATCTCCAACTGGTGTATCAAATTCAGTGGATCAGCAAACGACCTTCCCATCGAGGACTTTATTGCTTGAACGGGAATTTTGCACTCTTGTCCCAATTTGCCAATCTCTTGTTTACTGGTCCAGCTCTTTCTTTTTACTGGCGTGTTCATAGACCCGCAGATAACATGAACTGGATCGAGTTGTGTAGCCGCTTACAAGAGCGTTAACAGGACCAGCGTTCTGACCGCGACATAAAAAATGCCATGCGTCGTCGCAAACAGGGCAGTAGTGAGTCATTTGATGAGTTCTTAGATGCGGTATTTTCAATTGCTGACTTTTTACGAGAGCCGATGTCCGATAACGACATAACAATTGAGGTGCGACATAATCTAAAGCCTGAGCTAAAACATGAGTTACTGCATGTGGACACTCTAGATTTAGCAAATTTGCGTAGAGAATGCCACCGACACGAAGAGTTTTTCCGCAATCTCCGGCCTATGTCTCATCTCGTCCGAACACCGTTAAGCGGTTTGTAAATACCCTACTTCACGAAGAGGATGCTGAAGAGGACTCTGAGGGAGAAGACGAGACTGCCAACGAGATCTGTGCTATTCGGTCGGTGGAAAGCGTCACATGTTGGAACTGTGAAGTGCAGGGCCACAGATATCATGACTGCCTCAAACCTCGCCGCATTTTCTGCTACGGTTGTGGGACACCTGACATATACAAGCCCAACTGTGTACAGTGCAATACGACGTCGGAAAACTCGAAAGGGGATGTCCGACGCTAGTCTCGGATCCTACATTTTCTCACCCAATCACTAGACTTGAACCTCCACCAAATTTGTCATTTTCCGCACCTGACGTTCCAATTCCTCAGCATTTGAAACCATACTACGTTAGATTACAAGAATATCAGAAGCGTAGATCAGAAATGTTCAATGTTAACACGATCAATGTAGAGAAGACTCGCTCTGCGTTACGATGCGTGAATTTTGGCAACGCAGACAAAGCTTAAGCGAATTCACTGTGTCATCTATTTTTCAAAAAGCTTGTGATATTTGTCCTTTCACTCGAATCGAGATTTTTGGCAAAGATTTCCTCTTAGACAGCTCTTTTACTTACTCTCTTAGACAGCGGAGCTAATAAATCCGTTTTTGGAGGAAATCTAGCGCAGGAAGTTATCTCGAACAAACTTCTGTCAAATAAACTGCAGGGTTTCGTTCGCACCGCAGATGGCCAAACACAGTCAGTGGCTGGCTTTATTACTGTCCCTTTAGTCTACAATTCGACCCAATCCGATTTTGAATTTTTAGTTGTTGCATCTATAAAACAGGACGTTATATGTGGTATGGATTTTTGGGAAAAATTTGGCATTTCCATCATACCTTCCTTCTCCGTGAATGAAATGATGTGTGAGTGTAAAGAAGGATTGCTTAAGTTGACATTGTCCCCTTCTGAGCAATCCAAGTTACAATCCGTAATTTAATCTTTTCCTTTATTTGAGAAGGATGGAATTGGCGTGACGATATTAATTGAGCATAACATTGATACATCCAACGACAAACCAATTAAACAACGGTTTTATCCCCTATCTCCCGCAAAGGAACAACTCCTATGTGCCGAGATTGACCTTATGCTCAAAATGGACGTCATTGAAGAAGCTCCAAGCTCTCCATGGTCGTCTCCAATCACTTTGCACATAAAGCCCGGCAAAGTGCGATATTGTTGGTCTATTTAGATGACTTATTGGTGCTATCTCACAGTTTTAGCGATCATCTAGTACATTTATCGGAAGTTTACACCCAATTACGAAAAGCCGGTCTCACCATTAACAATAATAAGAGTCAATTCTGTTTCAAGAAGGTGGACTACCTTGGATATCTAGTGGGTTAGGGTACGCTCCAAGTTAATCCGGCGAAAATTGTGCGGTTGATGAGTTTCCCGTACCGCGAACCAAAAAGCAGATTCGAAGATTCTTGGGTATGACTGGTTGGTACCAGCGTTTCATTCCTAACTATTCTTTAGTTATTTTTTCTCTTACCGAACTACTGCAAGGTAACCCGTTCGAATGGAACAATCAAGCACAAGCGGCCTTCGAGGATGTGAAAAGCAAACTGTGCGCAGCCCCGTTTTTAGTACATCCCAATTATGACAACCCATTTTTAGTGCTGTATTAGCCCAATGCGACGACTCCGGATGTGAGCGTCCAATAGCCTACATGTCGAAAAAGCTTAATAAAGCTCAAAGTAACTACACGGTTACTGAGCTCAAATGTTTGGCAGTAGTGCTGGCAATAAAAAAATTTCGAAATGTACATTGAAGGGCACCCATTCAAAGTCGTTACTGACCACGCAAGCCTTCGATGGCTTATGAACCAGTTCGACCTAGTGGCAGACTAGCGCGTTGGGCCATAAAACTTCAGGGGTATCGTTTTGAAATCGAACATCGCAAGGGTAGTGAAAATGTCGAAGCTGATGCTTTATCTCGATCGTTTGAGAGCGTCGATGAGATAGAAGCATGAGATTCCCTTTCTTAGCATCCGTTCTTTTATTTTAATTGATTTTCGCCGGCTCGGATCGACTTCTCTTGTCCTCTACGAACGATATTCATTTTGTTGGACAAAGTAATCATTTTTGGTTTCACATGAGAGGTTATGAGCGTGTTCGGTCGTACCGGAAACCGTGGGCGGAAACCGTCCATTGGGATAACAACGATCCCGGCTAAACTCCGCAACTGCGAGCGCCTGCACCACACCGGTGGCCGCGCATTTCACGGGTTACTTAGACGTGTGCGCCACAAGTTCTACGCAGGTGCAAAACCACAACCATACCGTAACACCGCACACACGCCCATGCCGTAACACCGCACACACGCCCATGCCGTAGTACCACCCACGCGCCGCACTGACAAATGTCCATGGTGCACAACACTGGACTTCGCCTGATCACGTTTGATAGGACAAGTTACGAGCTGACAACACGTGTTGGAATACAGCGTCAGTAAGCTTCACCTCCAGATATTGCTACAGGTGGCCTGGAACTACATAGGCTTCAGGAAACACTAGACGGGATTTTCACGCCATATGATCGGTAGCAGCAGCTACTCGTATATATCGTATCGTTGTGCCGGTTGTTTTTTAAAAGGAATACATTTTTGAAACTTGTTTGAAATTAGCCCAAGACTTATAATTGGTTTATGTTCCATTATAGTTTGGGTCATTGCTTGCTTTTGTTGCTTCCGCATATAAATAAAAAATACTTTTCGCCGCCTATAGTCAATCAACGTCAACAGCATAGTCGGCATAGCCGAATAATAATGTGTGATAAAATGCAATAAAAATAAACTGCCTTATCTTTGAGCGCGAGTCGCAGACGCTAGCCAGACATATGCAAGCTAATCAGTGTATACTAGCTGCAGCAGTGTGATTGCTTGCGTTACGTTTCTTTTCCTCTTTTATTCTTTTGGCATTGCATATGACTGCGAGGGCGTTTGATGATCAAAGCTCATTTCTTTTTTTTGTTTGCTAATTCTCGTAATTTTTTGTTGGAGCTAACTTTTGCACTTAAGAACATAAACAAGTTACACTCTTGCTAGTGAGCTTAAGACTTTTCTCTTTCTTTTTACATTTTCTCTTTCAATTTGAGTACGTACACATGTATATACATATTTGGTAAATTTAACTCTTAAATTAACTTTGTATTACATATAAGTAACGAGTAACCTGAATACATTGGATTTTAATTGAAGAATATACGCTAATAAGAATGGTATAAATTATCTTTTGTAAGGGCACCTTAAGTTAGTAGCACCGCGGACACGCGTAGGTTAGGAGCATGCATTTGATTTGTTCCTACAGGTAGGGTGGGTAAAGACGGAGAACAACACCATCTCAGTTCTCCAATCTTATAAGATAAAGAGTATATCTTGTGGTCCGTTAAAGTTCGATTGGTTTGTCTGTCCGATCATTTTTTTTTCCTTTTCCTGTCGACGATTTTATTATCGTAACGCATTTGTCAAGGCGGCACACAAGACCCACGCCACATTCCCTGAGAGCGCCGACCCACTAGTAGACAGGGTGAGCTTGCTGAGACAGCGCTTAGTGTGTTCGTTACATAATAAATGGCGCCCAACGTGGAGCCGATACAGAGCCGAAGGGTAGATATATAGTTTCTAAGGAAACTCGCTCTCTAAACTTGGAATTGCTATTTTGATTATTGTCGGAGCCAGATCAGTAGATAGAGGGTTTCTTATACTTGCTTGTACTGTTTCTCTTGGTTAGAACAGTATCGAGCAAGTACCCCATTACGTTAAATATTGTATTGCTTTGGAATGATCGATTTGAATACAACTCGGATATATACCAGGCAATATCTATTAAGATTCGATCATCAGTCCTATTAAAATTGAGATTGCTTAAGTTGGATATTTTCGGCTTACTTCTCTTTTAATTGGGCTAGATTTTCATACTGTTTTATAAATTCTGTGTACGGACCCCAAGTTATTTTATTTCTTAACAATTATAGCAAAATTCTAAGAAAAAAAAGGAAAGAAAAAGTTTGAGAAAAACCAAAAATATAAAAATAATAAAATATTAAAAAAAAAATAGAGGAAAAATATTTAAAATAAATAATATGTTTTGACTAGTGAATAATTTATTTTCTATTAGTTTCCAGTTATGGCGGTTAGGCGAAGTTCGGAAAATTTATTTGCTCTTTCGAACGATGAGTCGGTACGATGCACAATTTGCTCGACACCAGTTCCGAACCTGATTTTATAGATACCCCTTGTAAACACCGATACCACAAATCTTGTCTCTTAGGCTGGTTAGCAACTAGTGAAACTTGACCGATTTGTAGAAAATCATGTTCCAAAGTTATGTTGGTAGTGGGTAAAGCTTGTCTTCTGAGCGTCGAGTTCAATCTCCTAACTCACAGAGTGATCAAAGGTCCACGGCCAACCTGATGCCAGGCCACACTGGAACCAGTGCAAAAAGCCGCGTAAGCACCACGTGAATGACCCGCGCCAAAATGCAATGTTCGAACCCTAGACGTGACTCCACACATGGTAGAGAAGTGCAGGAACCACGTTGTGTGTCGCATCCAACACCCTATTTCCAATTCGTTAGAAGATTTTCGGGCGAGCATGACACCAATCGTTTCGGAGCAATTTAATTTGGCTATGGGAAAGTTAAATCTATTTAGCGCACAGCGCGATATCCGCGATGAGCCACAACTTGAGTGGGATAACGACATTGTGCCATCTTTTCCGCGCTTAAGCAATGCCAGCAATGTGCGCAACGATAGCTACAGGGTTAGACCACCTAGTGCTCGAGTTAATGTTAACGATTCGTCATTGGATCGACCCGACAGAATATCAAATGTAATCTCCAACTGGTGTATCAAATTCAGTGGATCAGTAAACGACCTTCCCATCGAGGACTTTATTGCTTGAACGGGAATTTTGCACTCTTGTCTCAATTTGCCAATCTCTTGTTTACTGGTCCAGCTCTTTCTTTTTACTGGCGTGTTCATAGACCCGCGGATAACATGAACTGGATCGAGTTGTGTAGCCGCTTACAAGAGAGGTATCAGGACCAGCGTTCTGACCGCGACATAAAAAATGCCATGCGTCGCCGCAAACAGGGCAGTAGTGAGTCATTTGATGAGTTCTTAGATGCGGTATTTTCAATTGCTGACTTTTTACGAGAGCCGATGTCCGATAACGACATAACAATTGAGGTGCGACATAATCTAAAGCCTGAGTTAAAACATGAGTTACTGCATGTGGACACTCTAGATTTAGCAAATTTGCGTAGAGAATGCCACCGACACGAAGAGTTTTTCCGCAATCTCCGGCCTATGTCTCAATCTCGTCCGAACACCGTTAAGCGGTTTGTAAATACCCTACTTCACGAAGAGGATGCTGAAGAGGACTCTGAGGGAGAAGACGAGACTGCCAACGAGGTCTGTGCTGTTCGGTCGGTGGAAAGCGTCACATGTTGGAACTGTGAAGTGCAGGGCCACAGATATCATGACTGCCTCAAACCTCGCCGCGTTTTCTGCTACGGTTGTGGGACACCTGACATTTACAAGCCCAACTGTGTACAGTGCAAGTCGACGTCGGAAAACTCGAAGCAGGATGTCCGCCGTATTCCGAAAGGGGATGTCCGACACTAGTCTCGGATCCTACATTTTCTCACCCAATCACTAGACTTGAACCTCCACTAAATTTGTCATTTCCGCACCTGACGTTCCAATTCCTCAGCATTTGAAACCATACCACGTTAGATTACAAGAATATCAGAAGCGTAGATCAGAAATTTTCAATGGTAACACGATCAATGTAGACAAGACTCGCTCTGCGTTACGCATGCGTGAATTTTGGCAACGCAGACAAAGCTTAAGCGAATTCACTGTGTCATATATTTTTCAAAAAGCTTGTGATATTTGTCCTTTCACTCGAATCGAGATTTTTGGCAAAGATTTCCTCTTAGACAGCTCTCTTACTTACTCTCTTAGACAGCGGAGCTAATAAATCCGTTATTGGAGGAAATCTAGCGCAGGAAGTTATCTCGAACAAACTTCTCTCAAATAAACTGCAGGGTTTCGTTCGCACCGCAGATGGCCAAACACAGTCAGTGGCTGGCTGTATTACTGTCCCTTTAGTCTACAATTCGACTCAATCCGATTTTGAATTTTTAGTTATTGCATCTATAAAACAGGACGTTATATGTGGTATGGATTTTGGCATTTCCATTATACCTTCCTTCTCCGTGAATGAAATGATGTGTGAGTGTGAAGAAGGATTGCTTAAGTTGACATTGTCCCCTTCTGAGCAATCCAAGTTACAATCCGTAATTTAATCTTTTCCTTTATTTGAGAAGGATGGAATTGGCGTGACGACATTAATTGAGCATAACATTGATACATCCAACGCCAAACCAATTAAACAACGGTTTTATCCCCTATCTCCCGCAAAGGAACAACTCCTATGTGCCGAGATTGACCGTATGCTCAAAATGGACGTCATTGAAGAAGCTCCAAGCTCTCCATGGTCGTCTCCAATCACTTTGCACATAAAGCCCGGCAAAGTGCGATATTGTTGGTCTATTTAGATGACTTATTGGTGCTATCTCACAGTTTTAGCGATCATCTAGTACATTTATCGGAAGTTTACACCCAATTACGAAAAGCCGGTCTCACCATTAACAATAATAAGAGTCAATTCTGATTGAAGAAGGTGGACTACCTTGGATATCTAGTGGGTTAGGGTACGCTCCAAGTTAATCCGGCGAAAATTGTGCGGTTGATGAGTTTCCCGTACCGCGAACCAAAAAGCAGATTCGAAGATTCTTGGGTATGACTGGTTGGTACCAGCGTTTCATTCCTAACTATTCTTCAGTTATTTTTTCTCTTACCGAACTACTGCAAGGTAACCCGTTCGAATGGAACAATCAAGCACAAGCGGCCTTCGAGGATGTGAAAAGCAAACTGTGCGCAGCCCCGTTTTTAGTGCAATGCGAATGCTGTCTTTTCATGGCGTCGGTGCTGTATTAGCCCAATGCGACGACTCGGGATGTGAGCGTCCAATAGCCTACATGTCGAAAAAGCTTAATAAAGCTCAACGTAACTACACGGTTCACATAGCTCAAATGTCTCAGAATGCTGGCAATAAAAAATTTCGAATGTACAGTGAAGGGCACCCATTCAAAGTCGTTACTGACCACGCAAGCCTTCGATGGCTTATGAACCAGTTCGACCTAGTGGCAGACTAGCGCGTTGGGCCATAAAACTTCAGGGGTATCGTTTTGAAATCGAACATCGCAAGGGTAGTGAAAATGTCGAAGATGATGCTTTATCTCGATCGTTTGAGAGCGTCGATGAGATAGAAGCACAAGATTCCCTTTCTTAGCATCCATTCTTCTAATTGATTTTCGCCGGCTCGGATCGATCGGATCTTGTCCTCTACGAACGATATTCATTTCGTTGGATAAAGTAATCATTTTGGGTTTCACATAACCAAGGTTGTGAGCGTGTTCGGTCGTGCCGGCTATGGCAATACGTTGTGGGCGGAAACCGTCCATTGGGATAACAACGATCCCGGCTAAACTCCGCAACTGCGAGCGCCTGCACCACACCGGTGGCCGCACATTTCGCGGGTTCCTTAGACGTGTGCGCCAAAAGTTCTACGCAGGTGCAAAACCACAACCATGCCGTAACACCGCACACTCGCCCATGCCGTAACACCACACACACGCCCATGCCGTAGTACGCGTAGGTGGACGCGCTGCACTGCCAAATGTCCATGGTGCACAACACTGGACTTCGCCTGATCACGTTCGATAGGACAAGTTAAGTGGAACTACATAGGCTTCAGGAAACACTAGACGGGATTTTCACGCCATATGATCGGTAGCAGCAGCTACTCTGCTATATCGTATCGTTGTGCCGGTTGTTTTTTAAAAGGAATACATTTTTGAAATTTGTTTGAAATTAGCCCAAGACTTATAATTGGTTTATGTTCCATTATAGTTTGGGCCATTGCTTGCTTTTGTTGCTTCCGCATATAAATAAAAATTCTTTTCGCCGCCTATAGTCAATAAACGTCAACAGACCTGCTGACATCGATGGATTCTACAAGGTCGTAAGTACGGCATAGCCGAATAATAATGTGTGATAAAATGCAATAGAAATAAAGTGACTTATCTTTGAGCGCGAGTCGCAGACGCTAGCCAGACATATGCAAGCTAATCAGTGTAGACTAGCTGCAGCAGTGTGATTGCTTGCGTTACGTTTCTTTTTCTCTTTTATTCTTTTGGCATTGCATATGACTGCAAGGGCGTTTGATAATCAAAGCTCATTTATTTTTTTTGCTAATTCTCGTAATTTTCTGTTGGAGCTAACTTTTGCACTTAAGAACATAAACAAGTTACACTCTTGCTAGTGAGCTTAAGACTTTTCTCTTTCTTTTTACATTTTCTCTTTCAATTTGTGTACGTACACATGTATATACATATTTGGTAAATTTAACTCTTAAATTAACTTTGTATTACATATAAGTAACGAGTAACCTGAATACAATGGATTTTAATTGAAGAATATACGCTAATAAGAATGGTATAAATTATCTTTTGTAAGGGCACCTTAAGTTAGTAGCACCGCGGACACGCGTAGGTTAGGAGCATGCATTTGATTTGTTCCTACAGGTAGGGTGGGTAATGACGGAGAACAACACCATCTCAGTTCTCCAATCTTATAAGATAAAGAGTATATCTTGTGGTCCGTTAAAGTTCGTTTGGTTTGTCTGTCCGATCATTTTTTTTTCCTTTTCCTGTCGACGATTTTATTATCGTAACGCATTTGTCAAGGCGGCACACAAGACCCACGCCACATTCCCTGAGCACAGCCGACCCACTAGTAGACAGGGTGAGCTTGCTGAGACAGCGCTTAGTGTGTTCGTTACATAATAAATGGCGCCCAACGTGGGGCCGATACAGAGCCGAAGGGTAGATATATAGTTTCTGATGAAACTCGCTCTCTAAACTTGGAATTTGCTGGTATTTTGATTATTGTCGGAGCCAAATCAGTAGATAGAGGGTTTCTTATACTTGTTTGTACTGTTTCTCTTGGTTAGAACAGTATCGAGCAAGTACCCCATTACCTTAAATATTGTATTGCTTTGGAATGATCGATTTGAATGCAACTCGGATCTATACCAGGCAATATCTATTAAGATTCGATCATCAGTCCTATTAAAATTGAGATTGCTTAAGTTGGATATTTTCGGCTTACTTCTCTTTTAATTGGGCTAGATTTTCATACTGTTTTATAAATTCTGTGTACGGACCCCAAGTTATTTTATTTTTAAATGCATACTGCGGTGCTAGTGCTTAAGGATAAGACCCTTTAAACAATTATAGCAAAATTCTAAGAAAGGAAAGAACAAATTTGAGAAAAACCAAAAATATAAAACTAATAAAATATTAAAAAAAAATAGAGGAAAAATATTTAAAATAAATAATTTGTTTTGACTAGTGAATAATTTATTTTCTATTAGTTTCCAGTTATGGCGGTTAGGCGAAGTTCGGAAAATTTATTTGCTCTTTCGAACGATGAGTCGGTACGATGCACAATTTGCAACGACACCAGTTCCGAACCTGATTTTATAGATACCCCTTGTAAACACCGATACCACAAATCTTGTCTCTTAGGCTGGTTAGCAACTAGTGAAACTTGACCGATTTGTAGAAAATCATGTTCCAAAGTTATGTTGGTAGTGGGTAAAGCTTGTCTTCTGAGCGTCGAGTTCAATCTTCTAACTCACAGAGTGATCAAAGGTCCACGGCCAACCTGATGCCAGGCCACACTGGAACCAGTGCAAAAAGCCGCGTAAGCACCACGTGAATGACCCGCGCCAAAATGCAAGTTTGAACCCCAGACGTGACTCCACACATGGTAGAGAAGTGCAGGAACCACGTTGTGTGTCGCATCCAACACCCTATTTCCAATTCGTTAGAAGATTTTCGGGCGAGCATGACACCAATCGTTTCGGAGCAATTTAATTTGGCTATGCGAAAGTTAAATCTATTTAGCGCACAGCGCGATATCCGCGATGAGCCACAACTTGAGTGGGATAACGACATTGTGCCATCTTTTCCGCGCTTAAGCAATGCCAGCAATGTGCGCAACGATAGCTACAGGGTTAGACCACCTAGTGCTCGAGTTAATGTTAACGATTCGTCATTGGATCGACTCGACAGAATATCAAATGTAATCTCCAACTGGTGTATCAAATTCAGTGGATCAGTAAACGACCTTCCCATCGAGGACTTTATTGCTTGAACCGGAATTTTGCACTCTTGTCTCAATTTGCCAATCTTTTGTTTACTGGTCCAGCTCTTTCTTTTTACTGGCGTGTTCATAGTGTTCATAACATGAACTGGATCGAGTTGTGTAGCCGCTTACAAGAGAAGTATCAGGACCAGCGTTCTGACCGCGACATAAAAAATGCCATGCGTCGCCGCAAACAGGGCAGTAGTGAGTCATTTGATGAGTTCTTAGATGCGGTATTTTCAATTGCTGACTTTTTACGAGAGCCGATGTCCGATAACGACCTAACAATTGAGGTGCGACATAATCTAAAGCCTGAGTTAAAACATGAGTTACTGCATGTGGACACTCTAGATTTAGCAAATTTGCGTAGAGAATGCCACCGACACGAAGAGTTTTTCCGCAATCTCCGGCCTATGTCTCAATCTCGTCCGAACACCGTTAAGCGGTTTGTAAATACCCTACTTCACGAAGAGGATGCTGAAGAGGACTCTGAGGGAGAAGACGAGACTGCCAACGAGGTCTGTGCTGTTCGGTCGGTGGAAAGCGTCACATGTTGGAACTGTGAAGTGCAGGGCCACAGATATCATGACTGCCTCAAACCTCGCCGCGTTTTCTGCTACGGTTGTGGGACACCTGACATTTACAAGCCCAACTGTGTACAGTGCAAGTCGACGTCGGAAAACTCGAAGCAGGATGTCCGCCGTATTCCGAAAGGGGATGTCCGACACTAGTCTCGGATCCTACATTTTCTCACCCAATCACTAGACTTGAACCTCCACCAAATTTGTCATTTTCCGCACCTGACGTTCCAATTCCTCAGCATTTGAAACCATACCACGTTAGATTACAAGAATATCAGAAGCGTAGATCAGAAATTTTCAATGGTAACACGATCAATGTAGACAAGACTCGCTCTGCGTTACGCATGCGTGAATTTTGGCAACGCAGACAAAGCTTAAGCGAATTCACTGTGTCTATTTTTCTATTTTTCAAAAAGCTTGTGATATTTGTCCTTTCACTCGAATCGAGATTTTTGGCAAAGATTTCCTCTTAGACAGCTCTCTTACTTACTCTCTTAGACAGCGGAGCTAATAAATCCGTTATTGGAGGAAATCTAGCGCAGGAAGTTATCTCGAACAAACTTCTCTCAAATAAACTGCAGGGTTTCGTTCGCACTGCAGATGGCCAAACACAGTCAGTGGCTGGCTTTATTACTGTCCCTTTAGTCTACAATTCGACTCAATCCGATTTTGAATTTTTAGTTATTGCATCTATAAAACAGGACGTTATATGTGGTATGGATTTTGGCATTTCCATTATACCTTCCTTCTCCGTGAATGAAATGATGTGTGAGTGTGAAGAAGGATTGCTTAAGTTGACATTGTCCCCTTCTGAGCAATCCAAGTTACAATCCGTAATTTAATCTTTTCCTTTATTTGAGAAGGATGGAATTGGCGTGACGACATTAATTGAGCATAACATTGATACATCCAACGCTAAACCAATTAAACAACGGTTTTATCCCCTATCTCCCGCAAAGGAACAACTCCTATGTGCCGAGATTGACCGTATGCTCAAAATGGACGTCATTGAAGAAGCTCCAAGCTCTCCATGGTTGTCTCCAATCACTTTGCACATAAAGCCCGGCAAAGTGCGATATTGTTGGTCTATTTAGATGACTTATTGGTGCTATCTCACAGTTTTAGCGATCATCTAGTACATTTATCGGAAGTTTACACCCAATTACGAAAAGCCGGTCTCACCATTAACAATAATAAGAGTCAATTCTGATTGAAGAAGGTGGACTACCTTGGATATCTAGTGGGTTAGGGTACGCTCTAAGTTAATCCGGCGAAAATTGTGCGGTTGATGAGTTTCCCGTACCGCGAACCAAAAAGCAGATTCATAGATTCTTCGGTATGACTGGTTGGTACCAGCGTTTCATTCCTAACTATTCTTCAGTTATTTTTCTCTTACTGAACTACAGCAAAGTAACCTTCGAGGATGTGAAAAGCAAACTGTGCGCAGCCCCGATTTTAGTACATCCTAATTATGACAACCCATTTGTAGTGCAATGCGATGCGTCTTTTCATGGCGTCGGTACTGTATTAGCCCAATGCGACGACTCGGGATGTGAGCGTCCAATAGCCTACATGTCGAAAAAGCTTAATAAAGCTCAACGTAACTACACGAATACTGAGCTCAAATGTTTGGCTGGCAATAAACAAATTTCGAATGTACATTGAAGGGCACCCATGCAAAGTCGTTACTGACCACGCAAGCCTTCTATGGCTTATGAACCAGTTCAACCTAGTGGCAGACTAGCGCGTTGGGCCATCAAACTCCAGGGGTATCGTTTTGAAATCGAACATCGCAAGGGTAGTGAAAATGTCGAAGATGATGCTTTATCTCGATCGTTTGAGAGCGTCGATGAGATAGAAGCATAAGATTCCCTTTCTTAGCATCCGTTCTTCTAATTGATTTTCGCCGGCTCGGATCGATCGGATCTTGTCCTCTACGAACGATATTCACTTCGTTGGACAAAGTAATCATTTTTGGTTTCACATAACCAAGGTTGTGAGCGTGTTCGGTCGTGCCGGCTATGGCAATACGTTGTGGGCGGAAACCGTCAATTGGGATAACAACGATCCCGGCTAAACTCCGCAACTGCGAGCGCCTGCACCACACCAGTGGCCGCACATTTCGCGGGTTCCTTAGACGTGTGCGCCAAAAGTTCTACGCAGGTGCAAAACCACAACCATGCCGTAACACCGCACACACGCCCATGCCGTAACACCGCACACACGCCCATGCCGTAGTACCACCCACGCGCTGCACTGCCAAATGTCCATGGTGCACAACACTGGACTTCGCCTGATCACGTTCGATAGGGCAAGAGACGAGCTGACAACACGTGTTGGAATACAGCGTCAGTAAGCTTCACCTCCAGATATTGCTACAGGTGGCCTGGAACTACATAGGCTTCAGGAAACACTAGACTGGATTTTCACGCCATATGATCGGTACCAGCAGCTACTCTGCTATATCGTATCGTTGTGCCGGTTGTTTTTTAAAAGGAATACATTTTTTAAATTTGTTTGAAATTAGCCCAAGACTTATAATTGGTTTATGTTCCATTATAGCCATTGCTTGCTTTTGTTGCTTCCGCATATAAATAAAAATTCTTTTCGCCACCTATAGTCAATCAACGTCAACAGACCTGCTGACATCGATGGATTCTACAAGGTCGTAAGTACGGCATAGCCGAATAATAATGTGTGATAAAATGCAATCAAAATAAAGTGACTTATCTTTGAGCGCGAGTCGCAGACGCTAGCCAGACATATGCAAGCTAATCAGTGTAGACTAGCTGCAGCAGTGTGATTGCTTGCGTTACGTTTCTTTTTCTCTTTTATTCTTTTGGCATTGCATATGACTGCGAGGGCGTTTGATAATCAAAGCTCATTTCTTTTTTTTTTTGCTAATTCTCGTAATTTTTTGTTGGAGCTAACTTTTGCACTTAAGAACATAAACAAGTTACACTCTTGCTAGTGAGCTTAAGACTTTTCTCTTTCTTTTTAAATTTTTTCTTTCAATTTGAGTACGTACACATGTATATACATATTTGGTAAATTTAACTCTTTGTACTTATATACTTTGTATTACATATAAGTAACGAGTAACCTGAATACATTGGATTTTAATTGAAGAATATACGCTAATAAGAATGGTATAAATTATCTTTTGTAAGGGCACCTTAAGTTAGTAGCACCGCGGACACGCGTAGGTTAGGAGCATGCATTTGATTTGTTCCTACAGGTAGGGTGGGTAAAGACGGAGAACAACACCATCTCAGTTCTCCAATCTTATAAGATAAAGAGTCTATCTTGTGGTCCGTTAAAGTTCGTTTGGTTTGTCTGTCCGATCATTTTTTTTTCCTTTTCCTGTCGACGATTTTACTATCGTAACGCATTTGTCAAGGCGGCACACAAGACCCACGCCACATTCCCTGAGCACAGCCGACCCACTAGTAGACAGGGTGAGCTTGCTGAGACAGCGCTTAGTGTGTTCGTTACATAATAAATGGCGCCCAACGTGGGGCCGATACAGAGCCGAAGGGTAGATATATAGTTTCTGATGAAACTCGCTCTCTAAACTTGGAATTGCTGGTATTTTGATTATTGTCGGAGCCAGACCAGTAGATAGAGGGTTTCTTATACTTGCTTATACTGTTTCCCTTGGTTAGAACAGTATCGAGCAAGTATCCCGTTACCTTAAATATTGTATTGCTTTGGAATGATAGATTTTAATACAACTCGGATATATACCAGGCAATATATATTAAGATTCGATCATCAGTCCTATTAAAATTGAGATTGCTTAAGTTGGATATTTTCGGCTTACTTCTCTTTTAATTGGGCTAGATTTTCATACTGTTTTATAAATTCTGTGTACGGACCCCAAGTTATTTTATTTCTAAATGCATACTGCGGTGCTAGTGCTTAAGGATAAGACCCTTTAAACAATTATAGCAAAATTCTAAGAAAGGAAAGAACAAATTTGAGAAAAACCAAAAATATAAAACTTATAGAAAATTAAAAAAAAAATAGAGAAAAAATATTTAAAATAAATAATTTGTTTTGACTAGTGAATAATTTATTTTCTATTAGTTTCCAGTTATGGCGGTTAGGCGAAGTTTGGAAAATTTAGTTGCTCTTTCGAACGATGAGTCGGTACGATGCACAATTTGCAACGACACCAGTTCCGAACCTGATTTTATAGATACCCCTTGTAAACACCGATACCACAAATCTTGTCTCTTAGGCTGGTTAGCAACTAGTGAAACTTGACCGATTTGTAGAAAATCATGTTCCAAAGTTATGTTGGCAGCGGGTAAAGCTTGTCTTCTGAGCGTCGAGTTCAATCTCCTAACTCACAGAGTGATCAAAGGTCCACGGCCAACCTGATGCCAGGCCACACTGGAACGTGAATGACCCGAGCCAAAATGAAAGTTCGAACCCTAGACGTGACTCCACACATGGTAGAGAAGTGCAGGAACCACGTTATGTGTCGCATCCAACACCCTATTTCCAATTCGTTAGAAGATTTTCGGGCGAGCATGACACCAATCGTTTCGGAGCAATTTAATTTGGCTATGGGAAAGTTAAATCTATTTAGCGCACAGCGCGATATCCGCGATGAGCCACAACTTGAGTGGGATAACGACATTGTGCCATCTTTTCCGCGCTTAAGCAATGCCAGCAATGTGTGCAACGATAGCTACAGGGTTAGACCACCTAGTGCTCGGGTTAATGTTAACGATTCGTCATTGGATCGACCCGACAGAATATCAAATGTGATCTCCAACTGGTGTATCAAATTCAGTGGATCAGTAAACGACCTTCCCATCGAGGACTTTATTGCTTGAACGGGAATTTTGCACTCTTGTCTCAATTTGCCAATCTCTTGTTTACTGGTCCAGCTCTTTCTTTTTACTGGCGTGTTCATAGACCCGCGGATAACATGAACTGGATCGAGTTGTGTAGCCGCTTACAAGAGAGGTATCAGGACCAGCGTTCGACCGCGACATAAAAAATGCCATGCGTCGCCGCAAACAGGGCAGTAGTGAGTCATTTGATGAGTTCTTAGATGCGGTATTTTCAATTGCTGACTTTTTACGAGAGCCGATGTCCGATAACGACATAACAATTGAGGTGCGACATAATCTAAAGCCTGAGTTAAAACATGAGTTACTGCATGTGGACACTCTAGATTTAGCAAATTTGCGTAGAGAATGCCACCGACACGAAGAGTTTTTCCGCAATCTCCGGCCTATGTCTCAATCTCGTCCGAACACCGTTAAGCAGTTTGTAAATACCCTACTTCACGAAGAGGATGCTGAAGAGGACTCTGAGGGAGAAGACGAGACTGCCAACGAGGTCTGTGCTGTTCGGTCGGTGGAAAGCGTCACATGTTGGAACTGTGAAGTGCAGGGCCACAGATATCATGACTGCCTCAAACCTCGCCGCGTTTTCTGCTACGGTTGTGGGACACCTGACATTTACAAGCCCAACTGTGTACAGTGCAAGTCGACGTCGGAAAACTCGAAGCAGGATGTCCGCCATATTCCGAAAGGGGATGTCCGACACTAGTCTCGGATCCTACATTTTCTCACCCAATCACTAGACTTGAACCTCCACCAAATTTGTCATTTTCCGCACCTGACGTTCCAATTCCTCAGCATTTGAAACCATACCACGTTAGATTACAAGAATATCAGAAGCGTAGATCAGAAATTTTCAATGGTAACACGATCAATGTGGACAAGACTCGCTCTGCGTTACGCATGCGTGAATTTTGGCAACGCAGACAAAGCTTAAGCGAATTCACTGTGTCATCTATTTTTCAAAAAGCTTGTGATATTTGTCCTTGCACTCGAATCGAGATTTTTGGCAAAGATTTCCTCTTAGACAGCTCTCTTACTTACTCTCTTAGACAGCGGAGCTAATAAATCCGTTATTGGAGGAAATATAGCGCAGTAAGTTATCTCGAACAAACTTCTCTCAAATAAACTGCAGGGTTTCGTTCGCACCGCAGATGGCCAAACACAGTCAGTGGCTGGCTTTATTACTGTCCCTTTAGTCTACAATTCGACCCAATCCGATTTTGAATTTTTAGTTATTGCATCTATAAAACAGGACGTTATATGTGGTATGGATTTTGGCATTTCCATTATACCTTCCTTCTCCGTGAATGAAATGATGTGTGAGTGTAAAGAAGGATTGCTTAAGTTGACATTGTCCCCTTTTGAGCAATCCAAGTTACAATCCGTAATTTAATCTTTTCCTTTATTTGAGAAGGATGGAATTGGCGTGACGATATTAATTGAGCATAACATTGATACATCCAACGCCAAACCAATTAAACAACGGTTTTATCCCCTATCTCCCGCAAAAGAACAACTCCTATGTGCCGAGATTGACCTTATGCTCAAAATGGACGTCATTGAAGAAGCTCCAAGCTCTCCATGGTCGTCTCCAATCACTTTGCACATAAAGCCCGGCAAAGTGCGATATTGTTGGTCTATTTAGATGACTTATTGGTGCTATCTCACAGTTTTAGCGATCATCTAGTACATTTATCGGAAGTTTACACCCAATTACGAAAAGCCGGTCTCACCATTAACAATAATAAGAGTCAATTCTGATTGAAGAAGGTGGACTACCTTGGATATCTAGTGGGTTAGGGTACGCTCCAAGTTAATCAGGCGAAAATTGTGCGGTTGATGAGTTTCCTGTACCGCGAACCAAAAAGCAGATTCGAAGATTCTTGGGTATGACTGGTTGGTACCAGCGTTTCATTCCTAACTATTCTTTAGTTATTTTTTCTCTTACCGAACTACTGCAAGGTAACCCGTTCGAATGGAACAATCAAGCACAAGCGGCCTTCGAGGATGTGAAAAGCAAACTGTGCGCAGCCCCGTTTTTAGTACATCCTAATTATGACAACCCATTTGTAGTGCAATGCGATGCGTCTTTTCATGGCGTCGGTACTGTATTAGCCCAATGCGACGACTCGGGATGTGAGCGTCCAATAGCCTACATGTCGAAAAAGCCTAATAAAGCTCAACGTAACTACACGGTTACTGAGCTCAAATGTTTGCTGTAGTGCTGGCAATAAAAAAATTTCGAATGTACAGTGAAGGGCACCCATTCAAAGTCGTTACTGACCACGCAAGCCTTCGATGGCTTATGAACCAGTTCGACCTTAGTGGCAGACTAGTGCGTTGGGCCATCAAACTTCAGGGGTATCGTTTTGAAATCGAACTTCGCAAGGGTAGTGAAAATGTCGAAGCTGATGCTTTATCTCGATCGTTTGAGAGCGTCGATGAGATAGAAGCATAAGATTCCCTTTCTTCATTGGGATAACAACGATCCCGGCTAAGCTCCGCAACTGCGAGCGCCTGCACCACACCGGTGGCCGCACATTTCGCGGGTTCCTTAGACGTGTGCGCCAAAAGTTCTACGCAGGTGCAAAACCACAACCATGCCGTAACACCGCACACACGCCCATGCCGTAGTACCACCCACGCGCTGCACTGCCAACACTGGACTTCGCCTGATCACGTTCGATAGGGCAAGTGACGAGCTGACAACACGTGTTGGAATACAGCGTCAGTAAGCTTCATCTCCAGATATTGATACAGGTGGCCTGGAACTACTTAGGCTTCAGGAAACACTAGATGGGATTTTCACGCAAATATGATCGGTACCAGCAGCTACTCTGCTATATCGTATCGTTGTGCCGGTAGTTTTTTAAAAGGAATACATTTTTTAAATTAGTTTGAAATTAGCCCAAGACTTATAATTGGTTTATGTTCCATTATAGCCATTGCTTGCTTTTGTTGCTTCCGCATATAAATAAAAATTCTTTTCGCCGCCTATAGTCAATCAACGTTAACAGGCTTGCTGGCATCGATGGTCTCTACAAGGTCGTAAGTACGGCATAGCCAAATAATAATGTGTGATTTTTGACCGCGAGTCGCAGACGCTATCCAGACATATGCAATCTAATCAGTGTAGACTAGCTGCAGCAGTGTGATTGCTTGCGTTACGTTTCTTTTTCTCTTTTATTCTTTTGGCATTGCATATGACTGCGAGGGCGTTTGATGATCAAGGCTCTTTTTTTTTTTTTTTTTGCTTATTCTCGTAATTTTTTTTGGAACAAACTGATTTTGCACTCAAGAACATAAACAAGTTAAACTCTTGCCAGTGAGCTTAAGACTTTTTGTCTTTCTTTTTACATTTTCTCTTTACATTTGAGTACGTACACATATATATATTTGATAAACTTAACGCTTAAACTAAATTTGTTTTACATATAAGTAATGAGTTACATGAATATATTGGATTTTAATTGAAGAATATACGGTAATAAGAATGGTATAAATTATCTTTTGTAAGGGCACCTTAAGTTAGTTACGTTGAGCTTTATTAGGCTTTTTCGACATGTAGGCTATTGGACGCTCACATCCCGAGTCGTCGCATTGGGCTAATACAGCACCGACGCCATGAAAAGACGCATCGCATTGCACTTCAAATGGGCTGTCATAATTAGGATGTACTAAAAACGGGGCTGTTTGCTTTTCACATCCTCGAAGGTTACCTTGCTGTAGTTCAGTAAGAGAAAAATAACAGAAGAATAGTTAGGAATGAAACGCTGGTACCAACCAGTCATACCCAAGAATCTTCGAATCTGCTTTTTGGTTCGCGGTACGGGAAACTCATCAACCGCACAATTTTCGCCGGATTAACTTAGAGCGTACCCTAACCCACTAGATATCCAAGGTAGTCCACCTTCTTCAATCAGAATTGACTCTTATTATTGTTAATGGTGAGACCGGCTTTTCGTAATTGGGTGTAAACTTCCGATAAATGTACTAGATGATCGCTAAAACTGTGAGATAGCACCAATAAGTCATCTAAATAGACCAACAATATCGCACTTTGCCGGGCTTTATGTGCAAAGTGATTGGAGACGACCATGGAGAGCTTGGAGCTTCTTCAATGACGTCCATTTTGAGCATACGGTCAATCTCGGCACATAGGAGTTGTTCTTTTGCGGGAGATAGGGGATAAAACCGTTGTTTAATTGGTTTGGCGTTGGATGTATCAATGTTATGCTCAATTAATATCGTCACGCCAATTCCATCCTTCTCAAATAAAGGAAAAGATTAAATTACGGATTGTAACTTGGATTGCTCAAAAGGGGACAATGTCAACTTAAGCAATCCTTCTTTACACTCACACATCATTTCATTCACGGAGAAGGAAGGTATAATGGAAATGCCAAAATCCATACCACATATAACGTCCTGTTTTATAGATGCAATAACTAAAAATTCAAAATCGGATTGGGTCGAATTGTAGACTAAAGGGACAGTAATAAAGCCAGCCACTGACTGTGTTTGGCCATCTGCGGTGCGAACGAAACCCTGCAGTTTATTTGAGAGAAGTTTGTTCGAGATAACTTCCTGCGCTATATTTCCTCCAATAACGGATTTATTAGCTCCGCTGTCTAAGAGAGTAAGTAAGAGAGCTGTCTAAGAGGAAAT
This sequence comes from Drosophila colorata, assembly GCA_035041545.1. Taxonomy (NCBI): domain Eukaryota; kingdom Metazoa; phylum Arthropoda; class Insecta; order Diptera; family Drosophilidae; genus Drosophila; species Drosophila colorata. The sequence goes on along the minus strand of JAWNLD010000659.1, from coordinate 133,553 downwards.
CTTTGCCAAAAATCTCGATTCGAGTGAAAGGACAAATATCACAAGCTTTTTGAAAAATAGATGACACAGTGAATTCGCTTAAGCTTTGTCTGCGTTGCCAAAATTCACGCACGCACTACATTGATCGTGTTAACATTGAAAATTTCTGATCTACGCTTCTGATATTCTTGTAATCTAACGTGGTATGGTTTCAAATGCTGAGGAATTGGAACGTCAGGTGCGGAAAATGACAAATTTGGTGGAGGTTCAAGTCTAGTGATTGGGTGAGAAAATGTAGGATCCGAGAATAGTGTCGGACATCCCCTTTCGGAATACGGCGGACATCCTGCTTCGAGTTTTCCGACGTCGACTTGCACTGTACACAGTTGGGCTTGTAAATGTCAGGTGTCCCACAACCGTAGCAGAAAACGCGGCGAGGTTTGAGGCAGTCATGATATCTGTGGCCCTGCACTTCACAGTTCCAACATGTGACGCTTTCCACCGACCGAACAGCACAGACCTCGTTGGCAGTCTCGTCTTCTCCCTCAGAGTCCTCTTCAGCATCCTCTTCGTGAAGTAGGGTATTTACAAACCGCTTAACGGTGTTCGGACGAGATTGAGACATAGGCCGGAGATTGCGGAAAAACTCTTCGTGTCGGTGGCATTCTCTACGCAAATTTGCTAAATCTAGAGAGTCCACATGCAGTAACTCATGCTTTAACTCAGGCTATAGATTATGTCGCACCTCAATTGTTATGTCGTTATCGGACATCGGCTCTCGTAAAAAGTCAGCAATTGAAAATACCGCATCTAAGAACTCATCAAATGACTCACTAGTGCCCTGTTTGCGGCGACGCATGGCATTTTTTATGTCGCGGTCAGAACGCTGGTCCTGATACCTCTCTTGTAAGCGGCTAAACAACTCGATCCAGTTCATGTTATCCGCGGGTCTATGAACACGCCAGTAAAAAGAAAGAGCTGGACCAGTAAACAAGAGATTGGCAAATTGAGACAAGAGTGCAAAATTCCCGTTCAAGCAATAAAGTCCTCGATGGGAAGGTCGTTTACTGATCCACTGAATTTGATACACCAGTTGGAGATTACATTTGATATTCTGTCGGGTCGATCCAATGACGAATCGTTAACATTAACTCGAGCACTAGGTGGTCTAACCCTGTAGCTATCGTTGCGCACATTGCTGGCATTGCTTAAGCGCGGAAAAGATGGCACAATGACGTTATCCCACTCAAGTTGTGGCTCATCGCGGATATCGCGCTGTGCGCTAAATAGATTTAACTTTCCCATAGCCAAATTAAATTGCTCCGAAACGATTGGTGTCATGCTCGCCCGAAAATCTTCTAACGAATTGGAAATAGGGTGTTGGATGCGACACATAACGTGGTTCCTGCACTTCTCTACCATGTGTGGAGTCACGTCTAGGGTTCGAACTTGCATTTTGGCGCGGGTCATTCACGTTCGGAGCATAGCGTGCTTGTGACCTGGTGCTTACGCGGCTTTTTGCAATGGTTCCAGTGTGGCCTGGTATCAGGTTGGCCGTGGACCTTTGATCACTCTGTGAGTTAGGAGATTGAACTCGACGCTCAGAAGACAAGCTTTACCCGCTGCCAACATAACTTTGGAACATGATTTTCTACAAATCGGTCAAGTTTCACTAGTTGCTAACCAGCCTAAGAGACAAGATTTGTGGTATCGGTGTTTACAAGGGGTATCTATAAAATCAGGTTCGGAACTGGTGTCGTTGCAAATTGTGTATCGTACCGACTCATCGTTCGAAAGAGCAACTAAATTTTCCAAACTTCGCCTAACCGCCATAACTGGAAACTAATAGAAAATAAATTATTCACTAGTCAAAACAAATTATTTATTTTAAATATTTTTTCTCTATGTTTTTTTTTAATTTTCTATTAGTTTTATATTTTTGGTTTTTCTCAAATTTGTTCTTTCCTTTCTTAGAATTTTGCTATAATTGTTTAAAGGGTCTTATCCTTAAGCACTAGCACCGCAGTATGCATTTAGAAATAAAATAACTTGGGGTCCGTACACAGAATTTATAAAACAGTATGAAAATCTAGCCCAATTAAAAGAGAAGTAAGCCGAAAATATCCAACTTAAGCAATCTCAATTTTAATAGGACTGATGATCGAATCTTAATAGATATTGCCTGGTATATATCCGAGTTGTATTCAAATCTATCATTCCAAAGCAATACAATATTTAAGGTAACGGGGTACTTGCTCGATACTGTTCTAACCAAGGGAAACAGTATAAGCAAGTATAAGAAACCCTCTATCTACTGATCTGGCTCCGACAATAATCAAAATAGCAGCAATTCCAAGTTTAGAGAGCGAGTTTCATCAGAAACTATATATCTACCCTTCGGCTCTGTATCGGCCCCACGTTGGGCGCCATTTATTATGTAATGAACACACTAAGCGCTGTCTCAGCAAGCTCACCCTGTCTACTAGTGGGTCGGCTGTGCTCAGGGAATGTGGCGTGGGTCTTGTGTGCCGTCTTGACAAATGCGTTACGATAGTAAAATCGTCGACAGGAAAAGGAAAAAAAAATGATCGGACAGACAAATCAAACGAACTTTAACGGACCACAAGATAGACTCTTTATCTTATAAGATTGGAGAACTGAGATGGTGTTGTTCTCCGTCTTTACCCACCCTACCTGTAGGAACAAATCAAATGCATGCTCCTAACCTACGCATGTCCGCGGTGCTACTAACTTAAGGTGCCCTAACAAAAGATAATTTATACCATTCTTATTACCGTATATTCTTCAATTAAAATCCAATGTATTCAGGTTACTCGTTACTTATATGTAATACAAAGTTAATTTAAGAGTTAAATTTACCAAATATGTATATACATGTGTACGTACTCAAATTGAAAGAAAAAATTTAAAAAGAAAGAGAAAAGTCTTAAGCTCACTAGCAAGAGTGTAACTTGTTTATGTTCTTAAGTGCAAAAGTAAGCTCCAACAAAAAATTACGAGAATTAGCAAAAAAAAAAAGAAATGAGCTTTGATTATCAAACGCCCTCGCAGTCATATGCAATGCCAAAAGAATAAAAGAGAAAAAGAAACGTAACGCAAGCAATCACACTGCTGCAGCTAGTCTACCCTGATTAGCTTGCATATGTCTGGCTAGCGTCTGCGACTCGCGCTCAAAGATAAGTCACTTTATTTTGATTGCATTTTATCACACATTATTATTCGGCTATGCCGTACTTACGACCTTGTAGAATCCATCGATGTCAGCAGGTCTGTTGACGTTGATTGACTATAGGTGGCGAAAAGAATTTTTATTTATATGCGGAAGCAACAAAAGCAAGCAATGGCCCAAACTATAATGGAACATAAACCAATTTTAAGTCTTGGGCTAATTTCAAACAAATTTCAAAAATGTATTCCTTTAAAAAACAACCGGCACAACGATAGCGTTTCATTCCTAACTATTCTTCAGTTATTTTTTCTCTTACCGAACTACTGCAAGGTAACCCGTTCGAATGGAACAATCAAGCACAGGCGGCCTTCGAGGATGTGAAAAGCAAACTGTGCGCAGCCCCGTTTTTAGTACATCCTAATTATGACCAGCTCGACCTTAGTGGCAGACTAGTGCGTTGGGCCATCAAACTTCAGGGGTATCGTTTTGAAATCGAACTTCGCAAGGGTAGTGAAAATGTCGAAGCTGATGCTTTATCTCGATCGTTTGAGAGCGTCGATGAGATAGAAGCATAAGATTCCCTTTCTTAGCATCCGTTCTTCCAATTGATTTTCGCCGGCTCGGATCGATTTCTCTTGTCGTCTACGAACGATATTCATTTCGTTGGACAAAGTAATCATTTTTGGTTTCAAATAACCAAGGTTGTGAGCGTATTCGGTCGTGCCGGCTATGGCAATACGTTGTGGGCGGAAACCGTCCATTGGGATAACAACGATCCCGGCTAAACTCCGCAACTGCGAGCGCCTGCACCACACCGGTGGCCGCACATTTCGCGGGTTCCTTAGACGTGTGCGCCAAAAGTTCTACGCAGGTGCAAAACCACAACCATGCCGTAACACCGCACACACGCCCATGCCGTAACACCGCACACACGCCCATGCCGTAGTACCACCCACGCGCTGCACTGCCAAATGTCCATGGTGCACAACACTGGACTTCGCCTGATCACGTTCGATAGGGCAAGTGACGAGCTGACAACACGTGTTGGAATACAGCGTCAGTAAGCTTCATCTCCAGATATTGATACAGGTGGACTGGAACTACATAGGCTTCAGGAAACACTAGATGGGATTTTCACGCAAATATGATCGGTACCAGCAGCTACTCTGCTATATCGTATCGTTGTGCCGGTAGTTTTTTAAAAGGAATACATTTTTTAAATTAGTTTGAAATTAGCCCAAGACTTATAATTGGTTTATGTTCCATTATAGCCATTGCTTGCTTTTGTTGCTTCCGCATATAAATAAAAATTCTTTTCGCCGCCTATAGTCAATCAACGTAAACAGGCCCGCTGGCATCGATGGTCTCTACAAGGTCGTAAGTACGGCATAGCCAAATAATAATGTGTGATAAAATGCAACAAAAACAAAGTGACTTATCTTTGACCGCGAGTCGCAGACGCTATCCAGACATATGCAAGCTAATCAGTGTAGACTAGCTGCAGCAGTGTGATTGCTTGCGTTACGTTTCTTTTTCTCTTTTATTCTTTTGGCATTGCATATGACTGCGAGGGCGTTTGATGATCAAAGCTCTTTTTTTTTTTTTGCTTATTCTCGTAATTTTTTTGGAACAAACTGATGAGCTTAAGACTTTTTGTCTATCTTTTTACATTTTATCTTTACATTTGAGTACGCACACATATATATATTTGGTAAACTTAACGCTTAAACTAAATTTGTTTTACATATAAGTAATGAGTTACATGAATATATTGGATTTTAATTGAAGAATATACGGTAATAAGAATGGTATAAATTATCTTTTGTAAGGGCACCTTAAGTTAGTAATACTGCGGGCACGCGGAGGGTTGGAGCATGCATTTGATTTGTTCCTACAGGTAGGGTGGATAAAGACGGAAAACAACACCATCTCAGTTCTCCAATCTTATAAGATAAAGAGTCTATCTTGCGGTCCGTTAAAGTTCGTTTGATTTGTCTGTCCGATCACTTTTTTCATTTTCCTGTCTACTTTTTTACTATCGTAACGCATTTGTCAAGGCGGCACACAAGACCCACGCCACATTTCATGAGCACAGCCGACCCACTAGTAGACAGGGTGAGCTTTCTGAGACATCGCTTAGTGTGTTCGTTACAAGGTACAACTGGAAAGTGCATATATATAAATATATGTCAATGGTAACTTGCTTGAATTCGAGCACGTCACCACGCACTTATATTTCGCGCCTGTTAAATTATTTGTCGAATCGGATCGTCTCTAACTTGTGACATTTGAATCCTATCTATTGGTCTTTCTAAAAGTCGTCGTTCAGTGTTTTGTCCATGGCGAGTTCGCCGAATAGTGTCGTCCTTGCTCGTCTGCCCTATAAACTGGGTCTTCTCTGCGCCTCGATCGACGCGAAGTATTGGCCGATTGCTCCTGTTGTCTAACTGGAGAATTGGCTCTTCGAGTAGCATGCTGTACAGTGTTTTATCGCCGTTCGTCCGCCCGATAAACTGGGCCTTGTCGGCGCCTTAATCGACGCGAAGTATTTTCCGACTGCTCCTGTTATCTAACTGGAGAATTGGCTCTTTGTATAGTATGTTGTACAGTGTTTTGTCTCTGTGTGTTCGCACTATAAACTGGGTCTTGTCGGCAATTCGATCGACGCGAAGTATTGCTCCTGTTGTCTAACTGGCTCTTCGTGTAGTATGCTGTACAGTGTTTAGTCGTTGTTCGCCCGCACTATAAACTGGGTTTTTTCGACGCCTCGATCGACGCGAATTATTGGCCGATTGCTCCTCTTGTCTAACTGGAGAATTTGGTCCTATTCGTCTACAATTTGTACACGCTCACACTCACACTCACACACACACGCCTCGACTATGAGCCACTAACACTCGAGCACACGAAAGGCCGAAACTGGCCGCCAAAATTTAACTCTTGAATATTTTTACTTTTTTAACATTTATGAACGAACTCTACACCAAATAACTTACTATAATATTTCACTATCACTACCGCAAGAAGAAATCGCTAAAAATCGCAATCGAAATCGACGACAGGCTACAGATTAAATCGATTCCCGATAATTTTGCGTGTTCGTGCTCAAATATGGGTTCTAATATGTGCTTCCTAAAAGTTTTCTAAAAGCGCGGAACCATATAAATTTAAATAAGCAATTGATTGTTTAAGTAAGCATGCATTATAGCAAAATATTTTTATTTATTTTTATTAACGATTACAATATTAAATTTATACAAATAAATTTGTTTAGAATAATTGAGTGTGTATTTTGAGAGCTCACAAATTTTACATTGTCCAATACATGCCAATATCAGCCGCATAGTGATGCAGCATTTACGCGCTAAGAGCCTATTGCACATATGTATGCATGTAGAAATACGCAAATGCATGTACATAAGTACATACATTAGTAGATAGTATCTACTAGATACATATGTATAGGTAAAAACTCATCCAATTAACAAAAATATCTAGCGCTATGCACTTGGTTCACTTGTTATAAGTGTATATGTTAGCTCAACTGTGGTAATTTTGTGCAGTATTGAAAAGACGACACGTGTACAAGGCAAACGTTTATTCAAGAAGAGAACGAGAGTAGTGAAATTTAACATGATTAGTGATGTGCAGCGAATGTGCAAAGAAATTGCACCTCGTTCACCCTTACACAAAAATGATGTAAGGAACCATTATCATGTATATTAACGCATTTGTTCAATTTTGCTTTAAAGTCATCCAGATCGCATTTGTGAAGGCAAGCAATGATTAGGTCGTCTACATAAACCGCAAGCAGGTTGTGAGAGTTCGTTGTTATCTTCATGTATAGACACGGCTCATTTCTTGCTGCTTTGAATGTCAATTGCTTTAGTTCATCTAAGGTGCTAAGGCATCTGGTGCTGGTCCAAGCTCTGCCCGATTGCTGTAGAGCGTTTTGCCAATTAACAAAATTCTCAGGCTGCTTCATGAAAATTTCTTCTTTTAGCTTACTATTTAAATATGCATTTGAAACGACCACTTGGTGCAGGTGTAGTTCTCGCTCAACAGCTACTGCTAGCCACAGTCTGATATTCTCATAACGTATTACAGGTGAAAAAGTTTCATTATAATTTACGCCTAGCTGCTGACTACATCCCTTGACAATAAGTCTCGACTTGAAATGCTTAATATTCCCGTGATTATCTCACTTGATCTGGTAAACCCACCACAACCTTGGTATTCGGTGCCATGTCTACTATCGACCGTGTCTTATTTTCCATAACTGGCTCAAACTCACGTTCCATGGATAGCTCCCAATCAAACGCATGTTTGCCAGTTAACACTTGTTTGATGTTAAGGGGTGCTTCAATATCAGTAAATGCGATTATGTTGTTCAGCATGTTATACTGTTTTATTGGTTGGCCTACTTGTCCTGTGCGTACTATATTTAGCCTACCTGGGCCACGGTTAACTTTTGCTGCAGTCTCTTCGCTTGAGCTGCTCAAGGCAATGTCTTTTGCTGCCTTAAAGCTCTCAAATTCTTCATTGTCTTCACCCACAACATCAGATTCAATAGAACAAACTTCGTTTGAATCTAAAATTACATTTTCGTCTGACACTCAAATTTGCGATGGAATTTCTAGCCTGGTTCGTATTTAATTTTCTACAAACTTAACGTCACGCCGTTCTATTACTTGCTTTGCTTCTCTGTCGTATAGCCGATAAGCTTTGGCTGTAAGCGAATATCCAACAAATACGTATTCTTTACCTTTGGCACAAAACTTTTTGTAGTGCAACTTATTAAGAGCATATGCAGGCGTAGGTGTTTTATCGTTGGCTTCCGACCACTACAAAGGTCGAAAGGAGTTGAATTACCTTGCACTCCTTGCGATGGGAACTTGTTACGCAGATATGCAGCAGTTGAAACAGCTTCAGCCCACAGTGGCTCTTCAATTGTTAAGTTTAATGTTAAGTTTACAGCTGTTAAACACAGCTGATCTGCAGATATGAAACTAATTGTAGCTGATAACAGTTTTTTAAATAAAAAGATTTTTTGAAAAACCTTTGATGGATTCTAATCTCTGGGGTTTGTACTTTGCGTATACATATATAACGGTTTTGTAGAAGTTGAACGTTTTCTCATAATAAATCAATAGTTTAAACTGTGCCCTCGTAAGATAAAGTTTGAAACAAAACTTTAACTTTGCAAAGGCCTACAAAAAAAAAAAAATGGCTGCATTTGGCAGCTCAATGATAACATCCACTTTATAGAGAATTCAATTCTGAAGACAAGGATTATCATCTTAAAGTGCACTTTTTACAAAATTCATGTTTTAAGCATATAACCTGAACTCTTCGAATTCGAAAGTTTTTTGCGGTTTATCGCCAAAAAAGTGGACGTAAAGGTGAAAATTTATGTTTTTAATTGTTTAAATAGGTGTATAAAGCGAATTAAATTCAAATATCCAGTCACATATACAGTGGCTCACAGCTTATTTTATGCAGTGCGTACTCTCAACTTCAAAGGCCTATAACAACGAAACTATAATGAATTAAATAAACATTTTAGTACCATTCGAAAATATATGATATATATTTTAATAAGGAACGTGCCGCATACACCTGTCACAAAATCAGAAGCCAACACTCAACAAAAGCCTTTGTTTTATTCATGTAGGCGCAAAGTATTTGTGCAGCGAGCTAAACTTAATGTTGTAAATGCACTGGGACCAGAATCAGCGCCAGATACTCGACTCAACGGCAGCGTTTAATTGATATGCTACAACAGCCCGACTGCCAGCTAAAGATGGGCCAGACGCTGTCGGAGCCGGTCACGGCCAAGGAGTCGTCATATTGCCAGAACGAACGTTATTGCGTTGGGAACAGCTGCACGTAGGGCTGGCGCATCAGCATGGAGGACTCGCACACACACATACTCTCGCTGTCGGACGATCCCACAGCGGCCTTCTTTGCCGTCTATGAGGGATACGTGGGCAAGCATTAACACAAGTTCGTCCTGAAGCGGCCTGAGTACAATGAGAACGACATCGAGAAGGCGCTCAAGCAGGGTTTTCGACATCGACTACGAGATGCTGCACAACGAGTCGTGGGGCGAACAAATGGCGGGCTACACGGCCGTAGTCGTCCTGGTCAAGGACAATACACTTTTATTGCGCCAACGCGGGCGACTCGCGGGCCATCGCCTGCGTGAACGGGCAGCTGGAGACGCTATCCGTGGACCACAAGCTCAACAACGAATCGGAGTCGAAGCGCATCATCGACAGCGGCGGCTACGTCGAGTTCAACCGTGTCAACGGGAATCTGGCACCCTCTCGTGCGCTCGGCGACTTTGTGTTTAACCGGGGCATCAACAAAAAGCCGGAAGACCAAATAGTCACAGCCTACCCGGACGTGGAGACGTGCGAAATCATGCCGGATTCGGAATTCATTGTTCTCGCGTGCGACGGCATTTGGGATGTGATGAGCAATGAGGAAGTGCTGTAGTTTGTCGAACGCGCATGGGCATGCAGCCGGAGGAGATCTGCGAGGTGATGAACCAATGCCTGGCGCCCGACTGCCACGTGGGCGGTGACAATATTACCATCATCCTCGTTTGCCTGTTGAATGATAAGCCCTACAGCGATTTGGTTGCACGCTGCGGGAACAGCAACAAAGCGTCGTACGGGCCGGACGTGAATACGGAAACATCGGGACTTTAAGTGCCAATGGAACAGGGCAGCAGCGATCCTGATACGGCGCTCGACACGGAACTTTAGAGAGGATCGCAAAATCCTGCGCGGAGCGGTCAATAGTAACGAGATGAAACCGACACCAGATTCGCTGCTGGCAGCATTTCTAGAGTGCCTTACAATGCCACTAAGGTGCACTTTATAGATATGCGTACTTAACACGCCTTTGTTTCGGTTAAGTTTTCGATACATACTTGTACAATCCTTTCCCCCCTACCCCCGTGCATTAATAACTTGTTTAATCCAAATCGGAAAATTGACGATCGAGCGGCCCAATTGATGTTGATTGTTCTTTCTGTTTTCGAGCATAAAATTCGTATTATCCGTCTAGTATTTTAATATGTACCTATACTTTGACCTATTTAGAGTTTGTGGGATTAGAAGGAACTAAGCTGAATTTATTAATTGTAATAAAGTCAAACGTTTTTTGTAGTGCCCAAAATCGTGGTAAATTCCATTAAGTGAATAATTCAACTCGGGATCGATCCAACGTAGTCATGCCAGAGATCTAAAAAAAAAAAAAAAAAAAAAAAAAAAAAAAAAAAAAAAAAAAAAAAAAAAAAAAAAAAAAAAAAAAAAAAAAAAAAAAAAAAAAAAAAAAAAAAAAAAAAAACAGTACATCACACACAAAAAGTAAAGTGTAAAATAACAAATATTAAAAATACTTAATTGTACAAAACTATTGCTCGAGCTATGCGCTCGCCTTATACTTGCACAAAATAAATATTATATTTTTTTTTACCCATTTCTACTATATTTTGTAGACAAATTACTACTTTCAAAACCTGGCCTGAATTTGAACTCGTACCTACAAATCAGTTGTGCGTACAGAAAATAAAAAAAAAACTTCTGCTCGGCGTACCGTAGGGGATTTGAGCCTACGTCTTTTATACAACATGAGTGACAAAACTCAACTTAAGTTATATAAGAATTATTCTATACATATACATATATACACATAGCACAGAAACGCAAAAAAATCGGAAAACAATTCTACCACATGCAAATGTATGTACAGTTTGTCAAACAAATGTTTGCAAAATGAAAAAACACACATAATTTCAACTTTAATGTCAGATATTGTTTGAAAAAATATACTTTTCATAACTTTTTTTTGTTATATTATTAACACAAGTATTGTTTATAGCAACGCACAAAAATAATAGATTAAATTTTTTTTTAACATTATTTTTGCACTGTCAAGTAATTGGTTACAAAATGCAAACACAACATCAAAAGGGAACGTAAAAGGAGAAACGGAACTAAATTCTTGCAAATATATTAGGAAAGTCATGCCGGAGGTCTTTTTACTTCGCAATAATAATGATATGAGATTTAAATACACAAAGTAGCAAAAACCAAACGAGTCCTTTTATTGAAGTGGGAGTTCCGAGCGGTTTCGTCTTCGATTGCCAATTTTCGTGTTGCTTCCGGCAGGTGTATTGATTGGGTATCTGTGACCCCTGACCCCTGGAAGCAAGATGTTCGACTGTTGTGTACTGCATTTGCTAGTTTATGTTTTATTTTATGGATGACATGTTTTTTTTCGTTTCGATTGCAATTTACATTTCTTCAGATAAGTACATTTAATTTACGTATATACGTAAATATATATATATATTACGTATATTACGTAAATACCTTACAAATTTCAGGTCACAGCTTATTTTATGCAGGTAGTTGTAATTTTGAAAAACTTAGCTTTTGATGTTAATATTAATTTTTTTTTATTATTTTATATGATAGCCTAGTCTACAACTGATTTAAGGCGGTTCTGCATCGATGCCACCTGCTTTTGAGTTACATTTTCATTGGAAATATTGTGTTTACGAATGTTATTGTCCAATATCGACCATAAATTTTCAATCACATTAAGGTCTGGTGACTGGGCTAGCGGAGTCATCAAGTGGGGACAGTTATAAATCAACCAGGCCTGAAGTATTCCTACTTAGTGTAAGGGTCGTTATCCTGATAAAATCAAAGCAAATTGTCTATTGAAATCTGAAGATAATTGTGTTTGCTCATCGTACTCTCAATAAAAGCTAACATTCCCCTACCAGAAGTCGACATGCAGGCTCAAGCAATGACGCTGCTAACGCCATACTTTTCTGTTGACTTAAAGTTTTCTTTGTTGAGTTCAGTTTTCAGTTTCTGCCAAACGTGGGACATGCATTGAGATCAATAATTATTTAATTTTGACTCATTTACGAATATTACTGAGTTTCAATTCTCTAGAGCCTTTAAAACGTGATCACTTTCGAAGTTGAGTCTACAAAGTATGTTCTTTGCACTGATGAAAGGTTTTTATGACCTACTCAGGCATTAGAATCATGTTCGTGTAGAACCCAACAGATAAATTATACTCTATACTGTTTGTTAAGGCTTTCTTCAACTTCGGGTGCAGGTTTGAGTTGAGCGTCGGGGGATTGCCCTTATTTTCCGTACATTATACGGATTGTCAGTCTTGTTGACACTTGAGCGCTCAATGATTTTTTGTACCGTAGTGGCATTAATGTTGACCATGTCTGCATTTTTTTTTGGTAGTGACCGGTTTAAAATTGCTTTATAGCCAATTCTTGTTGTTCAATTGTTGTTTGAAAACCCATTTTAATTATATACGCGACTGGACACTCCAAGTAAGGTAATCAGATTAAAATGATTGTAAAAAGAAGAATAGAAGAAGAGTTAAGGTATACAAATAAAAATCACAGTCAGATTGCCCAACATTTAAGTACCGCTGCACACAGAAGTGACCGCATAAAATAAGCTGTGAGCTTAGATTTTGATGCGCAATTAGTTCTGCTCATTGAAGGGGCAAGGGGGGCTTATCTTTTTATACTTTGAATTGAATTTTACATTCGCTGAACATGCAACTACAAAACTACATTTCAATTTCAGCATTCTACCTATCAGTTTAGAAGTTAGAGGGTGTTGAAAAAAAGTATGCACTGCTATTTTATGCAGCTGTGAGCTACTGTATAGAAAAATAATCACAAATCCATTAATATGCGCGCCTTCTGCAGTGCGACCGCTGCTGCATACAACTGAAAACTGTTTTTTGAATAACTAATGTGTTTTTCCTCCGATCTTGTTGAAATTTAAAACATAGTTTAAGTGTGTCCTCTACTCGATGTCTGCCAAATATTTAGCATGTATATATTGAATTGTGTTTGTAGTCGTTGCGTTTGTATTACAGAAAGGACTGAATTGGGCGGTGCCACGCCCATTTTTCCAAAACTTTCTTTAACAATCTCAGGAACATTAACCAATATTTGCCTTATGTCCGCGCTTTCCGCATTTGTAGCACTGTCCATCGAATTTGTTATTTTGCTTTGTGTGCGATTCCTTTTTCTTTGTGCCAGCATAGAATGCTTGTTGGTTGCAGTCTTGCTCGCAATTATCTTTGATTCTCTTTGCTTCTTATAGAAGTTTAACCTTGAGCGTATCAAATGACGGCAGCGCGTCCCTAGTTTCAATTGCAATAACGAAGCTTTTGTATTCCGCACTTAAACTCGATAGGAATATAACTTTTAAATATTCATTTATTTCGATGCTCACTTCTTTCAGTTTATCCACAATTTCGACAAACGAATTGATATATTGCGTTATGTTGCATTTTGACGTCACCTTTAACATTTTTTTTATAACGAAGCTTTTCGAAGCGGACCTGTAGACACATGAATTTTGCGAAGTTCTTCCCATGCTTCTCTTGAGCTTTTTGCGATCTTTACATAGTTTAATTTGGACACTTGCACATTTAGAATTATAAGCGGCAATGCTTTTTCATCAGCCAGATCCCATTGTGCTCCTCACGTTTCACACATATACCGCACACGTGGTTCCATAGCTCCTGATGTACGAGTACACCTCGCATTTGTATACACCTTTATTTTATTATTATTATTGGACGTAGATGTACTAACGGCAATACATTCAAGTGGCGCAACGATACCAAGCAAGGGCTTGTTAACGAGCGAACTCAGGCAAAATGCCACCCACCTCCCGCCCAACATAGTAATTGTTTTCATTTAACTTTTCATTGCTGAACAGGTTCTTTATTTCGCTTTTTGTGAGTCTTGGCCCATAACCAATGTTAGCGCAACTGTGGTAATATTGTGCAGTATTGAAAAGACGACACATGTGTACAGGGTAAACGTTTATTCCAGAAGAGAACGAGAGTAGTGAAATGTAATATGGTGATGTGCGATATACCAAGGGTATGAAACAATTGAAGTTGCAAACTTTAACTGGAATGTATTTGCCCTCTTGATGAATATTGGGAGAAAAAAAACATCTTTATGCAAAATATTAGAAAATTAAATTAAATTAGTGATTATTAACCAAAGCCCGACGGGAAAAATCCGAACACAGTCTTCCTAACAAGAAAGACTTCATCACTACCTTAACGCCATCCACATCGTTTGAAGCGTCATAACCATTGTACGACTTACATCAACGAATAAGCAATCATATAATCACTGACTATGTTTTTGCCGAAACAGTACATCACACACAAAAAGTAAAGTGTAAAATAACAAATATTAAAAATACTTAATTGTACAAAACTATTGCTCGAGCTATGCGCTCGCCTTATACTTGCACAAAATAAATATTATATTTTTTTTTACCCATTTCTACTATATTTTGTAGACAAATTACTACTTTCAAAACCTGGCCTGAATTTGAACTCGTACCTACAAATCAGTTGTGCGTACAGAAAATAAAAAAAAAACTTCTGCTCGGCGTACCGTAGGGGATTTGAGCCTACGTCTTTTATACAACATGAGTGACAAAACTCAACTTAAGTTATATAAGAATTATTCTATACATATACATATATACAATAGCACAGAAACGCAAAAAAATCGGAAAACAATTCTACCACATGCAAATGTATGTACAGTTTGTCAAACAAATGTTTGCAAAATGAAAAAACACACATAATTTCAACTTTAATGTCAGATATTGTTTGAAAAAATATACTTTTCATAACTTTTTTTTGTTATATTATTAACACAAGTATTGTTTATAGCAACGCACAAAAATAATAGATTAAATTTTTTTTTAACATTATTTTTGCACTGTCAAGTAATTGGTTACAAAATGCAAACACAACATCAAAAGGGAACGTAAAAGGAGAAACGGAACTAAATTCTTGCAAATGTATTAGGAAAGTCATGCCGGAGGTCTTTTTACTTCGCAATAATAATGATATGAGATTTAAATACACAAAGTAGCAAAAACCAAACGAGTCCTTTTATTGAAGTGGGAGTTCCGAGCGGTTTCGTCTTCGATTGCCAATTTTCGTGTTGCTTCCGGCAAGTGTATTGATTGGGTATCTGTGACCCCTGACCCCTGGAAGCAAGATGTTCGACTGTTGTGTACTGCATTTGCTAGTTTATGTTTTATTTTATGGATGACATGTTTTTTTTCGTTTCGATTGCAATTTACATTTCTTCAGATAAGTACATTTAATTTACGTATATGCATTTATGAAATTATCAACACATAGCTGCTAAATACCTTAAAAATTTCAGGTCACAGCTTATTTTATGCAGGTAGTTGTAATTTTGAAAAACTTAGCTTTTGATGTTAATATTAATTTTTTTTTATTATTTTATATGATAGCCTAGTCTACAACTGATTTAAGGCGGTTCTGCATCGATGCCACCTGCTTTTGAGTTACATTTTCATTGGAAATATTGTGTTTACGAATGTTATTGTCCAATATCGACCATAAATTTTCAATCACATTAAGGTCTGGTGACTGGGCTAGCGGAGTCATCAAGTGGGGACAGTTATAAATCAACCAGGCCTGAAGTATTCCTACTTAGTGTAAGGGTCGTTATCCTGATAAAATCAAAGCAAATTGTCTATTGAAATCTGAAGATAATTGTGTTTGCTCATCGTACTCTCAATAAAAGCTAACATTCCCCTACCAGAAATCGACATGCAGGCTCAAGCAATGACGCTGCTAACGCCATACTTTTCTGTTGACTTAAAGTTTTCTTTGTTGAGTTCAGTTTTCAGTTTCTGCCAAACGTGGGACTTGCATTGAGATCAATAATTATTAAATTTTGACTCATTTACGAATATTACTGAGTTTCAATTCTCTAGAGCCTTTAAAACGTGTTCACTTTCGAAGTTGAGTCTACAAAGTATGTTCTTTGCACTGATGAAAGGTTTTTATGACCTACTCGGGCATTAGAATCATGTTCGTGTAGAACCCACCAGATAAATTATACTCTATACTGTTTGTTAAGGCTTTCTTCAACTTCGGGTGCAGGTTTGAGTTGAGGGTCGGGGGATTGCCCTTATTTTCCGTACATTATACGGATTGTCAGTCTTGTTGACATTTGAGTGCTCAATGATTTTTTGTACAGTAGTGGCATTAATGTTGACTATGTCTGCATTTTTTTTTTGGTAGTGACCGGTTTAAAACTGCTTTATAGCCAATTCTTGTTGTTCAATTGTTGTTTGAAAACCCATTTTAATTATATACGCGACTGGACACTCCAAGTAAGGTAATCAGATTAAAATGATTGTAAAAAGAAGAATAGAAGAAGAGTTAAGGTATACAAATAAAAATCACAGTCAGATTGCCCAACATTTAAGTACCGCTGCACACAGAAGTGACCGCATAAAATAAGCTGTGAGCTTAGATTTTGATGCGCAATTAGTTCGGCTCATTGAAGGGGCAAATGGGGGGTTTATCTTTTTATACTTTGAATTGAATTTTACATTCGCTGAACATGCAACTACAAAACTACATTTCAATTTCAGCATTCTACCTATCAGTTTAGAAGTTAGAGGGTGTTGAAAAAAAAGTATGCACTGCTATTTTATGCAGCTGTGAGCTACTGTATAGAAAAATAATCACAAATCCATTAATATGCGCGCCTTCTGCAGTGCGACCGCTGCTGCATACAACTGAAAACTGTTTTTTGAATAACTAATGTGTTTTTCCTCCGATCTTGTTGAAATTTAAAACATAGTTTAAGTGTGTCCTCTACTCGATGTCTGCCAAATATTTAGCATGTATATATTGAATTGTGTTTGTAGTCGTTGCGTTTGTATTACAGAAAGGACTGAATTGGGCGGTGCCACGCCCATTTTTCCAAAACTTTCTTTAACAATCTCAGGAACATTAACCAATATTTGCCTTATGTCCGCGCTTTCCGCATTTGTAGCACTGTCCATCGAATTTGTTATTTTGCTTTGTGTGCGATTCCTTTTTCTTTGTGCCAGCATAGAATGCTTGTTGGTTGCAGTCTTGCTCGCAATTATCTTTGATTCTCTTTGCTTCTTATAGAAGTTTAACCTTGAGCGTATCAAATGACGGCAGCGCGTCCCTAGTTTCAATTGCAATAACGAAGCTTTTGTATTCCGCACTTAAACTCGATAGGAATATAACTTTTAAATATTCATTTATTTCGATGCTCACTTCTTTCAGTTTATCCACAATTTCGACAAACGAATTGATATATTGCGTTATGTTGCATTTTGACGTCACCTTTAACATTTTTTTTTATAACGAAGCTTTTCGAGGCGGACCTGTAGACACATGAATTTTGCGAAGTTCTTCCCATGCTTCTCTTGAGCTTTTTGCGATCTTTACATAGTTTAATTTGGACACTTGCACATTTAGAATTATAAGCGGCAATGCTTTTTCATCAGCCAGATCCCATTGTGCTCCTCACTTTTCACACATATACCGCACACGTGGTTCCATAGCTCCTGATGTACGAGTACACCTCGCATTTGTATACACCTTTATTTTATTATTATTATTGGACGTAGATGTACTAACGGCAATACATTCAAGTGGCGCAACGATACCAAGCAAGGGCTTGTTAACGAGCGAACTCAGGCAAAATGCCACCCACCTCCCGCCCAACATAGTAATTGTTTTCATTTAACATTTCATTGCTGAACAGGTTCTTTATTTCGCTTTTTGTGAGTCTTGGCCCATAACCAATGTTAGCGCAACTGTGGTAATATTGTGCAGTATTGAAAAGACGACACATGTGTACAGGGTAAACGTTTATTCCAGAAGAGAACGAGAGTAGTGAAATGTAATATGGTGATGTGCGATATACCAAGGGTATGAAACAATTGAAGTTGCAAACTTTAACTGGAATGTATTTGCCCTCTTGATGAATATTGGGAGAAAAAAAACATCTTTATGCAAAATATTAGAAAATTAATTTAAATTAGTGATTATTAACCAAAGCCCGACGGGAAAAATCCGAACACAGTCTTCCTAACTAGAAAGACTTCATCACTACCTTAACGCCATCCACATCGTTTGAAGCGTCATAACCATTGTACGACTTACATCAACGAATAAGCAATCATATAATCACTGACTATGTTTTTGCCGAAACAGTACATCACACACAAAAAGTAAAGTGTAAAATAACAAATATTAAAAATACTTAATTGTACAAAACTATTGCTCGAGCTATGCGCTCGCCTTATACTTGCACAAAATAAATATTATATTTTTTTTTACCCATTTCTACTATATTTTGTAGACAAATTACTACTTTCAAAACCTGGCCTGAATTTGAACTCGTACCTACAAATCAGTTGTGCGTACAGAAAATAAAAAAAAAACTTCTGCTCGGCGTACCGTAGGGGATTTGAGCCTACGTCTTTTATACAACATGAGTGACAAAACTCAACTTAAGTTATATAAGAATTATTCTATACATATATACATATACATATACATACATATATACAATAGCACAGAAACGCAAAAAAATCGGAAAACAATCCTACCACATGCAAATGTATGTACAGTTTGTCAAACAAATGTTTGCAAAATGAAAAAACACACATAATTTCAACTTTAATGTCAGATATTGTTTGAAAAAATATACTTTTCATAACTTTTTTTTGTTATATTATTAACACAAGTATTGTTTATAGCAACGCACAAAAATAATAGTGAAATTTTTTTTTAACATTATTTTTGCAGTCAAGTAATTGGTTGCAAAATGCAAACACAACGTCAAAAGGGAACGCAAAAGGAGAAACGGAACTAAATTCTTGCAAATATATTAGGAAAGTCATGCCGGAGGTCTTTTTACTTCGCAATAATAATGATATGAGATTTAAATACACAAAGTAGCAAAAACCAAACGAGTCCTTTTATTGAAGTGGGAGTTCCGAGCGGTTTCGTCTTCGATTGCCAATTTTCGTGTTGCTTCCGGCAGGTGTATTGATTGGGTATCTGTGACCCCTGACCCCTGGAAGCAAGATGTTCGACTGTTGTGTACTGCATTTGCTAGTTTATGTTTTATTTTATGGATGACATGTTTTTTTTCGTTTCGATTGCAATTTACATTTCTTCAGATAAGTACATTTAATTTACGTATATACGTAAATATATATATATATTACGTATATTACGTAAATACCTTACAAATTTCATGTCACAGCTTATTTTATGCAGGTAGTTGTAATTTTGAAAAACTTAGCTTTTGATGTTATTATTAATTCTTTTTTATTATTTTGTATGATAGCCTAGTCTACAACTGATTTAAGGCGGTTCTGCATCGATGCCACCTGCTTTTGAGTTACATTTTCATTGGAAATATTGTGCTTACGAATGTTATTGTCCAATATCGACCATAAATTTTCAATCACATTAAGGTCTGGTGACTGGGCTAGCGGAGTCATCAAGTGGGGACAGTTATAAATCAACCAGGCCTGAAGTATTCCTACTTAGTGTAAGGGTCGTTATCCTGATAAAATCAAAGCAAATTGTCTATTGAAATCTGAAGATAATTGTGTTTGCTCATCGTACTCTCAATAAAAGCTAACATTCCCCTACCAGAAGTCGACATGCAGGCTCAAGCAATGACGCTGCTAACGCCATACTTTTCTGTTGACTTAGAGTTTTCTTTGTTGAGTTCAGTTTTCAGTTTCTGCCAAACGTGGGACTTGCATTGAGATCAATAATTATTAAATTTTGACTCATTTACGAATATTACTGAGTTTCAATTCTCTAGAGCCTTTAAAACGTGTTCACTTTCGAAGTTGAGTCTACAAAGTATGTTCTTTGCACTGATGAAAGGTTTTTATGACCTACTCGGGCATTAGAATCATGTTCGTGTAGAACCCACCAGATAAATTATACTCTATACTGTTTGTTAAGGCTTTCTTCAACTTCGGGTGCAGATTTGAGTTGAGGGTCGGGGGATTGCCCTTATTTTCCGTACATTATACGGATTGTCAGTCTTGTTGACATTTGAGTGCTCAATGATTTTTTGTACAGTAGTGGCATTAATGTTGACTATGTCTGCATTTTTTTTTTGGTAGTGACCGGTTTAAAACTGCTTTATAGCCAATTCTTGTTGTTCAATTGTTGTTTGAAAACCCATTTTAATTATATACGCGACTGGACACTCCAAGTAAGGTAATCAGATTAAAATGATTGTAAAAAGAAGAATAGAAGAAGAGTTAAGGTATACAAATAAAAATCACAGTCAGATTGCCCAACATTTAAGTACCGCTGCACACAGAAGTGACCGCATAAAATAAGCTGTGAGCTTAGATTTTGATGCGCAATTAGTTCTGCTCATTGAAGGGGCAAGGGGGGCTTATCTTTTTATACTTTGAATTGAATTTTACATTCGCTGAACAAGCAACTACAAAACTACATTTCAATTTCAGCATTCTACCTATCAGTTTAGAAGTTAGAGGGTGTTGAAAAAAAAGTATGCACTGCTATTTTATGCAGCTGTGAGCTACTGTATATAAAAATAATCACAAATCCATTAATATGCGCGCCTTCTGCAGTGCGAGCGCTGCTGCATACAACTGAAAACTGTTTTTTGAATAACTTATGTGTTTTTCCTCCGATCTTGTTGAAATTTTAAACATAGTTTAAGTGTGTCCTCTACTCGATGTTTGCCAAATATTTAGCATGTATCTATTGAATTGTGTTTGTAGTCATTGCGTTTATATTACAGAAAGGACTGAATTGGGCGGTGCCACGCCCATTTTTCCAAAACTTTCTTTAACAATCTCATGAACATTAACCAATATTTGCCTTATGTCCGCACTTTCCGCATTTGTAGCACTGTCCATCGAATTTGTTATTTTTCTTTGTGTGCGATTCCTTTTTCTTTGTGCCAGCATAGAATGCTTGTTGGTTGCAGTCTTGCTCGCAATTATCTTTGATTCTCTTTGCTTCTTATAGAAGTTTAACCTTGAGCGTATCGAATGACGGCAGCGCGTCCCTAGTTTCAATTGCAATAACGAAGCTTTCGTAATCCGCACTTAATCTCGATAGTAATATAATAACTTTTAAATATTCATTTATTTCGATGCTCACTTCTTTCAGTTTATCCACAATTTCGACAAACGAATTGATATATTGCGTTATGTTGCATTTTGACGTCACCTTTAACATTTTTTTTTTTATAACGTAGCTTTTCGAAGCGGACCTGTAGACACATGCATTTTGCGAAGTTCTTCCTATGCTTCTCTTGAGCTTTTTGCGATCTTTACATAGTTTAATTGGACACTTGCACATTTAGAATTATAAGCGGCAATGCTTTTTCATCAGCCAGATCCCATTGTGCTCCTCACTTTTCACACATATACCGCACACGTGGTTCCATAGCTCCTGATGTACGAGTACACCTCGCATTTGTATACACCTTTATTTTATTATTATTATTGGACGTAGATGTACTAACGGCAATACATTCAAGTGGCGCAACGATACCAAGCAAGGGCTTGTTAACGAGCGAACTCAGGCAAAATGCCACCCACCTCCCGCCCAACATAGTAATTGTTTTCATTTAACTTTTCATTGCTGAACAGGTTCTTTATTTCGCTTTTTGTGAGTCTTGGCCCATAACCAATGTTAGCGCAACTGTGGTGTGCAGTATTGAAAAGACGACACGTGTGTACAAGGTAAACGTTTATTCCAGAAGAGAACGAGAGTAGTGAAATGTAACATGATTAGTGATGTGCACACGTATGTCTATGTGGTGATGTGCGATATACCAAGGGTATGAAACAATTGAACTTGCAAACTTTAACTGGAATGTATTTGCCCTCTTGATGAATATTGGGGGAAAAAAAACATCTTTATGTAAAATATTAGAAAATTAAATTAAATTAGTGATTATTAACCAAAGCCCGACGGGAAAAATCCGAACACAGTCTTCCTAACTAGAAAGACTTCATCACTACCTTAACGCCATCCACATCGTTTGAAGCGTCATAACCATTGTACGACTTACATCAACGAATAAGCAATCATATAATCACTGACTATGTTTTTGCCGAAACAGTACATCACACACAAAAAGTAAAGTGTAAAATAACAAATATTAAAAATACTTAATTGTACAAAACTATTGCTCGAGCTATGCGCTCGCCTTATACTTGCACAAAATAAATATTATATTTTTTTTTACCCATTTCTACTATATTTTGTAGACAAATTACTACTTTCAAAACCTGGCCTGAATTTGAACTCGTACCTACAAATCAGTTGTGCGTACAGAAAATAAAAAAAAAACTTCTGCTCGGCGTACCGTAGGGGATTTGAGCCTACGTCTTTTATACAACATGAGTGACAAAACTCAACTTAAGTTATATAAGAATTATTCTATACATATATACATATACATATACATACATATATACAATAGCACAGAAACGCAAAAAAATCGGAAAACAATCCTACCACATGCAAATGTATGTACAGTTTGTCAAACAAATGTTTGCAAAATGAAAAAACACACATAATTTCAACTTTAATGTCAGATATTGTTTGAAAAAATATACTTTTCATAACTTTTTTTTGTTATATTATTAACACAAGTATTGTTTATAGCAACGCACAAAAATAATAGTGAAATTTTTTTTTAACATTATTTTTGCAGTCAAGTAATTGGTTGCAAAATGCAAACACAACATCAAAAGGGAACGCAAAAGGAGAAACGGAACTAAATTCTTGCAAATATATTAGGAAAGTCATGCCGGAGGTCTTTTTACTTCGCAATAATAATGATATGAGATTTAAATACACAAAGTAGCAAAAACCAAACGAGTCCTTTTATTGAAGTGGGAGTTCCGAGCGGTTTCGTCTTCGATTGCCAATTTTCGTGTTGCTTCCGGCAGGTGTATTGATTGGGTATCTGTGACCCCTGACCCCTGGAAGCAAGATGTTCGACTGTTGTGTACTGCATTTGCTAGTTTATGTTTTATTTTATGGATGACATGTTTTTTTTCGTTTCGATTGCAATTTACATTTCTTCAGATAAGTACATTTAATTTACGTATATACGTAAATATATATATATATTACGTATATTACGTAAATACCTTACAAATTTCATGTCACAGCTTATTTTATGCAGGT
Source organism: Drosophila colorata (assembly GCA_035041545.1). Classification (NCBI taxonomy): domain Eukaryota; kingdom Metazoa; phylum Arthropoda; class Insecta; order Diptera; family Drosophilidae; genus Drosophila; species Drosophila colorata. The sequence continues at coordinate 110,242 of JAWNLD010000659.1, read as the reverse complement.
AGTTGTAATTTTGAAAAACTTAGCTTTTGATGTTATTATTAATTCTTTTTTATTATTTTGTATGATAGCCTAGTCTACAACTGATTTAAGGCGGTTCTGCATCGATGCCACCTGCTTTTGAGTTACATTTTCATTGGAAATATTGTGCTTACGAATGTTATTGTCCAATATCGACCATAAATTTTCAATCACATTAAGGTCTGGTGACTGGGCTAGCGGAGTCATCAAGTGGGGACAGTTATAAATCAACCAGGCCTGAAGTATTCCTACTTAGTGTAAGGGTCGTTATCCTGATAAAATCAAAGCAAATTGTCTATTGAAATCTGAAGATAATTGTGTTTGCTCATCGTACTCTCAATAAAAGCTAACATTCCCCTACCAGAAGTCGACATGCAGGCTCAAGCAATGACGCTGCTAACGCCATACTTTTCTGTTGACTTAGAGTTTTCTTTGTTGAGTTCAGTTTTCAGTTTCTGCCAAACGTGGGACTTGCATTGAGATCAATAATTATTAAATTTTGACTCATTTACGAATATTACTGAGTTTCAATTCTCTAGAGCCTTTAAAACGTGTTCACTTTCGAAGTTGAGTCTACAAAGTATGTTCTTTGCACTGATGAAAGGTTTTTATGACCTACTCGGGCATTAGAATCATGTTCGTGTAGAACCCACCAGATAAATTATACTCTATACTGTTTGTTAAGGCTTTCTTCAACTTCGGGTGCAGATTTGAGTTGAGGGTCGGGGGATTGCCCTTATTTTCCGTACATTATACGGATTGTCAGTCTTGTTGACATTTGAGTGCTCAATGATTTTTTGTACAGTAGTGGCATTAATGTTGACTATGTCTGCATTTTTTTTTTGGTAGTGACCGGTTTAAAACTGCTTTATAGCCAATTCTTGTTGTTCAATTGTTGTTTGAAAACCCATTTTAATTATATACGCGACTGGACACTCCAAGTAAGGTAATCAGATTAAAATGATTGTAAAAAGAAGAATAGAAGAAGAGTTAAGGTATACAAATAAAAATCACAGTCAGATTGCCCAACATTTAAGTACCGCTGCACACAGAAGTGACCGCATAAAATAAGCTGTGAGCTTAGATTTTGATGCGCAATTAGTTCTGCTCATTGAAGGGGCAAGGGGGGCTTATCTTTTTATACTTTGAATTGAATTTTACATTCGCTGAACATGCAACTACAAAACTACATTTCAATTTCAGCATTCTACCTATCAGTTTAGAAGTTAGAGGGTGTTGAAAAAAAAGTATGCACTGCTATTTTATGCAGCTGTGAGCTACTGTATAGAAAAATAATCACAAATCCATTAATATGCGCGCCTTCTGCAGTGCGACCGCTGCTGCATACAACTGAAAACTGTTTTTTGAATAACTAATGTGTTTTTCCTCCGATCTTGTTGAAATTTAAAACATAGTTTAAGTGTGTCCTCTACTCGATGTCTGCCAAATATTTAGCATGTATATATTGAATTGTGTTTGTAGTCGTTGCGTTTGTATTACAAGGACTGAATTGGGCGGTGCCACGCCCATTTTTCCAAAACTTTCTTTAACAATCTCAGGAACATTAACCAATATTTGCCTTATGCCCGCGCTTTCCGCATTTGTAGCACTGTCCATCGAATTTGTTATTTTGCTTTGTGTGCGATTCCTTTTTCTTTGTGCCAGCATAGAATGCTTCTTGGTTGCAGTCTTCCTCGCAATTATCTTTGATTCTCTTTGCTTCTTATAGAAGTTTAACCTTGAGCGTATCGAATGACGGCAGCGCGTCCCTAGTTTCAATTGCAATAACGAAGCTTTCGTAATCCGCACTTAAACTCGATAGTAATATAATAACTTTTAAATATTCATTTATTTTGATGCTCACTTCTTTCAGTTTATCCACAATTTCGACAAACGAATTGATATATTGCGTTATGTTGCATTTTGACGTCACCTTTAACATTTTTTTTTTATTACGAAGCTTTTCGAAGCGGACCTGTAGACACATGCATTTTGCGAAGTTCTTCCCATGCTTCTCTTGAGCTTTTTGTGATCTTTACATAGTTTAATTGGACACTTGCACATTTAGAATTATAAGCGGCAATGCTTTTTCATCAGCCAGATCCCATTGTGCTCCTCACGTTTCACACATATACCGCACACGTGGTTCCATAGCTCCTGATGTACGAGTACACCTCGCATTTGTATACACCTTTATTTTATTATTATTATTGGACGTAGATGTACTAACGGCAATACATTCAAGTGGCGCAACGATACCAAGCAAGGGCTTGTTAACGAGCGAACTCAGGCAAAATGCCACCCACCTCCCGCCCAACATAGTAATTGTTTTCATTTAACTTTTCATTGCTGAACAGGTTCTTTATTTCGCTTTTTGTGAGTCTTGGCCCATAACCAATGTTAGCGCAACTGTGGTAATATTGTGCAGTATTGAAAAGACGACACATGTGTACAGGGTAAACGTTTATTCCAGAAGAGAACGAGAGTAGTGAAATGTAATATGGTGATGTGCGATATACCAAGGGTATGAAACAATTGAAGTTGCAAACTTTAACTGGAATGTATTTGCCCTCTTGATGAATATTGGGAGAAAAAAAACATCTTTATGCAAAATATTAGAAAATTAAATTAAATTAGTGATTATTAACCAAAGCCCGACGGGAAAAATCCGAACACAGTCTTCCTAACTAGAAAGACTTCATCACTACCTTAACGCCATCCACATCGTTTGAAGCGTCATAACCATTGTACGACTTACATCAACGAATAAGCAATCATATAATCACTGACTATGTTTTTGCCGAAACAGTACATCACACACAAAAAGTAAAGTGTAAAATAACAAATATTAAAAATACTTAATTGTACAAAACTATTGCTCGAGCTATGCGCTCGCCTTATACTTGCACAAAATAAATATTATATTTTTTTTTACCCATTTCTACTATATTTTGTAGACAAATTACTACTTTCAAAACCTGGCCTGAATTTGAACTCGTACCTACAAATCAGTTGTGCGTACAGAAAATAAAAAAAAACTTCTGCTCGGCGTACCGTAGGGGATTTGAGCCTACGTCTTTTATACAACATGAGTGACAAAACTCAACTTAAGTTATGTAAGAATTATTCTATACATATATACATATACATATACATACATATATACAATAGCACAGAAACGCAAAAAAAATCGGAAAACAATCCTACCACATGCAAATGTATGTACAGTTTGTCAAACAAATGTTTGCAAAATGAAAAAACACACATAATTTCAACTTTAATGTCAGATATTGTTTGAAAAAATATACTTTTCATAACTTTTTTTTGTTATATTATTAACACAAGTATTGTTTATAGCAACGCACAAAAATAATAGTTGAAATTTTTTTTTAATCGAAAACCAAACTATTATTTTTGCACTGTCAAGTAATTGGTTGCAAAATGCAAACACAACATCAAAAGGGAACGCAAAAGGAGAAACGGAACTAAATTCTTGCAAATATATTAGGAAAGTCATGCCGGAGGTCTTTTTACTTCGCAATAATAATGATATGAGATTTAAATACACAAAGTAGCAAAAACCAAACGAGTCCTTTTATTGAAGTGGGAGTTCCGAGCGGTTTCGTCTTCGATTGCCAATTTTCGTGTTGCTTCCGGCAGGTGTATTGATTGGGTATCTGTGACCCCTGACCCCTGGAAGCAAGATGTTCGACTGTTGTGTACTGCATTTGCTAGTTTATGTTTTATTTTATGGATGACATGTTTTTTTTCGTTTCGATTGCAATTTACATTTCTTCAGATAAGTACATTTAATTTACGTATATACGTAAATATATATATATATTACGTATATTACGTAAATACCTTACAAATTTCATGTCACAGCTTATTTTATGCAGGTAGTTGTAATTTTGAAAAACTTAGCTTTTGATGTTATTATTAATTCTTTTTTATTATTTTGTATGATAGCCTAGTCTACAACTGATTTAAGGCGGTTCTGCATCGATGCCACCTGCTTTTGAGTTACATTTTCATTGGAAATATTGTGCTTACGAATGTTATTGTCCAATATCGACCATAAATTTTCAATCACATTAAGGTCTGGTGACTGGGCTAGCGGAGTCATCAAGTGGGGACAGTTATAAATCAACCAGGCCTGATGTATTCCTACTTAGTGTAAGGGTCGTTATCCTGATAAAATCAAAGCAAATTGTCTATTGAAATCTGAAGATAATTGTGTTTGCTCATCGTACTCTCAATAAAAGCTAACATTCCCCTACCAGAAGTCGACATGCAGGCTCAAGCAATGACGCTGCTAACGCCATACTTTTCTGTTGACTTAGAGTTTTCTTTGTTGAGTTCAGTTTTCAGTTTCTGCCAAACGTGGGACTTGCATTGAGATCAATAATTATTAAATTTTGACTCATTTACGAATATTACTGAGTTTCAATTCTCTAGAGCCTTTAAAACGTGTTCACTTTCGAAGTTGAGTCTACAAAGTATGTTCTTTGCACTGATGAAAGGTTTTTATGACCTACTCGGGCATTAGAATCATGTTCGTGTAGAACCCACCAGATAAATTATACTCTATACTGTTTGTTAAGGCTTTCTTCAACTTCGGGTGCAGATTTGATGAAAAAGGAGAAACGGAACTAAATTCTTGGAAATATATTAGGTACGCCTGGAAAGCAATCTGTTACTCGGCTGTTAATCCTGATCAAGAATATATATACTTGATGGGATCGGGAGATCCCTCATTCTGCCTGTTGCACATATATTTGCACAAAACCATTATACCCTTTTAACCATTTTCAATAAGGTTCAGGGTATAAAAGCGTAAACATACCAAGCACACTGCTGCAGCTGGTCTAAACTGATTAGCTTGCATATGTCTGGCTAGCGTCTGCGACTTGCGCTAAAAGATAAGTTTTTGTTGCATTTTATCACACATTGTTATTTGGCTATGCCGTACTTACGACCATCGATGCCAGCAGGCCTCTTTACGTTTATTGACTATAGGCGGTGTAAAGAAGTTATATTTATGTGCGGAAGCAACAAAAGCAAGCAATGGCCCAAACTATAATGGAACATAAACAAATTATGAGTCTTGGGCTAATTTCAAACTATTACTAAAAATGTATTCCTTCCAAAAAAAAAAAAAAAAAAACGGCACAACAATACAATAAAGGAAAGTAGTTGATGGTACCGATCATATGGTGTATACTATATACTCTTCTAGTATCTCCTGACGTGGTAGAGCTAGCGCAGGCGCTAGCCTATGAAGTTCCAGGCCACCTGTAGCACAATCTTAAGTTGGAGCGTAGCTATGGCCGGAGTACTGACACTGTATTAGCTGGTATTTGCTCTGTATTGGCGCTATATTCCAACACGTGTGTGTCAGCTCGTCACTTGTCCTATTAAACGTGATCAGGCAAAGTCCGGTGTTGTGCACCATGGACATTTGGCAGTACAGAGTGTGAGTGGTACTACGGCATGGGCGTGTGTGCGGTGTTACGTCATGGGCGTGGTTTTGCACCGGCGTAGTGCTTGTGCCGCACACTTCTAAGGCGTCCGCGAAAACGCGTCCACCGGTGTGGTGCAGGCACTCGCAGTCACGGACTTTAGCCGGGGTTCGTTGTTATCCCAATATATGGTCTCCACCCACAATGTCTTTCCACAGCCGGCACCACCGAACACGCTCACAATCGTGGTTATGTGCAACCACAAACTTTGACTTTGTCCAACGAAATGAATATCGTTTGTAAAGGACAGAAAAAGTCGATCCGATCCGGCGAAAATTATTTGTGAGAACGGATGCTAAGAAAGAGAAAAAGTTAATATTGCTTCCTCCCCAACCAGAGCAGCACACTGGCCACCTTCAGCAGAGATTTCTTTTGAGGGGAACGCATGCGCAGAGCGTAAGTCTAACTAGGCTAGAAAAAGCATACATTTGACAGATCACAGCCGACACTGCATAATTAATCTTAATCTATATATATACATTATTAACATTGCATTCTATTATTAACATTTGAGATTTGAATTGTATGCGCAGTTATGTAACTATTTTAAATTATTTATTTTTGTATCCACTGTCTAATGTATTGAGTATTCCAAACGCCTTGATAAGAGTTCCTAGATAACTGAAAACCATCAACTTCTTTGAGCAAATACCCGTCATTCTTTAACACCTTTACTATCATGTAACATCACTTGCATTTAGGTATCAGTTTCCTCATGCCATGCTATCAAAATTGTTTACTGTATCATAGTCTTCCGTATTATATTTAATTGGATTTTTTATTTTCTCTTTATAACATTTCTCATTGTCTGCTTGAACTAGTGATTGATGTTGTTCTGCCTTCTTTGTAATATCACCCAAATTTCTCTCACTAGTTCTCTCTAACTGTTTCGCTTCTTCTAATTTTTCTTTAAACTCATCACAAACCTCTCCCTTTTGTGGTAATCCAAATAACAGTGTGCTAGGAGACTGTTTGGTGCTACGATGTTGAGTATTGTTTAAAGTAAAGTAAAGTTTAAAAATGTTTTCAATGTTAATATCCCAATGTTGTCCGTGGTCTGGTTCGGAAAGTTTTGCTATAATGGGACCCAAACTCCTATTTATGCGTTCAACCTGGCCATTTGCTTGTGGAGAGCCTGTTGCAATCTTAATGTGTTTTACATTTACCTCTCTTAAATATTCTTTGAATTCGGTTGATGTAAAACAGCTTCCTCGATCAGATATTATACCACTTGGCCTACTCTATAATCTAAAATAGTCTCTCAATGCCTTTGTTACTTCTTTGCTGTTTTTTTTTTTTTTTTGTTTTGGATACAATCTGACTAACTTTGTGAGTCCGTTCTACTACTGCAAATATATACTTCCTTGCTCTACTGTTGTCTACCGGCCCATAATGGTCAATATGGATTATGTCAATAGGTTGGTTACCCTTGGGTATACTATGTAGAATACCCCCTTCTTTTCCCGACTATGGTGAAAATGCTATGCATTTCAAACAATTTTCAATATGGCTTACAATTTTTTTCTTCATTTCCGGAAACCAGTAAGTTTTTTTAATAGCATCCAACATTTTATCTCTTCCAATGTGTCCCAGTTCGTTATGATATTTATATAATACGTGATCCTCCATCGCTACTGGTACATAAAATAGTAATCTGTTTTCATAAGTTTTTCTATATACTACCCCATTTCTCATTTCAAACAATTTAAGCTCACTTTTCTCTAACAATTTATTAACATTTTGTACTTTCTCATCTTTCGTCTGACATATTACTAAATTCGTTTCAAAACTATTTGCTTCTGTTATCATAATCACATTATTGCACCTTGACAATGCATCCACATGTTGCATTTGCTTCCCTGCCCTATGCAATAAATCATAATCGAATTAATGCATTTCTAACGCCCACCTCGCAATTCTGGGATTAAGCTCTATCTTATTCAGCGTCAAAGTCAAAGAATTGCAATCCGTCACAATCTTAAACCGTCTGCCCTGTATGTATATCCTGAATCTTCGTAACGTATAGATGGCTAAGGTCTCTCGCTCAAAGCTGTGGTATTTCGCTTCGGGTTCCGTTGTTCGTTTTGAAAAATAAAAAACTGGATGAAGTTTGCCGTCCTGCTTTTTCTGCAACAATACTGCTCCAAATCCCAGCGCGCTTTCATCGCAATGCAGTTCAATGTTATCTCTACGATCATAAATTAATAGAATACTTCCTTAAAAATTCAAATTGACCCAAAGGGGTTAAAAAATACGTATATTTTATCGATTCCCTATCGACAAAGACATGAAAATACCCGTTTTTTAGGTCAAACTTGGTAAACAAGATTTTTTTTACTAATCCATCCAATAAGTCATCGATTAAAGGTAATGGATAATTATCTTTAATTATTATTTTGTTCAGCTTTCTAAAGTCAATTCACATCCTGATATCTCCAGTTTTCTTTTTGAATAAAACAATTGCTTACGCATATTCCGAACTACTAGGTTGAATAATACCATCTTTCAAGTATTCATCTAACATTAATTGTAATTTCTCCTTTTCAATGTAAGATAATCGCCTAGGCGAGCAACTAAATGGTTTTGCTTTTTCCACAGTAATTTTCCAGCATCTGCATACATTTTTTCTAACATTATACCCCACATGTTCTCCAATTTTAAATACCCTTTTCATTTCTTCAGTTCTAATATGTTTATCTGTAACATGCTTTTATCAAAGTTATCGTTTACCACACTGCTGACTGTTTCTGCTTCTAAACATCTGTCTTCTAACAGCTTTCGGTCTAACAATTTACTATTTAAGGCTTCACTATCTAACAACTTGTTTTCTAATGATCTCTTTTCTAACACATTTTCTACTAAGAAAGTAAATTCTAATATTCTATTATCCAACAACTGTACTTGTATTGGCTGCTCGTTTAGTTTTAAGACGACGTTATCTTTTTCTTGGTTTTCAATACAGATATAATTTTCAATGCGGTTAAATCAATGCATAAATTAAAAGCTTCCATGAAGTCCCTCCCCAATACTACTCCCCATCTCATAGAATCGCCAGACACCACTATCAAAAGAAACGGTATTTTTATTTTTTCTTTGTAAACATAAGTTAAAATTATTCCATAACTTTTTAAACGGCTGTCATTTAGCCCGAAATAAGACACTTCATGTGGTTGGAGTTCCACTCCTTCTGGTACTAAATATTGTTTTATAAAAGATATAGGGCTGCCCGAGTCTATGAGACATTCGGCAATGATTGACTTGTTAGCGTTTTCGTTAAAATAAATATTAATGTATCTTACATAATTATTATTGTCACCCTTTTGAACTATCGACATCCTCTGTGGGCATTGGGGCGCCAGGTGACCTATACCTCCGCATCCATAGCATGAACCTCGCTGCCTCATCGGTTTTCGACAATCCTGTGCCCAGTGTCTTTTGAAATTGCCATAGAAGCATCTCGAGTCCCTTAACACAGTGCTGCTTGTGGTCGCCTCCGATTTAGCCCCGCCTGCGCTGCTAGATACGTCCTGGTGCGGTGGAAGTATATTTGCGAACGCTGCATGCATCTTAGATGGGTTGAATTCGCAAATATTCAGCCGGAACGCCTTCGATGAGGCCATCCAGCAATTCCTCGCTTTATTTACTTTTTCTTCACATGATGTCACCAACTGATCCAGTAGCTCATCCAATGGCTTCATAATGGGTGCTAGATCTGTATGTAGCCACTGCAATGCATTGCCTTTATTTTGGATATGCATAAAATCCGACGTTGTTTATCAGTCGTCTGGCACAACTGAGCGACATTCTCCAATTGGGCAATCTAATTGTAAGCTGACTCTCGCGTAATTTGGGTTTCATTTGCCAATCGGAACCCTGATGCAGACCAATCACATTTCGTTTTACTGTTTCTGCTTTAATTTTTTTCTTCTACGTCTCTCTGTCGGTAGTCAGTACCGCGATCGATGCCACCGATTTTGTCTGCGTTTTTTTCGCTGCAGTTAGCGTCGCGAGCGCTGTCGCCGTTTTCGTCTTCATTTCTGCGTACACTGCTGCTATCTCGCTCAGACTGTTGTTGTTGGCTGGTACAGTTTCTGACGCCTTGTAGACGTAGCTGCTCTAGCAAATAGCGGCGCTATTTCCGCATGCAAATTGGTTAGCAATTCTGCGCTTTGGGAAACTTTCCTCTTGCACTTGCACCACAGCTCTTTGTTCGGCTTGTCTATAAGCTAGCTGCTCCTCATCGTCTGTTTCGTCTAATCAAGGCGCGCTGCCACGCTCATTTGCCGGCACGTTGTTTAAGCGCGGCAACAATTCGGCTTTTGAGCCTTTTGTTGCCAAGCCCAAAACAGCCAACCATTTTTTTAATGTGGCCACCGATACGTCGTTTATTTCTATATACATTGCGTGATTTAGAATCCCACTTCTTGATTTGTAGGAGCCGTTATAATAATGAACACACTTGTTCTGTGCACACGTCACCTTCTTTTATTGTTTGCCTAGAAGTGAAGTCTCTTCATCTCTTTTACAACACTTACTTTACTAGAGATGAGAGAGCAATCTCACAGCATTGGCATTATCGGCCTGCTACACAAGTAAGATGTCTCTAGTCGGTAGTGCCCGACTAAGAGATACCCTGAACCCAGCGCCGAGCTGTCGTTACATGCATTTAATTAAACCCCTCTGCATGCATACACACGACTGCCCGTAGTAAAATAAAATAAAAATAAATAATTAAAATTAAAGCTCGCTCTTTGCGCTCGCCTTTAATATTTGCAGACAAATTTGAGTACGCCGTAGTTGTGAAATTTCTCGCAAAATTTACACAATATAGGAAACTATATCTTTAAAATATTGGTTGATCTGTGAAAGCTTTTTGAGAGTGTGCGTGCCAAATACCAATTTTTGGCCATTTTGTTGCTCCAGAATATTTTAAATCGCCGATGTCCCAGCATTTAGTTGCACTTAGACCAATTGGTGTGTTAAGTTTAAAAAAAATTTTTTTAAATTAAAAAAAAAATTTAAATAAAGAGTACAAAACTCCGTTGACACAGCGAGATTCGAAATCGCGTCTAATAGCCCGCCAGTCAATATCTCTACCACAGAGCTACGGCATCATTCTAAATGTCTTTGTCCAACTCTGAGCTAAGAATATAACACACATGCACAAACAATCGCATTAGAAATCGAAAAAGAGCTCATGCTATGAATGTGCATGTGTGCACACGCATTCAGAAAACGCCTGCGCTTGGCGCTTGCCACCACGCGGCTTGCCGATATACTATACAATTTCTTTATTAACTTCTGTGTTTCTTAACCCATTTAAATGAATCTGAATGCAATATATTTTTCAAGTGTTATAGTACATATAAATATTCGTTCAAACCAAATTGTTTATCTGTAGGTCTCATTATCTACGAAATAAACTTAAAAAATTAGAGATTGTTGTACATTTTTATCGATTTTAAGGAAAACGGTGTGAGTTATCGGTTCTTTGCCGTTCTTTTTAGCCGAAAAGTTAAAGTCTCCATCTCTTATAGTTTCCGCAATCGACGCGTTCATACGGACGGACGGACTGACGGACAGACGTACAGACAGACGAATATGGCTGGTTCGACTCGACTGTTAATCCTGATCAAGAATATATCTATTTTATGGGGTGTGGTGATGTGATCCAAATTATCTTGTCAAATTTAAATAAACCCAAAAACGGCCAATGACTTTATCAGCTGATTGCAATCAACAACGATGGGCATCATTGTACCATAACATATATGCAATTGCCTATAGTCAGTTTATGTTATTAACAAATTTAGAGTGACCATGGCCGATTCTAATAAGAACGCCGTTGCGAATAAAAATAAATCGCGTCTTATTATGGTTTGGCATCGATCTTTTCGATTCTAATCGCCAATGAGTACAGTACTCTTTTATAAAGGCAAACTTGCACGTGGATATAATAAATCCACGTGCATCAACATCGAAGGTCCAAATCGAATTCTCTGGAAGAAAATAAAAGCGCATCTGAGCGCAGGTGCAACTTTTTGCCGAAGAAGAAAATAAAAAGGAGAAACAAAAATTTCTTCATAGCTTGGCATCGACAAAATCCCGCTAAAGGTACGAAGCATAGATGTGTTAATTTAATAACTAACATCATTTATATGACAGGGTAATAAAATGGCGTTGGTGTGCGCATTTCTTTGTGACTTTGTGAAGGTGCAGCCCAGATTGCGGCGCTGCGTTACTTTTTTTAAAGCCAAAATTAGGCATATCGTAATCACCTTGACTGCCCCAAAGTGACAAGCTGCGGCAATCTGCGATAAATCGGTAACAGCATGCGCTCTCTTAGGGTATAACAAAGCCTTTAAGTGGATTTCTGGCTGATCGTCTACTAATAATACTTGAATCGCAGCACGCGGTAGTTGATGCCACATGATAAGGCAAATCAACAGACCGCGTGGTCGACCCATTAATACCCGGACGTTTTCGTGCACAGATCTGGTGGATTTCTAACCAGCGCACCTACGGATTTTTAAATATAATCATTAAACAGCAAAAAAAAACCGTTATTCTTCTTACGTAATGTATAATGAAGTCCGATCATGATTTGATGTTTTGTTTGAAGACAACTATATGATAAAATGAAATCTTAATATCTTTTTTGGCCACCTTAGCTAAATAACATCGCATAAATAGGGTAGTTACATCGACAATCGCAAATGTATCTACAGGTAGAGTGGGTAACGAACGAGGATAGTCAACATCTGAGCTCCTAGACCCTATCGGGTATACTTTTTCCTCATTCCTTAACTCTGTCTACTTTATTATTTTTCATTTATTTAACACGTAGAGTGTATTAGGGAGCAAATAAGCCACGCCACTTTCCCTGAGCGCGGACGGAACCCGTAGACGGAGTACGCCCCCAATACATAGCACGAGTATTAAGCATAGTATTCCCAGCAAGCCGCCGTGTTCGTTACAGTAATAAAAAGAATTGGCGTCCAACGTTGTGGCACTGCTCCCCCGAAACTACTCTGTTCGAGTACCGAGAGCCGATAGCATTGTTCGTAACATGATTTATCATGAGCTAATGTGGACAATCCTACTGTAAAACCAGGCTAACTTCCATCTCCTTTTCCCATCCATATCACAATATACCATCCCAAATCATATTAGTTTCTGCGCAGACGTTTAGCTTCGCAAGGAACTGCTGGTAATCTGATGTATTGTCGAAGCCAGACCAGAAAGTAAATTGTCTTGCGATTTAGTTAGTAGATAAGTTGTGTCGTTCTGCTAAATATATTTTTATGTTATCGCTACTTTTAATTCACTTAGGACATTTAGATCTGATGTCAAGTTGGTTCTCTACCAAGTGATAGAATGTTGGTTCGGCATATTTACATTCTTTGTTCGCGTTGTATTAGTTTGCCGAGTCCCTCTTTAACTTAGATCAGATAATTCAACCTTTCCTTAGTTAATTGAAAAAGTATAGTTCGCCAGCGTTTAGAAAGAAGATATATCCGATTAATATTTAGATTATGTGATGTATTTGCCTAAGGATAAGCCCCAAGCTATAATATTTTTGGATTATTACCGTACTATCGTTACTATATTTTAGAATTTTTCGCTGTTACCGTTTGTAGTAATTTTTGTTACTTATCGTATAGCTTCCGTATTACTGCACTTACCTTAAAAATTAAAACTCCTCTTGATTAATTTTGATATAATTTTTTAATCGCTTCACTGATTATGGCTGTCGCTCGTAGTCAGGAGAATTTAGCTCTCAATGAGACATCTGCAGTAGTAAGTACTTTTTGTAATAATGCACTGCCTGGTGAATCAGACATTCTCAAAGACCTCCTGCTAGCACAGGGGCCGTTCCACGATCTCGACATAATACCAGACGCACCGTCCGCAATACCCCTATTGCAATAAGACGTCGACCTAGTGGTTCGACCAACGCACGTATTCAAGCGGGATCGATAAATTCTAACGCACAACCTCCTAGGGAATCGTTAGGTATTTCGGAGCATCGCGTGCAGTTGCTTATTACTAAGACACTAGAGGCCCATAAAACGGAGATGGCGGCATACTTGCCCGAAGAATTAAATGCCGCAATTTTAAATTTAAACTTGCATCAGGAACCTCGTGAGGAACCCCAATTAGAATGGGATATTCCGCGATCGGTCAATGCTTTGAGAAATCATAGGCTACCGAACGATAGTGTTCAGTCTGAAGCCAGATGCGAGTACGCAGTAGATAAACCAGTCAAAATATCTAACGTCATATACAATAGGCAAGTCAAATTTTTAGGCTTAGCTAATAATATCCGAAGATTTCATGTATAGCATAAATTGTTATTCACAGCACCTGCTTTGAAATTTTTATGGAGATACCACCGTACGACTGAGCAAATAAGCTGGTTTCATTTGTGCACCTGTTTGCGCGAAAGATGTAAGGACCACAGATCCGACGAAAACATAAAAGATTTGGTTAGAAGACGCAGACAACGAGAATCAGAAAGTTTTGATGAATTTTTAGACTCCATTTTTGCCTTGTCTAATGCTTTACGGGAACCAATGTCGGACTCAGAGTTAGTAATCAATGTAAAACGAAATCTCTTACCAGAGTTGAGACACGAGCTACTTCACGAAAATATTCCAAACCTTACCTTGCGCAAAGAGTGTCACAAGCATGAAGCATTCTATTCGAATTATTCCTCTAAGCCAAACTCTCGACCAACTAAACCTTAACGAGTAGTCAACGAGATAGTACATAAAGATAAAACTGACACGGAAGAGACTCAGAATCATGCAGAAACTACGGACATAAATGCTATACATTCTTCTGACAAACTGATATGTTGGAATGTTTAAAAGAACGTCGTGTGTTTTGTTATGGCTGTGGTGCTGTTGGCACTTACAAACCCACTTTTCCTAAATGTAACCCTCTTTCGGGAAACTCTCGAGAGGACCTTCGTCTTCTGTTAAACGCGAATGTCCGCCATTAATAGTCTCGGAACCAGATTTAAGTAAGGAAACCTTAACACCTGATTGTACTTTCACACCGGACTTGTCAAAATCTCACCAGACTAAACTTAAGCCGTATCACGTACGCTTACGCGAATAATTTGCCCGCAGAGCAGCTATTTTCGGTTCAGAATCCAAAGCTAAGTCCAAACCTCGTTCGTCACAGAGAATGATAAATCTATGGACGCAGCGACGCTCACTTAATAAGTTCCGCATATCCGCGATGGATCATCGATCAAACGATGTTCGTCCATTCACGAATCTAGAAATATTCAGTCAACATTATCTGGGCTTGTTAGATAGTGGAGGCACTAAAAGTGTGATTGGAGGAAGCTTAGCGAAAATAATTCTCGATACTAAAACAGATTTAAAAAATATTAAAGGCGAAGTAAGAACCGCAGATGGACAGAAACAACATAGCTTAGGTACCATTTATATTCTTATCATGTATAACTCCATTGCAAATGATTTTGAATTTTGGATTATTCCGTCTATTAAGTCAAATGTTCTCTGTGGAATAGACAGAAACAACATATTTTAGGTACCATTTCTATTCCTATCGTGTATAACTCCATTGCAAATGATTTTGAAATTTGGATTGTTCCGTCTATTAAGTCAAATGTTCAAACCAGTTGATTCGAATCAGTTGTCTCTAACTCTTGCCCAAAAGAATCGCTTACAATCCGTAATCACGTCATTTCCGTCGTTTGAAAGTGATGGTTTAGGTAAAACTACTCTGGTAGAACATAACATTGATACTGGGGAGACCAAACCTATAAAACAGAAATTCTATCCATTATCACCAGCTTGGGAAAAGTTGTTATGCGAAAGAGTGGATCGAATGATCAGACTGGGAGTCATTGAAGAAGCTCCATATTCCGCATGGTCATCTCCCGCGATATTGATAGTTAAACCTGGAAAAGTCAGATTCTGCTTAGACTGCCGCAAGGTAAACGAAGTAACCAGTAAGGATGCGTATCCACTACCGAACTTAGATGGTTTGTTAAGTAGACTTCAGCCTGTACATTGTCGAAAGGACTTAAAGGACGCCTTTTGGCAATTCAAAACAGCGTTCACTGTCCCGAACAGACCTTTATATCTGCTTAGTCGAATGCCTTTCGGACTATGTAATGCACCGCAAACGATGTGCCGACCAATGGACCAAGTAATTCCCTACGACATGAAAGGTCACGCTTTGGTTGACTTGGACGATTTGCTCGTGTTATCGCAAAGTTTTGATGAACATTTGATTCATCTTGCTGAAATTGCCACTCGACCATAAATATCCAAAAAAAATGGTTTTGCCTAACGAAAGTCGAATATCTTGGCTATTTCGTAGGAGAAGGCACCCTGCAGCCTAATCCTGCTAAAGTTCAAGCTGTTTCCCAGTTTCCAGTGCCGTCAACAAAAAGACAGCTGAGACGATTCTTATTTATGACCGGTTGGTATCAACAGTTCATACCTCAGTTCTCGACGATTATCTTTCATTTGACAGAATTATTAAATGGTACATCTTGGAACAAAAACGCCCAGTTTGCGTTTGAAGAAATCAAATACCAAATTATGAAAAGTCGTTTAAATTGCAATGTGACGCCTCCATACAAGGTGTAGGTAGTATTTTAGCTCAATGTGATGAGTCAGGAATCGAGCGACCCATTGCGAAAATGTCGAAAAAGCTAAATAAAGCTCAGGGCAATTATTCCATTACGGAACTCAAATATCTTGCCGTTGTGTTGGCCGTAAAAAATTTCGCATGTATATCGACGGGCATGATTTTAAAGTTGTGACTGATCACGCAAGTAAGGGTTAATCGTTCAGTTAATGCGGCATTACGAACCTATAGCCGTTCCGACCAACGTATATGGGATGTATTTATTAGCAGTATAAAGAGTTCACTGCGAATCACTATTCATCAATCTATTGAATTTTCTCCATGCTTCGTAGTTTTTGGGCAAAATATGCTTAGCGAGTACAAATTGCTCAAAAACCTAAACATGCTAAGTGAAAGGCAAATTAATCTCGATCCAGGTGACGAATTTCCCATAATCCGATCCAATATTCAAAAACACATGAATAAAGGAAAAGAATTTGCGGACGTATAACTTGCGCACACGCCCCCAATATTTTGAAGTTGGTCAAATACTAATAAAACGCATTTTCGTTTTAAGCAATATAGCTAGTCACTTTAACGCCAAGCTTGCGCCAGTTGGAACTAAAGCACAGATCAAATGAAACAACGAAACAAACAAACGAACATCACCATAAGCCACGCCACTTTCCCTGAGTGCGGTCGAAACTCAAAGACGGAGTACGCCCCCAATACACAGCACGAGTGTTAGGCATATTAGCCCAGCAGAGCCGCCGTGTTCCTTACAGTAATAAAACAGAATTGGCGTCCAACGTTGGGGCACTGCTCCCCCGAAACTACTCTGCTCGAGTACCGAGAGCCGATAGCATTGTTCGTAACATGATTTATCATGAGCTAATGTGGACAATCCTACTGTAAAACCAGGCTAACTTCCATCTCCTTTTTCCCATCCATATCACAATATACCATCCCAAATCATATTAGTTTCTGCTCAGACGTTTAGCTTCGCAAGGAACTGCTGGTAATCTGATGTATTGTCGAAGCCAGACCAGAAAGTAAATTGTCTTGCGATTTAGTTAGTAGATAAGTTGTGTCGTTCTGCTAAATATATTTTTATGTTATCGCTACTTTTAATTCACTTAGGACATTTAGATCTGATGTCAAGTTGGTTCTTTACCAAGTGATAGAATGTTGGTTCGGCATATTTACATTCTTTGTTCGCGGTGTATTAATTTGCCGAGTCCCTCTTTAACTAAGATCAGATAATTCAACCTTTCCTTAGTTAATTGAAAAAGTATAGTTCGCCAGCGTTTAGAAAGAGGATATATCCGATTAATATTAAGATTATGTGATGTATTTGCCTAAGGATAAGCCCCAGACTATAATATTTTTGGATTATTACCGTACTATCGTTACTATATTTTAGAATTTTTCGCTATTACCGTTTGTAGTAATTTTCGCTACCTATCGTTTTATAGCTTCCGTATTACCGCACTTACCTTAAAATTTAAAACTCCTCTTGATTAATTTTGATATAATTTTTTAATCGATTCACTGATTATGGCTGTCGCTCGTAGTCAGGAGAATTTAGCTGTCAATAAGACATCTGCAGTAATATGTACTATTTTTAATAATGCACTGCCTGGTGATTTAGACATGATACGTACGGACGTTCTCGTGCACAGATCTGGTGGATCTCTAACCAGCGCACCTACTCACACGGATTTTTAAATATAATCATTAAACAGCATATTAGCCGTAGTCGTATTTAAAAAAGGCACAAGTTTTTCGCTTTTCTCATCACTGATATTGTCTTACGATCCTGTTTTAGTGAGTATATATCGTTGACTACTCTTCGTAAATATATATATATTTAAACAGGATTCCACAGCATGTCATCATCATCGTCATCAGGCTTGCTGACATCGTTGGATGATAAACAATTTAGTGAGTACTGTGTGAACAATTTAAAAAGTAATATCACAATTAAATCGCGGTCATAGTCCGCTTGTGTACCCCTGATCAGTATTGTACTAAGATCTTATTCGCGGTGTGATTAATATCGGTTTTGCTGTGTAACCTTTCTTATCTATGCCTTTGCCCAATAAGAGTTTAGTTTTGTAAAACCGTTATTCTTCTTACGTAATGTATAATGAAGTCCGATCATGATTTGAAGTTTTGTTTAAAGACAAATTTATGATAAAATGAAATTTTTATAATTTTTGTTGAGCACCTTAGGTAAATAACATCGCATAAATAGGGTAGTTACATCGACAATCGCAAATGTATCTACAGGTAAAGTGGGTAACGAACGAAGATAGTCAACATCTGAGCTCGTAATTTTCGCTACTTATCGTTTTATAGCTTCCGTATTGCCGCACTTACCTTAAAAATTAAAACTCCTCCTGATTAATTTTGATATAATTTTTTAATCATTTCACTAATTATGGCTGTCGCTCGTAGCCAGGAGAATTTAGCTCTCAATGAGACATCTGCTGTAGTAAGTACTATTTGTAATAATGCACTGCCTGGTGATTCAGACATGATACGTACGGACGTTCTCGTGCACATATCTGGTGGATCTCTAACCAGCGCACCTACTCACACGGATTTTTAAATATAATCATTAAACAGCATATTAGCCGTAGTCGTATTTAAAAAAGGCACAAGTTTTTCGCTTTTCTCATCACTGATATTGTCTTACGATCCTGTTTTAGTGAGTATATATCGTTGACTACTCTTCGTAAATATATATATATTTAAACAGGATTCCACAGCATGTCATCATCGTCGTCATCAGGCTTGCTGACATCGTTGGATGATAAACAATTTAGTGAGTACTGTGTGAACAATTTAAAAAGTAATATCACAATTAAATCGCGGTCATAGTCCGCTTGTGTACCCCTGATCAGTATTGTACTAAGATCTTATTCGCGGTGTGATTAATATCGGTTTTGCTGTGTAACCTTTCTTATCTATGCCTTTGCCCAATTAGAGTTTAGTTTTGTAAAACCGTTATTCTTCTTACGTAATGTATAATGAAGTCCGATCATGATTTAAAGTTTTGTTTGAAGACAAATTTATGATAAAATGAAATTTTTATAATTTTTTTTGAGCACCTTAGGTAAATAACATCGCATAAATAGGGTAGTTACATCGACAATCGCAAATGTATCTACAGGTAAAGTGGGTAACGAACGAAGATAGTCAACATCTGAGCTCCTCGACCCTATCGGGTATACTCTTCCTGCGGATCACAGGTGATCTTGATATAATGTGGTATTCCCTCATTCCTTAACTCTGTCCACTTTATTATTTTTCATTTTATTTAACGCGTAGAGTGTATTAGGGAGCAAAAAATCCACGCCACTTTCTCTGAGCGCGGTCGGAGACCGTAGACGGAGTACGCCCCAATACATACGACGAGTATTAGGCATAGTATGCCCAGCAGAGCCTTCGTGTTCGTTACAGTAATAAAAAGAATTGGCGTCCAACGTTGGGGCAGTGCTTCCCCGAAACTACTCTTCTCGAGTACCGAATTTGGCCCAGAAGTTACTTAGGAGAGAGCCGATAGCATTGTTCGTAACATGATTTGTCATGGGCTAATGTGGACAATCTTACTGTAAAACCAGACTAACTTCCATCTCCTTTTTCCCATCCATATCACAATATACCATCCCAAATCAAATTAGTTTCTGCGCAGACGCTTCGCTATAAACTGCTGATAATCTGATGTATTGTCAAAGCCAGACCAGAAAGTAAATTGTCTTGCCATTTAGTTAGTAGATAAGTTGTGTCGTTCTGTTAAATATATTTTTCTGTAATCACTACTTTTAATTCACTTAGGACATTTAGATCTGATGTCAAGTCGGTTCTCTACCAAGTGATAGAATGTTGGTTCGGCATATTTACATTCTGCTGTCTAGTTAAATCGAGATTTGTTCGCGTTGGATTAGTTCGCCGAGTCCCTCTTTAACTTAGATCAGATAATTCAACCTTTCCTTAGTTAATTGAAATAGTATAGTTCGCCAGCGTTTAGAAAGAAGATATATCCGATTAATGTTTAGATTTTGTGATGTATTTGCTTAAGGATAATCCCCAGACTATTATATTTTTGGATTATTACCGAACTATCGTTACCATATTTTGGAATTCTTCGCTGTTACCTTTTGTCGTAATTTTCGCTACTTATCGTTTTATAGCTTCCGTATTGCCGCACTTACCTTAAAAATTAAAACTCCTCTTGATTAATTTTGATATAATTTTTTAATCATTTCACTGATTATGGCTGTCGCTCGTAGTCAGGAGAATTTAGATCTCAATGAGACATCTGCTGTAGTAAGTACTATTTGTAATAATGCACTGCCTGGTGATTCAGACATGATAGAAACTCCATGCGCTCACAAATTTAATCGAAATTGCCTAAATCTCTGTTTAGAAAAAAACGAAACCTGTCCCACATGTAAGCAAGCTATTAGCCGAGAACAATTCGAAGGCAACATCAACGTTAATGTGCAAACTTCTCAAAGACCACTGGCTAGCACAGGGGCCGTTCCACGATCTCGACATAATACCCCTATTGCAACAAGAGGTCCATCTAGTGGTTCGACCATTATTACTAAGACACTAGAGGCCCATAAAACAGAGATGGCGGCATACTTGTCCGAAGAATTAAATGAAGCAATTTTAAATTTAAACATGCATCAGGAACCTCGTGAGGAACCCCAATTAGAATGGGATATCCCGCGATCGGTCAATGTTTTGAGAAACCATAGGCTACCGAACGATAGTGTTCAGTCTGAAGCCAGATGCGAGTACGCAGTTGATAGACCATACAAAATATCTAACGTCATATCCAATAGACAAGTCAAATTTTCAGGCTTAGCTAATAATATCCGATGATTTCATGTATCGCTTGAATTGTTATTCACAGGACCTGCTTTGACATTTTTCTGGAGATACCACCGTACGACTGACCAAATAAGCTAGTTTCATTTGTGCACCTGTTTGCGCCAAAGATATAAGGAGTACAGATCCGACGAAGACATAAAAGACTTGGTTAGTAGACGCAGACAACGAGGATCAGAAAGTTTTAATGAAGTTTTAGACTCAATTCTTGCCTTGTCTGATGCTTTACGGGAGCCAATGTCGTACTCAGAGTTAGTAATCAATGTAAAACGAAACCTTTTAGCAGAATTCAGACACGAGCTCTAGATATTCCAAGCCTTGCAACATTGCGCAATGCGAGTATGCGTTACAGAGTTATTGCGCAATAAGCATGAAGCATTCTTTTCGAATTATTCCTCTAAGCCAAACTCTCGACCAACTAAACCTCAACGAGTAGTCAACGAGAAAGTACATAAAGATACAACTGACACGGAAGAGACTCAGAATCATGCAGAAACTACGGACACAAATGCTATTCTTCTGACAAACTGCTATGTCGGAATGTTTAAAAGAACGTCGTGTGTTTTGTTATGGCTGTGGTGCTGTTGACACTTACAAACCCACTTTTGCTAAATGTAACCCTCTTTCGGGATACTCTCGAGAGGACCTTCGTCTTCTGTTAAACGCGAATGTCTGCCATTAATAGTCTCGGAACCAGATTTAAGTAAGGAAACCATAACACCTGATTGTACTTTCACACCAGACTTGTCAAAATCTCACCAGACTAAACTTAAGCCGTCTCACGTACGCTTACGCAAATACCTTGCCCGCAGAGCAGCTATTTTCGCTTCAAAATCCAAAGCTAAGTCCAAACTATGTTCGTCACAGAGAATGAGAAATCTATGGACGCAACGACGCACACTTAATAAGTACCGCATATCCGCGATGGATTATCGATCAAACGATGTTCGTCCATTCACGAATCTAGAAATATTCAGTCAACATTATCTGGCCTTGTTAGATAGTGGAGCCACCAATAGTGTGATTGAAGGAAGCTTAGCGAAAAGAATTCTCGATACTAAAACAGATTTAAAAAATATTAAAGGCGAAGTAAGAGCCGCAGATGGACAGAAACAACATAGCTTAGGTACCATTTATATTCCAATCGTGTATAACTCCATTGCAAATGATTTTGAATTTTGGATTGTTCCGTCTATTAAGTCAAATGTTCTCTGTGGAATAGATAGAAGCAACATATTTTAGGTACCATTTCCATTCCTTTCGTGTATAACTCCATTGCAAATGAATTTGAATTTTGGATTGTTCCGTCTATTAAGTCAAATGTTCTGTGTGGAATAGACAGAAACAACATATTTTAGGTACCATTTATATACCTATCGTGTATAACTCCATTGCAAATGATTTTGAATTTTGGATTGTTCCATCTATTAAGTCAAATATTCTCTGTGGAATAGAATTCTAGGGAGCATTTGGCATTTCAATACAACATTCAAATACACTGAATTCGATTGAGTTCAAACCAGTTGATTCGAATCAGTTGTCTCTAATTCTTGCCCAAAAGAATCGCTTACAATCCGTAATCACGTCATTTCCGTCGTTTGAAAGTGATGGTTTAGGAAAAACTACTCTGGTAGAACATAACATTGATACTGGGGAGACCAAATCATAAAACAGAAATTCTATCCATTATCACCAGCTAGGGAAAAGTTGTTATGCGAAAGAGTGGATCGAATGATCAGACTGGGAGTCATTGAAGAAGCTCCATATTCCGCATGGTCATCTCCCGCGATATTGATAGTTAAAACTGGAAAAGTCAGATTCTGCTTAGACTGCCGCAAGGTAAACGAAGTAACCAGTAAGGATGCGTATCCACTACCGAACTTAGATGGTTTGTTAAGTAGACTTCAGCCTGTACATTGTATATCGAAAATCGACTTAAAGGACGCCTTTTGGCAATTCAAAACAGCCTTCACTGTCCCGAACAGACCTTTATATCTGCTTAGGCGAATGCCTTTCGGACTATGTAATGCACCGCAAACGATGTGCCGACCAATGGACCAAGTAATTCCCTACGACATGAAAGGTCACGCTTTGGTTGACTTGGACGATTTGCTCGTGTTATCGCAAAGTTTTGATGAACATTTGATTCATCTTG
This sequence comes from Drosophila colorata, assembly GCA_035041545.1. Lineage (NCBI taxonomy): Eukaryota > Metazoa > Arthropoda > Insecta > Diptera > Drosophilidae > Drosophila > Drosophila colorata. The sequence goes on along the minus strand of JAWNLD010000659.1, from coordinate 87,025 downwards.
CTGAAATTGCCACTCGACCATAAATATCCAAAAAAAATTGTTTTGCCTAACGAAAGTCGAATATCTTGGCTACTTCGTAGGAGAAGGCACCCTGCAGCCTAATCCTGCTAAAGTTCAAGCTGTTTCCCAGTTTCCAGTGCCGTCAACAAAAAGACAGCTGAGACGATTCTTATTTATGACCGGTTGGTATCAACAGTTCATACCTCAGTTCTCGACGATTATCTTTCATTTGACAGAATTATTAAATGGTACGTCTTGGAACAAAAACGCCCAGTTTGCGTTTGAAGAAATCAAATACCAAATTATGAAAAGTCGTTTAAATTGCAATGTGACGCCTCCATACAAGGTGTAGGTAGTATTTTAGCTCAATGTGATGAGTCAGGAATCGAGCGACCCATTGCGAAAATGTCGAAAAAGCTAAATAAAGCTCAGGGCAATTATTCCATTACGGAACTCAAATATCTTGCCGTTGTGTTTGGCCGTAAAAAATTTCGCATGTATATCGACGGGCATGATTTTAAAGTTGTGATTGATCACGCAAGTAAGGGTTAATCGTTCAGTTAATGCGGCATTACGAACCTACAGCCGTTCCGACCAACGTATATGGGATGTATTTATTAGCAGTATAAAAGAGTTCACTGCGAATCACTATTCATCAATCTATTGAATTTTCTCCATGCTTCGTAGTTTTTGGGCAAAATATGCTTAGCGAGTACAAATTGCTCAAAAACCTAAACATGCTAAGTGAAAGGCAAATTAATCTCGATTCAGGTGACGAATTTCCCATAATCCGATCCAATATTCAAAAACACATGAATAAAGGAAAAGAATTTGCGGACGCATAACTTGCGCACACGCCCCCGATATTTTGAAGTTGGTCAAATACTAATAAAACGCATTTTCGTTTTAAGCAATATAGCTAGTCACTTTAACGCCAAGCTTGCGCCAGTTGGAACTAAAGCACGGATCAAACGAAACAACGAAACAAACAAACGAACATCACCATAAGCCACGCCACTTTCCCTGAGTGCGGTCGAAACCCGAAAACGGAGTACGCCCCCAATACACAGCACGAGTGTTAGGCATATTAGCCCAGCAGAGCCGCCGTGTTCGTTACAGTAATAAAACAGAATTGGCGTCCAACGTTGGGGCACTGCTCCCCCGAAACTACTCTTCTCGAGTACCGAATTTGGCCCAGAAGTTACTTCGAAGAGAGCCGATAGCATTGTTCGTAACATGATTTGTCATGGGCTAATGTGGACAATACTGTTAGACCAGGCTAACTTCCATCTCCTTCTTCCCATCCATATCACAATATACCAACCCAAATCAAATTAGTTTCTGCGCAGACGTTTAGCTTCGCTATGAACTGCTGATAATCTGATGTATTGTCGAAGCCAGACCAGGAAGTAAATTGTCTTGCCATTTAGTTAGTAGTTAAGTTATGTCGTTCTGCTAAATATATTTATTATATATATTAGATCAGATAATTCAACCTTTCCTTAGTTAATTGATATGGTATAGTTCGCCACCGTTTAGAATGAAGATATATTCGATTAATGTTTAGATTATGTGATGCATTTGCCTAAGGATAAGTCCCAGATTATAATATTTTTGGATTATTATATTTTGGAATTTTTCGTTACCGTTTGTCGTAATTTTCGCTCCTTATCGTTTTAAAGCTTCCGTATTGCCGCACTTACCTTAAAAATTAAAACTCCTCTTGATTAATTTTGATATATTTTTTAATCGATTCACTGATTATGGCTGTCGCTCGAAGTCAGGAGAATTTAGCTCTCAATGAGACATCTGCAGTAATAAGTACTATTTTTAATAATGCACTGCCTGGTGATTCAGACATGATAGAATCTCCATACGCTCACAAATTTTATCTAAATTACCTAAATTTCTATTTAGAAAGAACCGAAACCTGTCCCACATGCGAAAAAGCTGTTAGCCGAGAACAATTCGAAGGCAACATCAACGTTAATGTACAAGCTTCTCAAGGACCACCTTGTAGCACAGGAGCCGTTCCACGATCTCGACATAATACCAGAAGCACCGTCCGCAATACCCCTACTGCAACAAGACGTCGACCTAGTGGTTCGACCAACGCACGTATTCAAGCGGGTTCGATAAATTCTAACGCACAACCCCCTAGGAAATCGTTAGATATTTCGGAGCATCGCGTGCAGTTGCTTATTACTACGACACTAGAGGCCCATAAAACAGAGATGGCGGCATACTTGTCCGAAGAATTAAATGCCGCAATTTTAAATCAGGAACCTCGTGAGGAACCCCAATTAGAATGGGATATCCCGCGATCGGTCAATGCTTTGAGAAACCATAGGCTACCAAACGATAGTGTTCAGTCTGAAGCCAGATGCGAGTACGCAGTTGATAGACCAGACAAAATATCTAACGTCATATCCAATATGCAAGTCAAATTTTCTGGCTTAGCTAATAATATCCGATGATTTCATGTATCGTTTAAATTGTTTGTAACTTTGTAACTTTAGGTTGTTATACCAGCTTGCCAATTTGTTATTCACAGGACCTGCTTTGACATTTTTCAGGAGATACAACCGTACGACTGACCAAATAAGCTGGTTTCATTTGTGCACCTGTTTGCACGAAAGATATAAGGACCACAGATCCGACGAAGACATAAAAGACTTGGCTAGACGCAGACAACGAGGATCACAAAGTTTTGATGAATTTTTAGACCCAATTCTAAAATTCTCAAGAGGACCTTCGTCTTCTGTTAAACGCGAATGTCTGCCATTAATAGTCTCGGAACCAGATTTAAGTAAGGAAACCATAACACCTGATTGTACTTTCACACCAGACTTGTCAAAATCTCACCAGACTAAACTTAAGCCGTCTCACGTACGCTTACGCGAATACCTTGCCCGCAGAGCAGCTATTTTCGCTTCAGAATTCAAAGCTAAGTCCAAACCTCGTTCGTCACAGAGAATGAGAAATCTATGGACGCAACGACGCACACTTAATAAGTACCGCATATCCGCGATGGATTATCGATCAAACGATGTTCGTCCATTCACGAATCTAGAAATATTCAGTCAACATTATCTGGCCTTGTTAGATAGTGGAGCCACCAATAGTGTGATTGAAGGAAGCTTAGCGCAAAGAATTCTCGATACTAAAACAGATTTTAGAAAAATTAAAGGCGCAGTAAGAACCGCAGATGGACAGAAACAACATATTTTATGTACCATTTCTATTCCTATCGTGTATAACTCCATTGCAAATGATTTTAAATTTTGAATTGTTCCGTCTATTACCAGTTGATTCGAATCAGTTGTCTCTAACTCTTGCCCAAAAGAATCGCTTACAATCCGTAATCACGTCATTTCCGTCGTTTGAATGTGATGGTTTAGGAAAAACTACTCTGGTAGAACATACCATTGATACTGGGGAGACCAAACCTATAAAACAGGAATTCTATCCATTATCACCAGCTAGTATCTATGCAGAGAATTTTTTACTCCACCACAGATCAGAAATTCTTCGACAAGGGATCTGCTCTCCTTCAGAAGGGAGGCAGAGCGTTCTTGTCCCCATAGGGAACCCCTTGGCACAAAAGACCACAATTTGGTCGCTATGCCACTAAAAATCTCTGTTGTGAGACTCCCTTACAAATAATTATAATAATAATCACCAGCTAGGGAAAAGTTGTTATGCGAAGAAGTGAATCGAATGAGCAGACTGGGAGTCATTGAAGAAGCTTCATATTCCGCATGGTCATCTCCCGCGATAGTGATAGTCAAACCTGAAAAAGTCAGATTCTGCTTAGACTGCCGCAAGGTGAACGAAGTTACCACTAAGGATGCGTATCCAATACCAAACTTATATGGTTTGGTAAGTAGACTTTCACCTGTACATTGTATATCGAAAATCGACTGAAAGGAAGCCTTTAGGCAAATCTGCTTAGACGAATCATCGTGCGCAAAAACAGCCTTCACTCTCCCGAACAGACCTTTATATCAGTTTCGGCGAATGCCTTTCGGATTATGTAATGCACCGCAAACGATGTGCCGACCAAGTAATTCCCTACGACATGAAAGGTCACGTTTTGGTTTACTTGGACGATTTGCTCGTGTTATCGCAAAGTTTTGATGAACATTTAATTCATCTTGCTGAAATTGGCACTCGGCTGCGGAAATCTGGATTGACCATTAATATCCGAAAAAAAATGTTTGCCTAACGAAAATAAAATAAAAAGGAGAAACAAAAATTTCTTCATAACTTGGCATCGACAAAATCCCGCTTAAAGTACGAAGCATAGATGTGTTAATTTAAAACCTAAAATCATTTATATGACAGGGTAATGAAATGGCGTAGGATGCGCATTTCTTTGTGACTTTGTGAAGGTGCAGCCTAGACTGCGGCGCTGCGTTACTTTTTTTAAAACAAAAATTAGGCATATCGTAATCACATTGACTGCCCCAAAGTGACAAGCTGCGGTAATCTGCGATAAATCGCTAACAGCGTGCGCTCGCCTATGGCAGAACAAAGCCTTTAGGTCGATTTCTGCTGATCGTCAACTAATAATACTTGAATCGCAGCACGTGGTTCGCGGGTTCGACCCATTAATACCCGGACGTTCTTGTGCACAGATCTGGTGGATCTCTAACCAGCGCACCTACTCACACGGATTTTTAAATATAATCATTAAACAGCATATTAGCCGTAGTCGTATTTAAAAAGGGCACAAGTTTTTCGCTTTTCGCATCACTGATGTTGTCTTTCGATTCCTGATTTAGTGCGTATATATCGCTGACCACTCTACGTAAATAATATATATTTAAACAGGATTCCACAGCACGTCATCATCAGGCTTGCTGACATCGTTTGATGATAAACAATTTAGTGAGTACTGTGTGAACAATTTAAAAAGTAATATCACAATTAAATCGCGGTCATAGTCCGCTTGTGTACTCCTGATCAGTATTGTACCAAGATCTTATTCGCGGTGTGATTAATATCGGTTTTGCTGTGTAACCTTTCTTATCTATGCCTTTACCCAATTAGAGTTTAGTTATGTAAAACCCTTATTCTTTTTACGTAATGTATAATGAAGTCCGATCATGATTTGAAGTATTGTTTGAAGACAAATTTATGATAAAATTAATTTTTATAATTTTTTTTGGCACCTTAGGTTAACAACATCGCATAAATAGGGTAGTTACATCGACAATCGCAAATGTATCTAGAGATAAAGTGGGTAACGAACGAGGATAGTCAACATCTGAGCTCCTCGACCCTATCGGGTATACTCTTCCTGCGGATCACAGGTGATCTTGATATAATGTGGTATTTCCGCATTCCTTAACTCTGTCTACTTTATTCTTTTTCATTTTATTTAACGCGTAGAGTGTATTAGGAAGCAAATAAGCCTGAGCGCAGTCGGAACCCGTAGATAATTCAACCTTTCCTTAGTTAATTGAAATAGTATAGTTTGCCAGCGTTTAGAAAGAAGATATATCCGATTAATATTTAGATTATGTGATGCATTTGCCTAAGAATAAGTCCCAGACTTTAATATTTTTGGATTATTACTGTACTATCGTTACTATATTTTGGAATTTTTCGCTGTTAACTTTTGTCGTAATTTTCGCTACTTATCGTTTTATAGCTTCCGTATTACCGCACTTACCTTAAATATTAAAACTCATCTTTATCAATTTTGATATAATTTTTTAATCGATTTACTGATTATGGCTGTCACTCGTAATCAGGAGAAAATTAGCTCTCAATGAGACATCTGCAGTAGTAAGTAATAATGTAATAATGCACTGCCTGGTGATTCAGACATGATAGAAACTCACAAATTTCATCGAAATTGCCTAAATCTCTGTTTAGAAAGAAACGAAACCTATCCCACATGTAAGCAAGCTATTAGCCGAGAAAAATTCAAAGGCAACATCAACGTTAATGTACAAGCTTCTTAAAGACCACCGGCTAGCACAGGGGCCGTTCCACGATCTCGACATAATACCAGACGCACCGTCCGCAATACCCCTATTGCAACAAGAGGTCCACCTAGTGGTTCGACCAACGCACGGTTTCAAGCGGGATCGATCAATTCTAACGCACAACCTCCTAGGGAATCGTTAGGTATTTCGAAGCATCGCGTGCAGTTGCTTATTACTACGACACTAGAGGCCCATAAAACAGAGATGGCGGCATACTTGTCCGAAGAATTAAATGCCGCAATTTTAAATTTAAACTTGCATCAGGAACCTCGTGAGGAACACCAATTAGAATGGGATATCCCACGATCGGTCAATGCTTTGATAAACCATAGGCTACCGAACGATAGTGTTCAGTCTGAAGCCAGATGCGAGTACGCAGTTGATAGACCAGATACAATATCTAACGTCATATCCAATAGGCAAGTCAAATTTTCAGGATTAGCTAATAATATTCGATGATTTCATGTATCGCATAAATTGTTATTCACAATACCTGCTTTGCATTTTTCTGGAGATACCACCGTACGACTGACCAAAAAAGCTGGTTTCATTTGTGCACCTGTTTGCGCGAAAGATATAAGGACCACATATCCGACGAAGTCATAAAAGACTTGGTTAGAAGACGCTGACAACGAGGATCAGAAAGTTTTGATGAATTTTTAAACTCAATTCTTGCCTTGTCTGATGCTTTACGGGAACCAATGTCGTACTCAGAGTTAAAACGAAACCTATACCAGAATTGAGACACGAGCTACTTCGCGTTAATATTCCAAACCTTGCAACATTGCGCAAAGAGTATGCGTTACAGAGCTATTGCGCAATAAGCATGAAGCATTCTATTCGAATTATTCCTCTAAGCCAAACTCTCGACCAACTAAACCTCAACGAGTAGTCAACGAGATAGTACATAAAGATAAAACTGACACAGAAGAGACTCAGAATCAAGCAGAAACTACGGACATAAATGCTATTCTTCTGACAATCTGATATGTTGGAATGTTTAAAAGAACGTCGTGTGTTTTGTTATGGCTGTGGTGCTGTTGACACTTACAAACCCACTTTTCCTAAATGTCGTCTTCTTTTAAACGCGAATGTCTGCCATTAATAGTCTCGGAATCAGAGTTAAGAAAGGAAACCATAACACCTGATTGTACTTTCACACCAGACTTGTCTCAATCTCACCAGACTAAACTTAAGCCGTCTCACGTACGCTTACGCGAATACCTTGCCCGCAGAGCAGCTATTTTCTCTTCAGAATCCAAAGCTAAGTCCAAACCTCGTTCGTCACAGAGAATGAGAAATCTATGGACGCAACGACGCACACTTAATAAGTACCGCATATCCGCGATGGATTATCGATCAAACGATGTTCGTCCATTCACGAATCTAGAAATATTCAGTCAACATTATCTGGCCTTGTTAGATAGTGGAGCCACCAAAAGTGTGATTGAAGGAAGCTTAGCGCAAAGAATTCTCGATACTAAAACAGATTTTAGAAAAATTAAAGGCGCAATAAGAACCGCAGATGGACAGAAACAACATATTTTGTTCCGTCTATTAAGTCAAATGTTCTCTGTGGAATAGACTTCTATAGAGCATTTGGCATTTTACTACAACATTCAAATACACTGAATTCGATTGAGTTCAAACCAATTGATTCGAATCAGTTGTCTCTAACACTTACAATCCATAATCACGTCATTTCCGTCGTTTGAAAGTGATGGTTTAGGAAAAACTACTCTGGTAGAACATACCATTGATACTGGGGAGACCAAACCTATAAAACAGGAATTCCATCCATTATCACAAACTAGTATCTATGCAGAGAATTTGTTACTCCAGCACAGATCAGAAATTCTTCGACAAGGGATCTGCTCTCCTTCAGAAGGGAGGCAGAGCGTTCTTGTCCCCATAGGGAGCCCCAAAAGACCGCAATTTGGTCGCTGTGCCACTCTAAATCTCTGTTGTGAGACTCCCTTACAAATAATTATAATAATAATCACCAGCTAGGGAAAAGTTGTTATGCGAAGAAGTGAATCGAATGATCAGACTGGGAGTTATTGAAGAAGCTCCATATTCCGCATGGTCATCTCCCGCGATATTGCTAGTTAAGCCTAGAAAAGACAGATTCTGCTTAGACTGCCGCAAGGTGAACAAAGTAACCAGTAAGGATGCGTAGCCGATACCAAACTTAGATGGTTTGTTAAGTAGACTTTCACCTGTACATTGTATATCGAAAATCGACTTAAAGGACGCCTTTCAGGAACAGCGTTCCCTACGACATGAAAGGTCACGTTTTGGTTTACTTGGACGATTTGCTCGTGTAATCGCAAAGTTTTGATGAACATTTGATTCATCTTGCTGAGATTGGCACTCGGCTGCGGAAATCTGGATTGACCATTAATATCCAAAAAATAATTTTTGCCTTACGAAAGTCGAATATCTTGGCTATATCGTAGGAGAAGGCACCCTGCAGCCTAATCCTGCTAAAGTTCAAGCTGTTTTCCAGTTTCCAGTGCCGTCAACAAAAAGACAGCTGAGACGATTCTTATTTATGACCGGTTGGTATCAACAGTTCATACCTCAGTTCGCGACGATTATCTTTCATTTGACAGAATTATTAAATGGTACGTCTTGGAACAAAAACGCCCAGTTTGCGTTTGAAGAAATCATATGCCAAATTATGAAAAGTCGTTTAAATTGCAATGTGACGCCTCCATACATGGTGTAGGTGGTGTTTTAGCCCATTGCGTACATGTCGAAAAGTTAAATAAAGCCCAGGGCAATTATTCCATTACGGAACTGAAATATGTTGCCGTTGTGTTGGCCGTAAAAAAATTTCGCATGTATATCGACGGGCATGATTTTAAAGTCGTGACTGATCACGCAAGTAAGGGTTAATCGTTCAGTTAATGCGACATTGCGAACCTATACCCGTTCCGACCAACGTATATGGGATGTATTTATTAGCAGTATAAAGAGTTCACTGCGAATCACTATTCATCCATCTATTGAATCTCCTCCATACAGCCTTGTTTTTGGGCAAAATATGCTTAAGCATGGTAGCGAGTACAAGTTGCTCAAAAACCTAAACATGCTAAGTGAAGGGAAGGAATAAAGCTCGATTGAGCTGACGAATTTCCCATAATATGACCCAATATTCAAAAACACATGAATAAAGGATATGAAAAGAAATTGCGGACGTATAACTTGCGCACACGCCCCCGTTTTTTTTAAGTTGGTCAAATAGTAATAAAACGCAATTTCGTTTTAAGCAATATGGCTAATCACTTTAACGCCAAGCTTGCGCCAGTTGGAACTTAAGCACGAATCAAACGAAACATTGGTAACTTTATATATTTAAATAAATCCAAAAACGGCCAATGACTTTATCAGCTGATTGCAATCAACAGTGATGGGCAGCATTGCATCATAACATATATGCAATTGCCTATGGTCAGCTTATGTTATTAACAAATTAAGAGTGACCATGGCCGTTGCCAATAAGAACGCCGTTGCGAATAAAATAAATCGCATCTTAGAAGACTGTTTTAAGACGCCGCCTCTTTATAATGGTTTGGCATCGATCTTTTTGATTCTAATCGCCAACGAGTACATATAAAAGGCAGAATTGCACGTGGATATAATTAATCCACGTGCATCAACATCAAAGGTCCAAATCGAATTCTCTGGAAGAAATATATAAGCGCATCTGAGCGCAGTTGCAATTTTTTGCCGAAGAAGAAAATAAAAAGGAGAAACAAAAATTTCTTCATAGCTTGGCATCGACAAAATCCCGCTAAGGTACGAAGCATAGATGTGTTAATTTAATAACTAACATCATTTATATGACAGGGTAATAAAATGGCGTTGGTGTGCGCATTTCTTTGTGACTTTGTGAAGGTGCAGCCCAGATTGCGGCGCTGCGTTACTTTTTTTAAAGCCAAAATTAGGCATATCGTAATCACCTTGACTGCCCCAAAGTGACAAGCTGCGGCAATCTGCGATAAATCGGTAACAGCATGCGCTCTCTTAGGGTAGAACAAAGCCTTTTAGTCGATTTCTGCTTGATCGTCTACTAATAATACTTGAATCGCAGCACGCGGTAGTTGATGCCACATGATAAGGCAAATCAACAGACCGCGTATTCGACCCATTAATACTCGGACGTTCTCGTGCACAGAGCTGGTGGATCTCTAATCAGCGCACCTACTCACACGGATTTTTAAATATAATCATTAAACAGCATATTAGCCGTAGTCGTATTTAAAAGGGCACAAGTATACATGAAGTTAAATTAAGTTTTTCGCTTTTCGCATCACTGATATTGTCTTTCGATCCTGATTTAGTGAGTATATATCACTGACTACTCTATGTAAATAATATATATTTAAACAGGATTCCACAGCACGTCATCATCGTCGTCATCAGGCTTGTTGACATTGTTTGATGATAAACAATTTAGTGAGTACTGTGTGAACAATTTAGAGATAATATCACAATTAAATCGCGGTCATAGTCCGCGTGTGTACCCCTGATCAGTATTGTACTAAGATCTTATTCGCGGTGTGATTAATATCGGTTTTGCTGTCTAACCTGTCTTATCTATGCCTTTGCCCAATTAGAGTTTAGTTTTGTAAAACCGTTATTCTTCTTACGTAATGAATAATGAAGTCCGATCATAATTTGATGTTTTGTTTATTATTGGACGTAGAGTTAGTACATCTACAGTACATTCAAGTGGCCCAAAGATACCAAGCAAGGACTTGTCAACGCTCGGACCCAAGCAAAATGCCAGCCACCTCCCGCCCAACCGCCCAACCGAGGGGCGCGCCACATAACATGCGGTGACGAAAATCGCGAACAATTAGAAAGATGAGATAACACTAGAGTTTTTAGACTAGAAAAGATTATTATAGTTGAAACATAAGATCCGAAATGGGTTATGGTTAGCATAGTTACTATTACAGGTTTGAAGAGAAAACGGTAAAAAGTTTATAGTAATTCTGTTCGGAACTGCAAAACTAATCTGGCTAATCAATTTGGAAGAATCAATTTGCCCGTTAATTAATTTGTGTAAGAAGATTACACCAAGCATGGTTCTACGATCAGAAAGAGAAGGAAGATTTATTAGTTAAAGTCTACCTAGATAAGAAGGCACACCACATACAAAATCCATACTCAAGAATTGGAGGGTCAAGTGAAGTATAAAGAATTTTATTACCGTAGGGATCGTCAAATTCTTTCGACCAGCGCTTAATGAAACGCAGAACACCAAGGGCTCGATTAGCAGCAGAAGAAATATGCTTGTCAAACTTAAGCTTGGGATCTAAAACGAAAACCAGATCATCAACCGATTAAATACGATCAAGTTGCTTACTATTAATAAAAAAATTGTTCAAAAAGGGCGTTCGCCTATAAAAAGACATTAATTAACATTTACTGCAATTAAGATTTAATAAATTTACTTGACACCAGGTTTGAAAACTGTCAAGATCAGATTGCAACCTTTGGCCAGATAGAAAATTAGAAGACGTCAGGCAAAGTTTTACGTCATCGGCATACATCACCACCCGAGAGTGACTTATCACAGAGGGGAGGTCATTAATAAACAATGTGAATAACAACGGACCAAGGTGACTTTCCTGTAGTACTCCGGAAGTGACATTAACAGGCTTAGAGACAAAGCCTTTAAAATAAACCTTTTGAGTTCTAAAAGTTAAATAATTGGAGATCCATAGAATTAGATTATTTGGAAATCTCAAAAAATTAAGTTTATGCAATGCCTTGATTACAAAAGAAGTGAATTCCAATAGGTTAGTGGAAGTAGATTTAAATTTTACAAACCCATGCTGCAGTTGCAGTTGAGACGTAATAAATTTCTCAAAAATCTTAGGAATAGCAGACAACTTAGAAATACCTCTATAGTTCTCATCCAATGTTGTTTCCTTTTTTAAGGAGAGGAATAATAAATGATTCTTTCCATATGTTAGGAAAAGACTTAGCTCCACGGACAGTTTAAATAATTTATTCAACGGCTTCATTAGACCTTCAGCGCAATACCTAAGCACACAGCCTGGTGCTCCATCAGGTGAAAATACAGGCTTCATGGCCCTTAGATCACTTGGTAGTGAACTTTCCGTGATCAAAGGTCCAAAAGTGCAATTTGAGTCATTTACGTTATAAGGATAAAACAACTGTAAGTCGTTGTACGGTTACGGTAAGTACGGTTGATGGTAGTGTTGATGATTTACGTTTCGCATTCACGAAATTATAAAACCACCTTAGATCCCGCTGGAACTGTAACCTACAACTACACATATATCAAATAAATTGTTTAAAGTGGAATAAAAAATCGTGATTGCACTATCCATGTCTCTACACATGTAAAACCGAGACCAGTCAGTCTGGGATAAGAGCAGAGTTAGTTTAGCTAAGTCGGTTTTCTGAAATTGCCGAGCTCGCTCTGGAGGTTTACTGCAAGTGCATAGCACCCGGGCAGCTAAATCAATCAACACCTCTAAAGTGGGGTGATAAGGATCTTTAGGACATGATATGGGCTCAGTACGGGAAACAGATAAGAAGGAATGATCCAAAACAAAAATAAGATTAAGCTTTTTATGTAGAGAATTTAGGATACCATTGATTTGACACAATGACATCCCAAATAAATTGTCAAGAAAATCATTTTGGGTCGTGGAAGTCAACACACTAGAGTCGGGACTAGAAATCCAACTAGTTCCGGCAATATTGCAATATTGTTCTTAGAACAACAAGAAAATCACGATCGGAAAGCATAGAGGAGACAGAATGTATAGCAGAGAAATGCAACGAATAAACAGAATTATCTGAAGAAGGAGGAATATACGAACAAGTAATGAAAATGCACACACCATGAGTGTACAATTTGACAGCAACAAATTCTATATCTAAACCAAAGTCTGTTATTACAACCTCCGAAGAAAAATCAACGTCAACTGCAATAAGCACACCACCACCACGACGAGGAGTGCGATCTTTTCTATAGATAGAGAATTTGTTTGAAGACAAATATATGATAAAATAAAATCTTAATATCGTTTTTGGGCACCTTAGGTAAATAACAGCGCATAAATAGGGTAGTTACATCGACAATCGCAAATGTAGCTACAGGTCGGGTGGGTAACGAACGAGGAGAGTCAACATCTGAGCTCCTCGGCTTTATCGGGTATACTCTTCCTGCGGATCACAGGCGATCTTGATATAATGTGGTATTCCCTCATTCCTTAACTCTGTCTACTTTATTCTATTTTATTTTAGTTAACGCGTCGAGTGTATTAGGGAGTAAATAACCCACGCCACTTTCCCCGAGCACGGTCTGAACCCGTAGACGGAGTACGCCCCCAACACACAGCACGAGTGTTAGGCAGAGTATGCGCAGCAGAGCCGTCGTGTTCGTTACAGGGGTCGGAGATGCCTCCTTTTGCCTGTTACATACATTTTCGCAAAACCATTATACCCTTTTTACCCATTTTCAATGGGCTCAGGGTATAAGTACGATGGCTCTACTCGGGAGTGCCCGACTAGGAGATACACTGAATCCAGCGGCGAGCTGTCGTTATATACATTTATTTAAACCCCTCTCCATTCATACACACGACATCACAGCAGCACTTAGTAAAATAAAATTTAAAAATAAAATTAAATTAATTCTGGCGCTTCACACTCGCTTAATATGTGCACACAAATTTCTTTTCGAAAATGTTCACAAAATAGGAAACTATGTCTTTCAAATTTTGGTTGCAGTTGATCTGCGAAAGCTTTTTGAGAGTGTGCTTGCCAAATGCCAATTTTATCCCATTTTGTTGCTTTAGAATATTTCAAATCATCGATGTCCCAGCATTAAGCTGCACTTAGACCAATAAGTGTGTTAAGTTAAAAAAAAAATAAAAAACAAGTGAGATACCTCTAGTCGGGTGTCCCCGACTAGGAGATACCCTGAACCCAGCGGCGAGCTGTCGTTATATACATTTAAAGCTCTTTGCATTCAAACACACATTCACAAAGTTACACATACACACGCAAACGCACGCAGCAAGCCGCGCACTTTACACATTGGCTGCGCTTGGCCCCACTATGGAAAATGAATTCTTGAATAACTTCTAAACTAAGAGCATGATCGTTATAAAATTTTAATAAGAGCATCCAAATCTATGTACAAACCAAAGCGCAAGTCTGTAGTATTTGATTTGCGTTTTCTTGATATGGGCGGCGAATGGGGCGAGTTATCCAAAATCCGAAATATTCATAAGGTGCGTATTACTTATGAGCACATTTTAAATATAATTTAATGGTTTTAGCTCTTATAGTCTCCGAGATATGCCAAGAAAACCAAGTTTTAAAATTAATTTTTATCGATAATAATGAAACGAAGATATCGAAAAAAAAATGATAATCTTGTACTGCGTATGGCTTAGGAGAATCTATTGGCGTTTAGTTTAGGTTTCTAGCTTTTGTAGTTTCCAATATTGCTGCGTTCATACAGACGGACAGGCGGACATACAGATGGACATGGACTCGGCTGCTGAGATGCTTCCTTCTGCTTGTTACATACACTTGCACAAAACCATTATACCCTTTTACCCATTTTCAATGGGTTCAGGGTATAAAAAGGAGAGGCAAAGCCACACCAGAAATCAAGTGAGAACATTGCAGTCGGGTGTAACTCGTTCACAGTGTAAAGACAGCTAAAACATGTACCCTAGCACCATGTATATTAATAATAATAATATACAAGTCTAAAATACCAAAAAAAAGATTTGCCTCTGCACGATCACAACTGTCACCTTAACAGTGTGTTAGTCATCATCGACATAACATATATCTGTCATATCTAAAAACATAACCTTTCCAATAAGAAACAACATAGAATTCCAATTGAAACTGAACGAGTATAACAGAAGTCTGTGGCATGGGGGGACTGTTTCGGCCGCTATAGCGCTTGCGCCAAAAAGTGCATACACATCCGCTGCGGCTGGTGCGTTTGATTAACACTACTTATGTTAATATAAATATGTTTTATGTAATGTTATGTTAGTTTTATGTTAGACAAAAACTGACCTAGGTTAACAGTTCAAATTTTCCTAATTTTGATGACTTTAAGTATTAAATATTTGTATATTTATGTGTGTATGTATATATATATACATGACAGAGAATGCAAATAAATAAAAATAATAATTTTAACTGCATTTTATACTGCACCGCTGCACTACAAGTTGATCACGTTGTGACAAAACTCAACTCAAGTTACATGTACGACAAGTGCAAAATCAATCAGCAGTGAAAACCGCATGCAAATTCTAACAATTTGAAATAGTGTAGCAGCCTCTGTAATCAGCCAGCTTTTGTAAGCAGTGACAACCAAACAAAAATAATTACCGAAAATATGCAATAGATGGCGCTAGCAATGTTGCACTGGCATCATTGGTGTTGTGTAAATTAAGTGAATAATAGACATTAGCGAATTGATGACGGCTTGGGCCGTAGTAATGTCCTGCTTTATTTGACGTTCGCTACAAAACTGATTTATTGGATACAAAATTTATAAAGCTGAAGCTAAAAACAATATTTTGAAGCATACAAATTACGCTTCATGGTTATGATCGGCAAGCCAGCTCAGCATAATTGTAGGCGACAATAGAAACAGACATCAGCATTGCACGTGGGAGTGTTATTTGTTAAAAGCTGACAAAAGGGTAGAGTAAGATTTTCCTGCAGATATGCTTAACTCTCGGGAAGGTGATTATAAAATAGATGATGTTAGCGGATTTTTACGGACGATACGGACACTAGGTAGGCAATGGGATTATTTGTGGGTTATTCAAGCCAAACGGATTTTAACAATGTTAGCCTTAGCGAATGTAATGGCGAATTATGTTTTGCAATTCCATCAACAACATTCTGTTTCTAGTCAAAAGTGTTTCATTAAAATAGCCGGAATCAACTTGTGTATCTTTTGAAGATTTTAAAATTTTATTGACGGTCGAGGTGAGTTGGCTGATCTGGTCGTGTACTCTGTTATTTATATCTAACTGTCTATTGTTGGAACTTATTAATCTTGCTTCAGTAGATTTATTACTCAAAAACATTGAAATTGTTGGTGTAGTGCAGCGACCACCAAGCTCTACCTAAGGTTGTCTTTGTGGACCACCCTCCACTTAATGAGAACCGTGGTCCCCCGGTCTGCTTTCACCGCTCTCTCTTCGCATAAAGGCGTGAGCTTGTTTCCGAGCCTGCGGTTGGACTTCACCAATACTTGCTCACCAACTTCAAAGACCCTGTTTTGTCGGGAAACGTTTTCTCTAGCTCTAAGCGCGTCTTGGGCCCTTTTGAGCCTAACAATGTGCTATGGAGACGCTCGACTTGTCAGTTGGAAACGCTATGTAAGGGTGGCGCGTTTCAAGTGTTGACACCATGATTATTCATTAGTATCGATTTGATTGTCTGGGAGTTTAATGATGGCTCATTATCGCAGTAGATTGTTTTAGCTGCTGGAAAGAAATTCATGAGCTGTAAAATGGGAACTTTTAGGTCCTCAATTGTTCGCGATTAAATCAGCTGGGACTACAGTGAATTTTTAAAAATTTGTCAATACACTTGCGAAAAAATTTTGTATCTGTCAAGAAAATGTCCACATGCAACATTTCCCCTGATTGTGAAGGGTGCCTGTCATACTTTGCCCTAGCGCAGGTCCTGCAGTTTTGCACAATTTCGGTTTTTACGGTGCCAGAATTTTGTGGTTGGGAATATCCGCACCTGGACTAACTGGTTTTGAAAGCAATTCAACGGTTTTTCCGTCGACTCGATGGTGTAGGTAAGGGAAGCCTCGCTGTGGGCTGTGGCCGCACAGGAGTTAGCGTCCAGCTCTTCCAAAGCGTTCAGTTGCTGTCTGGAGAGCGCATCGGCGACCAGGTTTTCTTTGACTGGTTTGAAAAAAACTTTCGCGTTTGCCTCATCAATACGCGCCTTCCACCTCTTGATTTTGGAGTTTGGATTCGACTTAGCCACGACGAAGGTCAAGGGCTAGTGATCCGTGATTATGTTAATGTCCTTTACCCCGTATAGGTAATGGCGCAATTTACCCAGACAATGGCTAGAAGTTCCCTCTCGTTTGTGGCAAAGTTCATTTCCCTATACTTTAAGATTCTGGATATCATTGTAATTGGATGACCCTCCTGGAAAAGAACCGCCCCGCTGCCGTAGGCAGAGACGTCGGTCGTTAGATCGAACAGCCTCTTGTAATCAGGATATCTAAGCATGACGCCTTCCGATGCGAAGAGGTTGCGCAGCTTTTGGAAAGCGTGGCGCTGGCAATCGGAAAATTCAACCGGGATTATCCTAGGTCTGTGCCTGCTAACGCAGCCATTTTCACCCTTAAGGATGTCAGAAATGGGTTTTGTTATTGCCGCAAAGTCGTTTACAAAACACCTATAATAACTGGCCAGACCCAGAAATGACCTGACTTCAAATACGGTTTTGGGTTCGGGAAACTCCTGGATGGCTTTACCTTTTTCTGGGTCTGTTGTAGCGCCATTACTAGTGACAACGAAGCCAAGAACTCCACGCTCCTCTTAAAGAAACGTGGCTTCTCCTGAGAAACCCTCATGTTAGCGTTATAAAGCCTGCGCAGTACCCAGTCAACGTGCTTGACATGAGACTCCTCGTCTTTTGAAAAGACGATGACGTCGACGACGTAGACGTAGCATGATTTACCTATCTGCTCTCGAAGGACGTCGTCGATGATTCTTTAGAATATGCTGGCAGCGTTTTTCAGGCCAAAGGGGAGCCGATAGAATTCATACTTCACCCGTTTACTGAGAAGGAAGTTTTCTCACGATCTTAGTCTGCAAGGGTGATCAGGTGGTAACCAGAATTGAGGTCGAGCGTCGTGAAATACTTCGCACTCCCAAGATTTCCCAAGATCATTGAAATATTGGGCATGGGATATTTGGCGGACACAGTTTTCTCATTAAGTTTGCGAAAGTCCATGACTAGTCGGAAATTTCGGTTGCCCTCTTCGTCAGTGCCTTTTTTATCAACCACCTGAATGGGTTGTTGTAAGGGGAGACTGACTTCTGGATTATGCCGTCTTTAAGGATATTTCGCATTTCTTTGTTGACGAAATCGGCTACACCCATGGGATATGGGTACAGCTTGGAATAGATAGGCATCATTTGTCCTAATCGTGGCCACTACAGACGTATTGAACGGCAAGGCTTCGTTAGGGTCTGAAAACGACTTCTTCGTGTTCTTTGCATTTTAACAACTTTATCCCTGATTGAGAGAGGCACTTCAGCGACATCAGCGTTTGTGAAATTTACATTGACGCACTTATGGTATAAAATCGGTTCGGACTCAGTGCCAAACTTGAGTTGGCTGGTATTACAAAGTTGTGCTCCGACTTGTGTTAACAGGTCGACGGCTATGATCCCATCGAATGTTGAGAGATCTTGAGGAGGAAAAAGGTAGCTTTTTTACCAAACATTGACACAAAGCTTTGCTTTGAAATTTTCGTAGTGAATGGAGTGAATGGTAAACGGGGTATCAACTGGGCGGACTCCTTTTTGCCCATTGTGCGGTCGAATGTAGTTTTTAGCCGCACCCGTGTCGATAAGAATTTTCATCTGTGTCGTAGTTGCGTTTTCCTCAGATCCACCTTCTTGGCTCTGGGTAGTATGGTTTACCCTTTGGCGCCTCTGACCCGTTGCACGATCAGAAGTGTTTGATCTTTTGTAAGTCTGTGGGTTACTAGAGATCACGTATGCCAGTGCTTGCGATGGCATCAGACATTTAGACATTGACGGGTCAACCTCCATAGGTTGCTGTTCGTTACGAACATTGCGTTGTCTGCCACTACGTTGGTCAGTCTGCTTTTGAAATTTTTGTTGTTTTGCGTAATGTGGGCTTTTCCCGGTGCCTGCCTGCGATTCTGCTGGGTCTGTGCCATTAGTCGTTGTTGAAATTAAGGCTTTTGATCGGGTTTCCGAGCTCTTTCTTTAATGCTTCTGGAGTAGTTTGTAGCGAAATTGAATCTTTTGTGATTATCCTCAATTTCCTGCACAAGTGCTAGCGCAGATGGTGAGCCGCAAATAGCAGGTCCGTGAGGCTGCGCTTGAGACCAGACACAAATACGCGTAAGGCGTCCCCTCTAAACTTTTCGCACATGCCATCCAAAGAAAACGATGTATCATATGATGATGGGGAGTGAAATTGATTGCTGGCTAGAATTCGCACCTATTTTATTTTGAAAGTAAGCAAACTATCTTAGCACAACAAAAGGGCAATCACATAAAATGTGAATTATTGTCTCGTCATCCTCTCTGCAGAGTCTGCATTCTGTGTCAGGGGATAGGCGCATTTTGCAATACTTGACTGTGTGGTGTCCAGTGTGGTGTCCCAAGAGCCGTAGTTCCGCCCTTGTACCTATATGTGGGTAGTAGTTTCCCCTCTCCTTCTTTGACCATTCATCAATCAACTCTTTGCAGAAGCCCAGCTTAACCCACAAAAGGGTTCAGGTCAAAGGAGGGAGGCTGCGGAACCAGCCCTAGCTAGCCCGTCCGCAACTTCGTTGCTGGAAATTCCGAAATGCCCTCGGACCCAGCAAAGTGTGACCCGGTTTCTATGTGAGAGGTGCTCACAATTCCAGCAATCCGAAACCAGTCTCGACGCAATCCTCCATGAGGAAAGAGCTTGAATGGCAGCTTGGCCCTCTGAAAAGATATGTGTGGTGGCTCCTCTTATCCCCCTGTCAAGGATATGTCTGGAGCAGGACTCAATGGTGTGGATCTCAGATTGAAAACATTGGGCCAGGTACCCATTGCAATCGAGATTTTGGTGTTGGGTCTCCAACCCCTTGATTAGTTTGTGATCCGTCTGTGAACCACTCCTGGCTCATGTGATCATTGCAAGGGTTGCCAGCATCCCATTCCCTACTACCTGGAATAAGAGTCCTAAATTTTGTCCCATAGAAAAGTTCTGTGGTCCTAAAATCTGTTCTTTCGCAGATCCTTAAGCCTGGAATAGTTTTTACATGACTACCAATTTCTGCAGCTAGCAACCCATTTGTGAGATTAATCCTCAGAAGGCTCAAAGAAGCTACATTATTGATGTGCAAATGCAGTGGATTTAGTTCTAAGACGGTCTCCAGAGCTACAGTAGGACATGTACGCATGACACCCGAGAGGGATATGCATAGCAGCCGCTAAAGTTTGCTGCTTTTTTTTATTGCAGTAGCCTGCTAAGCCCTTGGCCACCAACAGGTTGTGGATTTTACCGAAGAGCCGACGACATGCCCACATGGCATGAGTACTTTTGACCTCACTGGAGAGCTCGACAGGTGACCCACCGGTGTAGAGCTGTCCGACATCGATGTTGTACCGTTTTATGAAGGAAACGATAATAACCTTCTGTGGGTTGATATTGAGACCCACATCTGTGCACCATCTTAGGGCCGTATAAAGTGCTGTTTGCATCAATTCGGTGATGGTTAAGCCGAACTATCCGGAACGCCCTGGTTATTGACTGATAGCCAGTGTTGTCGAAGGCCCCTTCGACGTCTAGGAAGGAGCACAAAGCAATTTCCTTCGCCTCGAATGCCTTTTCAATCTTACTGACTATGTGAAGTAGAGCGGCCTCTGCCAATCTGCCTTTGATGTGGGCGAAATGTGAATGGTGCAGGGATTGGTATCTTGCATTCGCTTTTGGCGCGTCTAATGTTCTTTTATACTCAGTGTCCCAGGAGTCTCTATTTGACTTGGCCCTGTTGAAGAGCTGTCTTACCTCCTTCCTTTGATTTGCCAGGCCTTCGCTCCACCAGGAAACCTCACGTTTCGCCTGATGGGGTCTCAGGGTCGCACCATCATGGTAGGAGGTTAAAAGCACATCTTGAAGTTGTCTTGACGCCAATTCTATCTCCCCCATGGAGTCAAAGTTGGCAGCAAGTTGATCAACTTTCGAAGCCACTAAGTCTTTGTACAGGTCCCAATTGGTTTTCTTTGGGTTCAAATAATTGGAATGGAGTTCCGCTTGGCCTGGGAGATCAAATGTGATGTGCTTGTGATCTGAAAGAGTGGCCTTATCGGTAAGCCGCCAATTTTTAATGAAATCGGGCAAGAAACTGCCAACCAGAGTGAGGTCTAGTACCTTTTTCGTGATTACGTTTATAAAAGTGGGCTTGCACCCTCTATATGACAAATCTAATTGAATACACAAAAGATATTCAAGAAGCCACACACCCCTTTTGTTGACATCACTACTACCCCAGATAGTGTGATGGGCGTTGGCGGCACAGCCACTGACTAGCTGTTGGTTAGTCCATCGGCAGATATCGACGAACCGCTGAACCTCCGTCGGCGGTGCGTCGTCGGTGTCGCCAGGGAAACGCCACTACAATTTCCTTCGCTCCTTCTACCGTAGCCACCTCAATGGTTGACGAAACTAGGGCCCTGGAGATAAAGCTTGACAGAGGGCAGTGCCTTACGCTTTTATCCATAAGGATAGCTGTGCGAGGTGCTCCACTCAATTGGCCATAAAACAACATACAAGAGCAGCAAGATAATCCTCAGACCTGTCCACAAATCTACTCCTTCTTGGAGGAGAGCCAGGTTGATGTTTTGCATGGCGAAAATCGTGCACATAGTAACTCCGTCACTCCTCTAGTGTGGTGCAGGTTCGCCGGAAGCACCTTAATTTTGCTTATTTCTTATATGCTTAGCGTTGGACAAGGCAAACGCTTTTGCCTTTTCGGAAGTTGTTTCCACAAACACCCTTCGGAAGCTTGCATGCCTTGGACCTCATTGTACTTTGCGCCTTGCTAGCTGCCAGTCGCTACTGTTGCGGCCCCGGTTTGCTTACGCTCAAGCCCGGCCGCGGACCGCTCGCCTAGCGAGACCAGCTCATGTGCCATACGAGGCGACCACGACCTGCCTTGATTGCGAAGCTACTGCACCGGGAACCTGATCACAGGTCGAACCATTTGCTGACGCAGCAGTGAAGCTAGTGGAGGGACCCGAGCCATGTTCCGCACCTAATCAGGGACTGCAGCTACACGTCCTCCACCATGATGGCCAAGTGCAGCATGGCGCCCCTCGTGGTCCGCTGCACTACCCTCCATTGGCTGGTGCTGAAGTCGTTCTGGGTACCTAGGTGCGAGAAAACCGTCTCGTTGGGCAGCTCCAGGCTGTTGGCGAATGATGAGGTGCGCCCGAAGGAACTGGGTTGCCTCCAACAGCTCAATTTCGAGCGAACTGCAGGCCTTAATGTGCCTGAAGTTCGCCTTCAGCCTCTCGGCTACGTTATTCTCGTAGGAGACGAGCATGAGCCACTCCGTTCTCGGAACAACATCCTAGAATTTTAGCCTAATACCTGCCGTCACAAATGTAGAGATCTTACTGGATGCTTCGTCGAGATCGGTGAATGTGACGTCAGAGTCAGATTCAGAGACCAAGTCCATATCGGACCCTGCCGTGGCAAACTTTTTCTAAACGAGAAAGTGGCACATTCCAAAAGTTTATCCTAGACAATTTTGTGGTTTTTCCTGATCCTCCCCTTGGTGAGCAACATCACCGCTTGGGAAGGTGGAGACCGGCAGCCCTACAGCTGCAGTGCCGTGCAGGTTAAAGCTTGGTGTGATGCTATTTGATCCGTATTAGACTCTTTATTTACTTTATTTTTCTGGTTTATTTTGAATCTACTTGAATTACTTGGATAGAGATAATGCTTATGCACAGAGACATTAGATCTTCACTGGACGCCACCACTGGGGTGTCCCCAGTGCGGGGTCCTGTCTCCCCTTCTTTGGTGCCTAGTGATAGATGAACTACTGGGAAATTATCAGAGCAAGGCATCGATACCATAGAGTATGCAGATGACCTGGCAATAATAGTCTCCGGATAGTACCGTTTAACCATCACCGATTTGTTGCAAACGGCCCTCTATACGGCCTTAAGATGGTGCACAGATGTGGGTCTCAATATCAACCCACTGTAGGCAATTATCGTTCCTTTCACGAAACGGTACAATATTGATGTCGGACAGTTCTACATGGGTGAGGCACCCGTCGGTGTAAATCTCGATAAGAGACTTAACTGGAAATCGCACTTAGACAAAACGTTGACCAAAAGTACTCATGCCATGTGCGCATGACGTCGGCTCTTCGGTAATGTACCACACTACTCAACAAAACTTCTAAAACGATCATTAATTATATTACATTATATTATTATATTTTTACCTAACTAAAATGCCTATATTTATATTGATATATAATAATTTATATATATTCTTGGATTAATGTATACATAACTATGTATATTTTTAATCTTATACAATTAGTA
The DNA here is from genome assembly GCA_035041545.1 of Drosophila colorata. NCBI lineage: Eukaryota > Metazoa > Arthropoda > Insecta > Diptera > Drosophilidae > Drosophila > Drosophila colorata. Next base: position 63,651 of record JAWNLD010000659.1, on the reverse strand, counting down.
ATATTATTTCTTTATCAACGCATTTTGTTCGTACCTTTCTCCCCTTCATTTTTATTATTTAGTTTATTATTTTGTTATTATTGAAAATATTTTGGTAAGTTTGTCTCTTCTGAATTTCAACATGATTATCTTTAAATGGTATTAATTTATAATAAAATGTTTGTTAGGCTGATTATGTGTTAGTGTGCTAAAATTTTTGTAACCTTGCAGCGCTCGAACAGGAGGTTCAGTAGACTATGCCTACTTTTAGGGATGCTTTATTCGTGTTAGGTCTTGCGGGATCATGGTTGGGTGGGCGTTAGCACCCCTAGGTTCAAACAAACAATGCACTCCCATTTTCCAACCGGAATGCAGCCGTAGGTCACTCGCGTACCCATTCGAAATGATAGACGAACATGGGCTTTGGCAAAACGAATCAAATTTGTTCGTTACTCGTTACATAATATATACATGTAATATTAATTCTATAGAGCAACAAGATCCCAAAAGTGACCAGGTCAATACCATTTAATACGCTGACGCTAAGCTCTCTGACAGCGCTGACTTAATTTCACGTCTGCCCCCCTTCTCGTTGCTAAGCCCAAGCAACTTGCAGCTTCGAAAATGCGGTTGCATAAAAACAAAAAACGTATCTCTTTATTTTCCATGTGTGCGTGTAGATCTTAGCGCGTTTTACATGTCCCTCTCTGCGCTCTATCCCCGGTTCGCCCCTGTTAAAGCATCCCAGCTGACCATTTCGACTGCCAGTATCGATAGGCGAAAATCCCAATGCAACGAATTTTACTCAAGATTATCATTTATATTCTACCGCCATCAGCTGATCGTATCACAGGTATCAGAAAATGTGCCTTCCCTAGACCTCAAAATTCTTTAAGGCCCGTTTTCACATCTTGCCGACAACCTTACAAAGTGGATAAATTTGCCGAAAAGAGACATCCGATTTTTACATTAAAAAAATGGGGGTAGGTATCCAAAATTCGAAAGATTTGTAATCTGCGGGTAATTTTCGGGCACATATTAAAACAAATTTAGTGGCTCTAGCTCTTATAAGGTGTGCTCAAAAAAGCGGTTAAAAGAATGGATAAACACTGATTATAAGAAAATGGGGTAAGTTATTGATCATTTGAAATAAACTTTATATGCGTATGGTATATACGAATCTTAAAAGTCCAAGTTCAGCTCTCTAGCCCTTGTAGTCTCTGATATCGACGCGTTCAAACAGACGGACGGACAGACGGACGGACAGACGGATGGACGGACAGACGGACAGACAGACAGACATGGCTAGATCGACTCAGCTAGTAATGCTGATCTAGAATATATATACTTTATTGGGTCGGTGCCTCCTTCTGCCTGTTACATACATTTGCACAAAACCATTATACCCTTATTATATTTTCAATGGGTTCAGGGTATAATAAGTACAAAGGCTTAAATTCCTACGTAAAATGATTTCTTCTTAGCAAATTGAATTACTCCACTCCTTGAAAAATATCTTCTTTTAAAATTAATGTCTCTCATGATGCGTTTACAATCATTTGTGATCCAAAATTTTGGCCTCCTCACATGATTGCCCATGAGTTAAAAAATATAAAGATAAATCAGCCTTCGCATGTCACCCTCCCAGTTTTATCCTTGCAAGCATCAAGCAACCAAATCCATGTCCCTATAATTTGTCCATGCTGTACAAGAGTGTCAGAGGCCTTATATCTAACTTAAAAATCTTTTTATGGTTACCATCTCATTTTATAAGACATTATCGCTTTATAAGAAACTCGGTTAAATTCCATATAATACCATATCTGACTGTCACATTCAGTTAGAAATACAATTGTCAATTTTCCTTTGCAACGTATACTAACAGTAAAAACTTGGAGTTCTCTTTGATTCAAAGGTGTGCTTCAATATTAACACATCCACTATTGTAAACGAGGCTAATAGGGTTTCTACACCGAACTAAACAGAGTCTCTTAAAGCCGCTACCACAATTGCAGTGAGTGAACAGCTGATCGCTATTAACACTGCGCGTCCGCATAAATACAAATTGTATAGAAATTGTTGGCTGATGCTGGTAGAGAGGTGTAGCAATAAGTTAGTAAATAAAACAACATATGTATATATACACATATACACAAGCGGAGATGCTCGTTGTAACTGCTTTGTTTTCCGTTTAGCCGGATGTGAATCCAGATCGTCAGCCATGCCGTCATCCACATACAAACTGCATCCATCTGCAATATAAGTATAAGTTATATTAAATGCAAAATGTATAAATAATAAACCAACTTAACTCTTTCTTGGCTAAAATAATTAATATACTAATTGTGTTGTTTAATTATTCACTACACATACATACGAATATTTTAAACGTGTCGATCTTTGCTTTTACCTTACTTGGCAGCTCCTCCACGCCCAGTGTCTACAATCTGGTGGCCACCTCTTGATAGACATTCGTTCAAAGAATCTGTCTCTCACGTTCAGGAACGCCAGTTCCGTCCACTGCCGCGTCGAACTCCACCAGGATCGTATTAAGTTCGTGCAGAAGCAATTTCTGCTTTTTGCCTTACGTGGCTTAAAGTGGGATTCCAATCTTCGTCTACCATCGTACTCCAGCAGACTTTTACTTCTCAATCCTCCGTCGCTAACCGACCGCAGGACAATCTTAAGTGTTGTCTTCCTACATAAGTTTATTATTGGCGACATAGATTCCTCGTTTCTTTTAGGTGGCTTGAACTTCTCTGTTCCCTTTAGACCTACTAGAAATTATTACCCCTTATTTCAGCATATATGCACGACAGACTAGACGTTGCACAATTCTTTTCGTGTCTTACAATATAAAAATTCTTCTCAGAACTCTTTCAGAATACATTATCACTGCGGACGGTAGTTTGCGCTAGGGGCGAATCACGACGTAGTGTGCAAAAGCGGCCAGCAATATATACGCGAACTTTTGAAGCTTTGCTACGATAGTCCGATCAAGTGATATACCGATCGAAAGGTATCGTTAAAACTAGAAGAAAAACATAGCTCAACATGTGATAGCTCATCTTCTTCATCAGATATATAGCTGTAAACGATTCGGAAAAAATTTACATTTTTGGAGCTGATGGGGCTTTCAGAAATTATTTCATTCGCGTCGCATGGTGTATCACCTCTTCAAATCCGATAACTCGTTCAATTGTTATTGAGAAAATACATTTTTGTGTTTCCGAAAAGGTAATGTTAATTTCGGTATACATTTTCGCGTATTATAGCACTGAGATGGCTTTATGGAACTTTGTGGGCTTGTTCCCTACCATGAACCAAGAAACTTTTGTTTTACGACATTTGGACGACTTTTGGAAAACCCGCTGGTTTGGCGGGAAAGCGCTAAAATCCGCTAGGCATTAAGTCTACAAATTTCGGTATATGCTTATCTTATCTGGGATAATTCGTTTTTGCACGATATTTCTTTTTTATTGTACACATAATCAATCTTAAAATATACATTCATACGATTGCGTTGGAAAAATAGCCAGTGTTGCCAGTCACTTTTTTTGTATTTGTTTTTTTGACAATGCGGGCAATAATTAGTTTAAATGAATTGAGCTGTTTCTTCGTGCATAACTGTATACGAATTGGGTCAACTGATTTTGATTCACTTAAAATATATTTAAATTAGTTAATGGAATGGATTTTCATTTAGTCAAACATTATTCTGTTTGAAATTTAGCGCGAAGCTGACTTTGATGTAAGGCTGCGCCGCAAAACGTAAAGAAACATTTCAATGGTTTTTTATACCCTGAACCCATTGCAAATGATGGTTTTGTGCAAATGTATGTAACAGGCAGAAGGAGGCATCTCCGACCCTATAAAGTATATATATTCTTGATCAGGATCAACAGCCGAGTCGATCTAGCCATATCCGTTTGTCTGTCCGTCCGTCCGTCCTTCCGTCCGTCCGTCCGTTTGTGTGAACGCGTCGAGCTTGGAAACTATAAGAGCTAGAAGCTTCAAGCTTTTTGGCAATGGCACGTGCAGATCAAGTGTATTTCAAATGATCGATAACCCACACCGTTTTCCTATAATCGATTAGCTTCGAATGAATATAAACTATAGCACTAGAAAAATCTATTGCATTAAGATTCATCCAAACCGGTGAAAAAACACAGAAGTTATTCAAGAAAACGTGTGGTAAAATTTGACCATTTTGATCTAGGGGCTAAAGTTTAGTTTTTTAAGTTCGTGTATACCATAGGCAGATTAAGGCTATTTAAAATTATCGCTAACCCGCCCCTTTTAAATTATCGATACTTATCGTTTTTTTAAAATCTGGTTTTTTGAGCATATCTAAGAAATTATAAAAGCTAGAGCCACAGAATTTTTTATGTTAATATGGTTTAATATGTGCTCGCTAAGGATAGGCAAATTACGAATATTTCACATTTTCGATACCTATCCCTACTCGCCTCCCACATAAAAAAAAAAGTTGGATGCTCGTATTAGGCACTAAAAATTTCATAACAATCATACTCTTAGTTTCGCTGTTATTCAAGAATTTATTTTCCATAGTGAGACCAAGCGCAGCCGATGTGTAAAGTGCGCAGCTTGCTGCGTGCGTTTGTGTGTGTGTGTATGTGTGACTTTGTGAATGTATGTATGAATGCAAAGAGCTTTTAATGTATATAAGACAAACACTACATCCATACACTAGCCTGGGATTCGAACCCGGATCCCCGGATCTAGCGGGGACTGCTAACGGTATAATAAATTATAAATTCTTCGTTAAAAATACATGTTATTGTATTGTATTGAGAATGGCGTACTCTCAAATAACATAGTTATCAAAATAAAATGTGAATGTCGATACTTTTCTTCATTCTCTAATACTGGTTCCAAGCTCCATCCTCAAAATATTTGAACGATAGTTTTCGGAGAAATGTATGGAAGAAGCGAATTTCAGGCAGCGATTAGCTAAGATTAGGAGTCGGGACTAGGTGCTCTGGTTTTGTTATTAGCCAAGTAATGTGGGATCGACTTTTGATCATGGTTATAGGGTTTATTAATAAATATCAAAACCAAACACATATTGACTAAGTAAAACTGTCAAAAGTAATCCAACAAATTTCTGATATCGAACAAAAACACATCTACTCGAGGTAACAATCTAGGGGCGAAAGCACATTCCAGCCCCAAAATTATTTCATAACATGCACACATTAAAACAAATTCAATCAATTAAACAGTAAATTTATACACAGTCACATGCACACGTTATAAATCAAGTTTAATTCATTAAATAGTAAATTCATACACATTCATATGCACACATTAAAATGACTTACCTATCGCGCACCCACACACATAAATATTTAACCTCATATTTAATAAATTTTCATATCTATTTATTTCAAATGAATCTTAATTTACTATTTATTTATTTATTCATATAAATGTCGTCTTAATTAAAATTTAATGTCTAATTTTTGTTGTTAAATGTTCCAGCGGCCCCGCGCAAGCGAATTCACTTAATTACTTTTTTGGACCCGATTTGGGCCTTACTGTCTCCCAAAATACTCGAGGTGTCGCAGTAGGTCGCCTCAGCGTGATATGTCCGTTTGATTTTCCATTACTCGCATTTCACCATGCCCTGGGGAGAAATAAAAAATAATACAACTGTTATTAACCTTAAATAAACATCGTAAGCCATAGTAAATTATAAGCAAATAAATATTTTCCGCTCAGCATTGAAGTCAAAAAATGATGGTGTACTTTTTTTTTTGTTGGGTGAGACAAATATGATTTAGAGCTGGTGCTGATTTGAATTTGAGAGTTAGTCGGACCATATATGGCCAACTCATGGTGGGGAGGGAGCAAGTCCGAAATTCGAATTCGGAACAAAATATAAATAATATTGTTAACCGACTTATTTATCTGCATTTATCGATGCTTAAACTCATCCCTGAGGAAAACGTTGACTAGCCGTTAAATCGATAAATGTACTGCGATGTGAAGTCGGATCATAACATATGGCGCTCAATCCAAAAGTAAGATTGGGCGGGGGACACTGTATCATTATCCGGCTTAGACAGCAGCCTAGAAACAGAGCAAAGTTGACATAGCCCAGCAGGTGGACAAGAGGAAGAGTAAGGAAGGACGACAACAAATCGGTAATTGGAGGAACGAAGAATACCGATTAGCACCTGTGTTAGCGTAGTTGTCGCACCCATCTTTGTTTATGAAAGTTTGTTGAGCTGTAATAACAAATAAAACAAGTTAGGTGGCACTAGGAGATACCCTGAACCAACGGCGAGCTGTCGTTACATACATTTAATTAAACGCCACTGCATATATACTTATTTTACTTAGTAAAATAAAACACAAATAAATAATAAAACAAGCAAGATGGCTCTAGTCGGGTGCCCCCGACTAGGAGATACCCTGAACCCAGCGGCGAGCTGTCGTTACATACATTTAAAGCTCTTTGTATTCATACATACATTCACAAAGTCATACATACACACACACACAAACGCAAGCAGCAAGCTGCGCACTTTACACATCGGCTGCGCTTGGCCCCACTGTGGAAAATGAATTATTAAATAACTTATAAACTAAGAGTATGACCGTTATGAAATTTTCAGTGCTTAATGAGAGCATCCAAATCTATGTACAAACCAAAGCGCAAGTCGGTAGTATTTATTTGCGTTTTTTTTTATATGGGGGGGGGCGAATGATCCAAAATCCGAAATATTCGTAATCTGCGTATTACTTACGAGCACATATTAAACCATGATGGCTCTAGCTCTAATAGTCTCCGACATATGACAAAAAAACCAAGTATACAAATCGATTTTTATCGGTAATAATGAAACGGAGCAAGATATCGAAAAAAGGATAAACTTATATTGCGTATGGATTAGGAGAATCTGTAGTAGTCTAGTTAAGGTTTCTAACTTTTGTAGTTTCCGAGATCGCTGCGTTCATACAGACGGGCGGTCGGACGGACGGACGGACGGACAGACGGACAGACGGACATGACTAAATCGACTCAGCTCGTCGTGCTGATCAAGAATATATATACTCGGCGTCGGAGATGCTTCCTTCTATCTGTTACATACATTTGCACAAAACCATTATACCCTTTTTACCCATTTCCAATGGGTTCAGGGTATACAACAATTAATGCTCGCGATACGCGCTCGCTAATATTGCAGATAAATTTCTCACCAAATTTTCCCAGAATAGGAAACTATATCTTTCAAATGTTGGTTGCAGGTGATCTGCGATAGCTTTTTGAGAGAGTGCATGACAAATACAAATTTTTTTCCATTTTGTTGCTCCAGAATATTTCGAACTCAAGTTCATTCATTAACGCAAGTTCATTGTAACTTGATATTACACCAGCCACAGACACTTACATTGCTCTGGGCCGGATGTCTTGCACAACGGCAGCGCACGAGGCGTAAGCTAAGCATTCTAGCGGCCGTTATGAATCGCATTCAATAGCTTAAGTATTTTTCATTTGTATTCCCTAGTTTAGTTTTATTTCGGTTTTTGATTGCGGCGCATTGTTCCAATATATTCTCGCGTAATTCAACTCGCTCACTGGTCCGAAAAACCTAGTGTTTTAATAAAGCCTCACCGTCAATACAACATTGTATTCACTCTTAATCTAACAATGGAAAAGCTAATAAATAAATGATAAATACATTATAATGAATAAATTATAATGAAATAAAGAAGTTGCGCTGTGCAGTGTAAAGAACCAATCTACCAGTGCGAGTCACTCTGTGCTGCGCAGTGTCAAATAAAATAATCGTCCCACCAGTGCGAATAACAAATCTGTGCTTGACCTAAGCTAATTTTGGTCATTGACACAAGCGCAATAAAAATTAAAGCTGTGCCTGACCTACGCTAATTTTGGACACAAGCGCAATAAAAATTCCCTTCAAACACCGAAGCCGCTGGAGCTCTTCGCGAAGAACATTGTCACTCAGCGGGGGATCATAGAGAGCATTCGTGACCGCGGCGTGGGAAGCAGCAGCAGTAGTATTAGCACATACAGCCCTTCTACGACCAACTAAAATGTAAGTGGGCCGTCATTTGGCTTAAACTTTTTTTATCTGCGTGAATTTAAGTTACAAATTTAAAATAAAAAAATAAAAAAATACATAAAAATAAAAATTGCAACACATAATTGTGCTCCCAGTTCACTTTTGAGTGACGTTATTCTGCATCCATCAGCAACTCTCGATAAGCATTCCGTTGCCAGTATTTATTCAATTTGCTATGTTTGATCTGCCCTTGAATTGTGTTATTGTTGACAGCGTAGCCCATGAACAACGTGTTTCGCTGTTACAGGAACCGTTCAGCGCGGGGATCAGAGTCAGACGACTTGTAATAGATTTCCGAAAACTCAATGAGAAAACCATTGCGGACAGATACCCCATGCCTAACAATCCAATGATTCTTGGGAATCTTGGTAAGGCTAAATACTTCTCGACATTGGACCTGAAGTCCGGCTATCACCACACCACGCTAGCAGTGCGTGACCGTGAGAAAACAGCGTTCGCAGTTAACGGGGGAAAGAACGAATATTGTCGACTTCCCATCGGGTTGAAGAATGCAGCCAGCATCTTCCAAAGAACTGTCGACGACATACTGCGTGAGCAGATTGACAAATCTTGCTATGTCCATGTCGACGATGTCATAGTCTTCTCGAAAGATGAAGATTCCCATGTCAAACATGTGGAGTGGGTCTTAAAGAGCCTGTACGAGGCAAATATGAGAGTCTCCAAGGAAAAATCGCGTTTTTTTTAAGAAAAGCGTAGGTTTTCTTGTGGTAACCAGCAATGGAGCCACAATGGACCCGGAAAAGGTCAGAGCAATTCAAGAGTTCCCAGAACCAAAGGATGTATTCGAAGTCAGATCATTTCTTGGTCTGACCAGTTACTATAGGTGTTTCATCAAAGACTTTGCTTCAATAGCAAAGCCCATTTCTGACGCCTTAAAGGGTGGGAATGGGTCAGTTAGTAAGCATAGATCGCGAAACATCCCGGTAGAATTCTCCGATCTTCAGCGTCACGCTTTTCAAAAGCTGCGCAACATTTTGTCCTCAGAAAACGTCATGCTCCGATACCCTGACTATAAGAAGTTGTTTGATCTAACGACAAACGCTTCAGCCTACGGCATAGGGGCAGTGCTTTCCCAGGTTGGTCGCCCCATCTCAATGATTTCCAGAACATTGAGGCCCCCAGAGGTGAACTACGCCGTCAACGACCGGGAACTATTGGCTATAGTTTGGGCCATTTTCACGGCCCACCAGCCGTTAAAGGAAACGAATGCACGAATGTTTTATAAGCCAGACAAGGAAAATGTAGTTACTGATGCGCTATCGCGACAGCAGCTCAACACCCTAGACGAACTAAATGCCGATTCCTGCGCAGCCACAGTTCACAGCGAGCTGCCATTGAACCACACAATTGAGTCGACGGAAAAGCCGCTCAATTGTTTCCAAAACCAAATCGTCATTGAAAAGGCACGCGTCGCCACGAAGCGCAACTTCATTCTTTTCGGAGACAAAAGACGTCATGAAGTGAACTTCACTGATGGCGCAGCCCTTCTTGATGAACTCCGTGACTTAATTAATCCAAAGGCGATGAATGCCCTTTATTGCGATCTGCACACGCTAGCACAGTTGCAAGATGGCTTAGTGCGCATGTTTCCATGCACAAAGTTTTGGCACTGCAAAAATCGAGTTGCAGACATTTTCATTGTAGACGAGAGGAGGGAAATTCTCATTGCCGAACATAATAGAATGCATAGAGCAGCTCAAGAAAATGTTAAGCAAGTCCTCTCGGAGTATTATTTTCCAAAAATATCTAAAGAAATTGCGGAAAATTTTAGAATCTGTTCAACGGCCAAATACGATAGACACCAGAGAAAACAGGAGCTAGGGAAGACGCCGATTCCCGAGACTCCTGGGGAGCTTCTGCATATTGATATTTTTTCCACAGACAAAAAGTTTTTTTTGACATGTGTTGAAAAGTTTTCTAAATTTGCAGTCGTACAACCAATGCAGTCGCGCACTATCGAGGACTTAAAAGTCCCGCTGCTGCAGCTCATGAATTTCTTTCCGCGAGCCAAGACAATGTATTGCGACAACGAGTTTTACACTGAATACACTGACAATAAAGACCCTGTTGTTAAACAACCACGGAGTCCATATTGCTAATGCACCTCCGCTGCATAGCACCTCCAATGGCCAAATCGAGCGCATCCATAGCACTCTGGCCGAACTAGCGCGTTGATTCAAGCTGGAGAGAAACATTAATGACTCAGTCGAAATCATAATGATGGCTACGGTTGAGTATAACAAGACAATACATTCATTTATCAACAAGAGACCTGTTGATGGCATCCGTGTGCCCGCAGGTGAGCCTCAGGAGGAAATATCAGCAAAGTTAAAGAGTGCGCAAGACGCGCTCCGAGCCGAGCTGAACACCCAGCGTCAAAATAGGGTTTTTGAAGTAGGAGAGGAAGTCCTAGTAAAGCGAAACCGCAGGCTGGGCAACAAGCTCACGCCCTTGTGTGAAGAACGAGTCGTAGAGGCAGACCTTGGCACGACCGTTCTCATTGGAGAGAGGGTGGTCCATAAGAGAACCTTAAGTAGGGCGAGAGCTAAAATTAAATATTGACCCTATGCAACTTGACATTAGTTTTATGTTTCAATATTTTGCGCCACTTGGCAATACCTTTAAGATTTTACGCCGCTTGGCGCTATCATTAGGAGACACATATTAATAGTATAGTCCGTTTTGTCTGTTTTCCGCAGGTCTGGGTTTCTGCTATCTCTCTTTCTCGTGGGTGCTGCGGCGCGAGAGACCGAATTCTCACACGCCAAATTTATCTCCATTGTTGAGGGCGAAGTTTTGGTATGGGAAGAATTCAGCTTTGTCAGGTGCGGCTGGTGTGCAAACATCTCTGAATATGAGAGAATGCTGAAGGAAATAATGGGGCTGTGTGCTCAGGGATATGGTAGAAGCTCTTGAAGTGCACCACAGGGTAGCAAGGAGCTTGGATTTATTGGGCACAGCCCTCAAAGTAGTTGCAGGAACAACTGATGGTAGTGAATTCCAACAACAGGCAGGTAAACACGAAAGTTCACGAATAAATCAACCAGCTAACGTCAACCATCAACACATTATTAAAAGCTGCAAAAAAGGAGCAGATAGATTTCGGGCATTTGTACGAGACGCTCTTAGCTCGGAATAGAATGTTGCTAATTGAAATGCAGAATTTGATGCTCGCGGTGACCCTTGCAAAGATTAATATCATAAGCCCAAATATATTAGATCACGCGGACTTCAAATCTGTTTGGCTAGATAAACCCACAGGTACCCCAATAGCTGACCTTGTGTCCGTTAAAGTGTTACAATCTGTTAACGCCCTTCACTTTATCATTAAGTTTCCAAAAATCAAAATGGCTTGCAGAAAGGTGACATTGTATCCAGTCGCTCATGAGAATGCTGTACTACAAATCGACGACAACATTATGCTGAATGAGGGGATCAAGTACTCTCTCTTAAAAATTGTACTTCGACGCCGGGAGGAACCTTTTGTCAACTATCACCTTGTGTCAGAGAGCTTCATGCTGGTGGTTCGGCAAATTGTCAAATACAGCCGAGTCATCTGGACCCGATCATCAATGACCGGCCTGCTAAAGTTTGCATTGACAACGGTACTGAAACTTGGGTTCACGGAACAAATCTAATCACGTTCAATAAGTGGGCTCTAATCAGACTAAATATCTGAATCTCAACAGTGTCCAGAGTAAGTTCCCCGGCATTGCGGCATCTCCCCTTCTGAACGTCACCGGCCACCAGGACGTACTGAGTCTCCCTTAAGGAGGTGATCGCCGAGATAGGAGCGGCCGAGGGCGGCCTTAACTTAAAAGGGGAGCAGTTAACAGAAGTTAACGCAAGTTCATTGTAACTTGATATTACACCAGCCACAGACGCTGACATTGCTCTGGGCCGGATGTCTTGCACAATGGCAGCCAACGAGGCGTAAGCTAAGCATTCTAGCGGCCGTTGTGAATTTTGTATTCCTATTCCTATTCATTTGTATTCCCTAGTTTAGTTTTATTTCGGTTTTTGATTGCGGCGCATCGGCCCAATATATTCTCGCGTAATTCAACTCGCTCACTGGTCCGAACGACCTAGTGTTTTATTAAATCCTCACCGTCAATACAACATTGTATTCACTCTTATTCTAACAAAGCAAAAGCTAATAAATAAATGATTAATATATTATAATGAATAAATGAGTTTTAATAAATATTTAATTTACACATGCACAAACAATCGCATTAGAATTCGAAAAAGAGCTCACACATATGAATGTGCATATACATATGTATGAATGCATGTGTCTGCGTCTGCGCTTGGCGTCTGTGCTTGAGGCTTGCCACCACGTGGTTTGCCAATGTACAAATATATATATTCTTCAATAACTTCTGTGTTTCTGAACCGATTTTAATTAAATTTGTTTCAATACATTCTTATTGTACTGTAGTACATTTATATTTAGTCTATTACAGCCTATTAAACCAAATTTGGTGGCTCTGGATCTTATAGTTTCTGATTTGCGGATTTTATAATTTGATATAGGGGGCGAATGGGGGAGGTATCCAAAATCCGACATATTCAGAATCTGCGTATTGTTCATGTTATGTTATGCTTAAAAAACAGGGTCAAAAAACCGAAAGACACTGATTATAAGAAAACGGGGCAAGTTATCGATCATTTGAGATAAACTTGATCTGCGTATGGTATATACGAATCTGAAAAGTACAAGTTCAGCTCTCTAGCCCTTGTAGTCTCTGAAATCGCTTTCATACAGACGGGCGGACAGACAGACGCACATGGCTTGATCTACTTGGCTAGTGATGCTGATTAAAAATATATATAATTTTTGTGGTCGGAGATGCCTGCTTCTGCCTGTTACATATATTTGCACAAAACCATTATACCCTCTTACACATTTTCAATGGGTTCAGGGTATAAAAAAAAAATATAATACAATTAATAAAAGAAAAGAAAAACAAAATGCCAAAGTTGGTGATGCCAAAGCCGGAACGCGAAAGACATACTTTGAATCGTTCTTTTCGCAAGAGCATAAAATATATAATATATAATAATAATAATAATATATATATATACTGACTGGTCCAATTTGAGATACGCCCTGTAACAGCAGTTCCAGACAAAGAGGTCCAATTTTGAGCTGGAACAGGAGCTGCGTGACCGGAAGCAGAGACCCGGCGAAGGTATCGAGGACTATCTTCAGGTGATGATGGAATTGCGCTCCCAATTGGCAACTGTGTTCACGGACTACGATTTTATTAAAGTCGTAAAGATGAACGTGAGGGATGCAGTCTCGCGGATCATATACCCGATGTATATCACAAGCCTCGTGAGGAGTGATATGCCGCCGAGAGGATGTTGGCAAGACCTTTCCAGAATCGGCACCACGTCAACGACATACATGCGTCGGAGTCGGAGCAGCAGAGCGATGTACAGGATGTGCAATTCGAGGCGCTATATCGACCTCGAAAGGGTGGCGGCGATAAACAACGCTTGACTTGTTGGAATTTCATACGTCTTTTGTTACAAATGCGGTCTGCCGGGGGTAGTATTGCCCAAATATCCCGAATGCCGGACGGGAAACCAGCCGAGGAGCCTGACGTCAACGGAAGAGTCGCGCTCCAGGCCAGCAAAACAGCCGTAAATAATTCCACGTCTTGCATGTGAGCCATAAGCAAAAACTGTAGCAGTAACAATGATAAAATTAAGAGGATAATTATAAGGAATAATATAAATTACACACAGATACCCAAATTGTCACAGCCTCGCCCATTCGAAGTCCGAGCGACCGAGTACGAAAGGGCCCGAGCTCGCATCTTTGGCAGAAAGTATGACGCGAGATCTAACAGTGGAGATAGCACAAGGCTGCATTGAAGAAGGCCGCGCCCTTGCTGAAGTCCAAATCCAGGATCACTCGCCAGTGGGTCTGCTTGATACGGGAGCATCCGTCAGTTTACTGGTAACAGGTGGCCTGGAACAGATAGGGAAACTAGGGTTACATTTGATCACACCACCAACGACAATTTTGGGAAGTTGAGGTGTCTGTCTGATACAATGATGAGGAGCACCCAGTCACGTTGTATGTGTGCGCGTCGATTAATGGTTTGTATGTTTGGTCCAGCAGCTAATATCGTCGACGTAGAGAGATAACGCCGGAGGAGTCGGAGTTCGTCACTAGGAGCGAGCCCATCGAACCGCATGTTCTGGACACAGATCAGCAGCAACAACTAGAAGCAGTTAAAGACAAGTGTTTATCCTATGAGAGATTGGGATTAGGGAAGGCTCACCAAGCTACGCATGCAATACAGCTGATAGATGAAGCGGTACCAGTCAAGGAACGTTTTTTTCCAATGTCTCCGGCCGTGCAACAATTGTTGTTTGCGGAAGTCGACGAGATGCTGCGACTTGGGGTACTCATCGAGCCGAACAATCGGAAAAAAGTAGGCTATGCTTAGAAGCGCGGAAACTAAATGCGCTGACTATCAAAGATGCGTACCCACTTCAAAACATTGAGTCCATTGTGAGTAGGATGGATGACACCGTCTTTACAGCATCGAGCCGAGTGAGAGTCCATGGAACAATCGGAAAAAAATAGACTATGCTTAGAAGCGCGGAAACTAAATGCGCTGACTATCAAAGATGCGTACCCACTTCAAAACATTGTGTCCATTGTGAGTAGGATGGATGACACCGTCTTTACAGCATCGAGCCGAGTGAGAGTCCATGGAACAATTGGAAAAAATAGGCTAGGCTTAGAAGCTCTGAAACTGAATGCGCTGACTATCAAAGATGCGTACCAACTTCAAAACATTTAGTCCATTGTGAGCAGGATGGATGACACCGTCCTTATCAGCAGCGTCGACCTTAAGCACGCGCTCTGGCAGATCGAGCTGGAGCCAAAGAGCAGGGAATACACAGCGTTCACCATTCCTGGTCGCCCGCTGTACCAATTCCGCATGATGCCGTTTGGGTTGTGCAACGCCGCACAACGATTGTGCTGATTAATGGACCGTGTAATACCTCAACGTTTGCGAAGCAAGATCTATGTGTATTTTGACGATCTGCTCATCATCTTCAGGACCTATGAAGTGCACTTGGAGCTATTGGCAGAAGTGGCCAAGTGTCTAAAAGCAGCGAAACTCACCATGGGCTTGCTGAAGTCAAAATTTGGCTTCAAGTACCTAAGGTATCTGGGATACTGCATCGAAGCAGGTTCGTTACGCACGGATCCTCGTAAAGTATAAGCCATGGTTCAGATCCCAGTACCGAAGACAGTCCGGCAATTGCGCAGCTTTTTGGGAACCGCCAGCTGGTATCGGTATCGGCGATTCATTAGCGATTTTTCCAGCTTATCTGCACCGCTGACGGAAAGCGCTTATAAGTGCTCCATTTCTGTATTGGACGTAGATGTACTAACGGCAGTATTCAAGTAGCCCAACAATACCAAGCAAGGATTTGTTAACGCGCGGACCCAGGCAAAATTGCCACCCACCTCCCGACCAACCGCCCAACCGAGGGTCGCGCCGCATAACGTGCGGTGACGAAAATCGCGAACAATTAGAAAGATGAGATAACACTAGAGTTTTTAGACTAGAAAAGATTATTATAGTTGAAACATAAGATCCGAAATGGGTTATGGTTAGCATAGTTACTATTACAGGTTTGAAGAGAAAGCGGTATAAAGCTTCTAGTAATTCTGTTCGGAACTGCAAAACTAATCTGGCTAATCAATTTGGAAGAACTATCAGAAAGAGAAGGAAGATTTATTAGTAAAAGTCTACCAAGATAAGAAGGCATGCGAGAATTAGGATTCCAGTGATATCACCGTAGGGAAAAGATCAGAAATTGTTTTTGTACGGATTCAATTCTTTCCTGATGAACCTTGTATTGGGGACACCACATACAAAATCCATACTCAAGAATTGGACGGACAAGTGAAGTATAAAGAGTTTAGTAGTAACGTAGGGATCATCAAATTCTTTCGACCAGTGCTTAATGAAACCCAGAACACCAAGGGCTCGATTAGCAGCAGAAGAAATATGCTTGTCAAACTTAAGCTTGGGATCTAAAACGCAACCCAGATCATCAACCGATTCAATACGATCAAGTTGCTTAATATTAATAAAATAATTGTTCAAGAAGGGCGTTCGCCTATAAAAGACATTAATTTACATTTACTGCAATTAAGATTTAATAAATTTACTTGACACCAGGATTGAAAACTGTCAAGATCAGGTTGCAACCTTTGGCCAGATAGAAAATTAGAAGACATCAGGCAAAATTTTACATCATCGGCATACATACATAACTTATCACAGAGGGGAGGTCATTAATGAACAATGTGAATAACAACGGACCGAGGTGACTTCCTGTGGTACTCCGGAAGTGATATTAACTGGCTTAGATACAAAGCCTTTAAAATAAACTTTTTGAGTTCTATCAGTTGAATAATTGGAGATCCAAAGTATTGGAAATCCCAAAAGATAAAGTTTATGCAGTAAAAGCGAATGATTAACGAAGTCAAAAGCCTTACTGAAGTCAGTGTAAATAACATCTTACATTTTATTTTGAAATCCCTTGATAACAAAAGACGTGAATTCCAATAGGTAAATGGTAGTAGATCTAAATTTCACAAACCCATGCTGGCAGGGTGAAATTATAGATCTACAAAGATGTTGCAGTTGAGAAGTAATCAATTTCTCAAAAATCTTATATTCTGATAGCCAAGTGAGAGGGAGAATGTTAGTTTTTTGTGCTATTAGACACTACAATAGGATGATTTAAACCAACACCAGTAGGGGGAAGTGAAATCGCAGGCTGATTCTTTTTTTGCAGTGTATTCTTTTATGATTACGTGATCCGGCCAGAATTCTTTACAACAAAAACTGCTGAAATGTTCGGCCGCAACACTTATTTTAAAAGATGAAATTTCCCGAGTATATGCTAATATGAATTTTTCCACCGTAAGATTTGCTTGAGATTTGGCCAGAATAAAGGCCTTGGCATCATCCGATGGCAAGCCTAGAAACAAAGATTTGTTTTTTTGGTGGAACACCTACAAGGGCCATATTAGGAACCACGGCAGTAGCTACTGTCGGAGCTTTACCCTTGGTTGATTGACCATTTGATTTGGTCGGTATATTAGCACTGGAGTGTTGATCAGTATCAACAGTGCTAGCAATCGCCGAATCAGAACACTTATCGGGATCAGAAGGAACAACATCCATGGGTGCAATATTACTTTCGTCACTTATATCTTTGATGTGGGGAAACGGGGAAGAAAGATTGATTAATTCAACATTAGGAGCGGATATTGTGGGCAAGTGTGTTGGGACAGAAAGTTCATTAGGGCCAATAGGCAGTCTAAGATTGGCCCTTTCACGTCTTGGAGATTCGTTCAGCGGCATTATTATATCCAGTGCGACGCCAACAACCTTGGAATCGGAGCAGGTCTAATCTAGAGGGATGATTACGGTGCAGGCAGACCGATTGCCTTATTTTCAGCTAAACTGCGAGGGGCTCAGTTGAACTACAGCGTGACAAAGAAGGAATGCCTTGCCGCAGTGAAAGCCATCCAGCGATTCCATCCGTACGTCGAACTGATGCCTTTCACAGTCATCACGGACCATGCCAGCCTCCAGTAGCTCAAGACTATTAAATACCTAAGTGACCGGTTAGCGTAGTGGTCTCTGGCATTACAAGCCTTCGATTTTAATATCGGGCACCGGAAGGGAAGGACAATGTCGTTGCCGACATGCTGTCATGACCTTTTGAGGTGGAGGAGCTCGACTTGTTCGATTTCAAGACCACTGAGTTCGAGAGCAAGGAGTACCTGGAGTGGATAAAGCGATGCTCAGATTTGAGGTTGAAGAGGGCATGCTGTTTAAGTGCAGAATATTTGCTCGTGAGGATGAGGAGGAGATCATGCGAAGCTGTGGGTGCTCGAGGCCCTCACGCGTACCCTTGTACAACAGGCATACGATAGCGAGAATACGGTGAACTCCTCGGAACACGTGAACACCGACCAGACAACGTGGGACGAGAAGTTGGCAGATATCCATGCCTCCTTGTGCAGTGCAGTGCATACAGGAACCGGAGTCTACCCACACTTCGCTCTGTTTGGACAGCACATGTTCGTACATGGGAGCGAATACCGCCTGGGTCGCAAACTATAGAGCCCACATCCAGGAGACTCTACATCGAGCTGAAAGCGCGGGGCATCCAATACATACCCGGTCACGGAATTTTGTGCTCAGCGACTTCAAGTCAATGCCAAGATTTGCCGAAAGTTCATCAAGTGTACAGTCGACAAGCCCATCTGCAACAGCCTGTACTTGTTGTAGTCGGTGCACGGAACACCGCGAAGGACCTGTAATTCCAAACACAATAACATCGGAGAACCTACTTTCCACTCCCGTTCTTGGTGCAGGACCGGCTTAAATTAATGCTCGACCTGCGCGTTCGCTAATATTTGCAGACAAATTTAAATATGCCGTAGGAAATAGGAAACTATATCTTTCAAATGTTGGTGGTAGTTAATCTGCGAAAGCTTTTTGAGAGTGAGCATGCCAAATACCCATTTTTCTTGGATCAATAAGTGCGATAAGTTCAAAAAATTAATAAAAAATAAAAAACAAAATAAATGTACAAATACATTTTCTGTAATAACTTCTGTGTTTCTTTACCGATTTTTCTGGAACTTATTTAAATGCATTCGTATTGTACTATAGTATATTTATATAGTAGCCTTAACCAAATTTGATGGCTCTGGCTCTTATAGTTTCTGAGGTATACTCATGCAGCTGCGCTTGGCCCCGCTATGGAAAGTCAATTCTTAAATAACTTCTAAACTAAGAATAGGATCGTTATGAAATTTTCAGGATGTAACAAGATAGCTAAAATCTGTGTACAACCCAATGTACAAGTCTGTCGTACTTGGTTTGCGGACTTTATAATTTCTTTGATATGGGGGGCGAATGGGGCCGAAATATTTATAATCTGCGTAGCGTTCTCGGAAGCATATTAAAACAAATTTAGTGGCTCTAGGTCTTATAGTTTCTGAGATATGCTCAAAAAACCGGGTCATAAAACCGATAAACATTGATTATATGAAAACGGGGCAAGTTATCGATCATTTAAAATAAACCTGATCTGCGTATGGTATTTACAAATCTTAAAAGACCAAGTTCAGCTCTCTAGCCCTTGTAGTCTCTGAAATCGACGCGTTCATACAGACGGACGGACATACAGAGGAACATGGCTAGATCGATGCTGATCAAGAATATATATAATTTCAGGGGTCGGAGATGCCCCCTTCTGCCTGTTACATACATTTGCATACCCCTTATTACCCATTTTTAATGGGTTCAAAAAATTGAAGAAAGAAGAAGAATAAATATGATTTTGAAATTTTGAAAAGACGAGAGAGGACTTGCAAAGACAAAAAAAAGCAGGAGAACATAAAAAAAAAACAAGTGAGAACGTTGCAGTCGGGTGTAACCGATAGCGTGTTAGACATAATCGACCCCAACCATTTCGTTTTTGACGAAATTCACGTTTAGTAATCTAATAACCTAACCTTTCCAATAGGAAATAACATAGAGTCTGTGGCTTGGGGGGACTGTTTCTAAATTCAGCCGCTATAGCCGCTGCCAAAAAGTGCATACACAAACCGCTGCGGTTGGTGCCTATGATTAACACTACTTATGGTAACATAAATATGTTTTATGTAATGTTATGTTAGTTTTATGTTAGACAAAAAGTGACCTAGGTTAACAGTTCAAATTATGTTAATGTTTAATGACTTTTAGCATTAAATATATGTATATTTATGTGTGTATGTATATACATATACTTGACAGAGAATGCGAATAATTAAAAATACTAATTTTAGCTGCATTTTTACACTGCACCACCGCACTACTAGTTCATCAAGCTCTCACAAAACTCAGCTCAAGTTACATGTGCGAAAAGTGCAAAATCAATCAGCAATCAACCGCATACAAATTCGAAGAATTCGAAATAGTGTAGCAGTCAGCTTCTGTAAGCAGTTAAAACCAAACAAAAACAAGTAAGATGGCTCTAGTAGATACCCTGAGCCCAGCGACGAGCTGTCGTTACATACATTTAAACCTCTTCGCATTCATACACACATTCCCAAAGTCACACATACACACACGCAAACGCACGCAGCAACCTGCGCACTTTACACATCGACTGCGCTTGGTCCCAAATGGAAAATGAATTATTGAATAGCTGCTAAGCTAAGAGTATAATCGTAATGAAATTTTCAGTGCTTGATAAGAGCATCAAATCTAACCAACACCCTGAACCCATTGCAAATGGTTTAAAAGGGTATAATGGTTTTGTGCAAATGTATGTAACAGGCAAAAAGGAAGCATCTCCGACCCCCTAAAGTATATATATATTCTTGATCAGTATCAACAGCCGAGTCGATCTAGCCATGTCCGTCTGTCTGTCCGTCTGACCGTGTGTCCGTCTGTCCGTCCGTCCGTCTGTATGAACGCGTAGATCTCGGAAACTATAAGAGCTAGAGACATCACCTTCTCGGCTATACACTCATCCATGGCACGCGCAGATTATGTCAAATGATCGATAACCCACACCGTTTTCCTAAAATCGTTAAAAAATAAATTACAACTACCTCTAATTTTTTAAGCTTTTTTTCGTAGATTATAAGACCTAAAGACAAACAATTTGGTTTGAATGAATTTTTATATATACTATAACACTTGGAGAATCTATTACAAAAAGATTAATCAAAATCCGTTTAGAAACACATAAGGTATTAAAGTAAAAGTGTGGTAAAATTTGACAAATTTGACGATTCAATGAGCAACAAGTACTGTTAAGTTCTAGAATACCATACGCAGATCAAGGCTATTTTTAATTATCGATAACCTGCCCCGTTTAATTATCGTATTATGGATATTTAGAAGTTTTTATCCGGTTTTTTGAGCATATCTCAGAAGCTATAAGAGGTTTTGGAATAATGTGTTCTCGTAAAGGATACGATGATTATGAACATTTCGGATTTGGGATACCTCCCCCTTCTTCACCCATTAACAGAAAAAATATTTGTTATTGCATTTACAGTCACAATTCGTATGACTTAGGATGCTCGTCAATATATAATAATACTGTAGTTCAATAAGAATGCACTAAAGCAAATTTCATCGAAATCGGTTAAGAAACTCAGAAGTTAATAAAGAAAATGTATTTGTATATTGACAAGCCACGTGGTGGCAAGCGCCAAGCGCAGACGTTTTCTGCATGCGTGTGCACACATAGGTATGCACATTCATAAGCGTGTATGTGTGTTATATTCTTAGCTCAGATTTTGACAAAAACAGTTAGAATGATGCTGTATCGCGGTGATAGAGATATTGCCTGGCGGGCTATCAGACGCAAGTTCGAATCTCGCTGAGTCATGTTGAGTTTTTTTTTTTTTTTTTAACTTAACACACGTAGTGAAATATTCTGGAGCAACAAAACGGGGAAAATTGGTAGTTGGCTTGCACACTCTCAAAAAGCTTTCACAGATCATCTGCTACCAACATTTGAAAGATATAGTTTCCTATGTTGTGAAAATTTTGCGAGAAATTTCACAACTACTGCATACTCAAATTTGTCTGCAAATATTAAAACCGACTGCGAAGCGCGAGCTTTAATTTGTATACCCTGAACCCATTGAAAATGGGTAAAAAGGGTATAATGGTTTTGTGCTAATGTATGTAACAGGCAGAAGGCGGCAGCTCCGACCCCATAAAGTACATATATTCTTGATCAGGACGACGAACCGAGTCGATTTAGCCATCTCCGTCCGTCCGTCTATACAAACGCAGCCATCTCGGAAAAAAAAGCTAGAAACCTAAACTAAACGACTATAGATTCTCCTAATCCATACGCAGTACAAGTTTATCGTTTTTTTACGATATCTTGCTCCGTTTCATTATTATCGATACAAATTTGAAGACTTGGTTTTCTTTGAGCATTTCGGATATTGGATACCTCCCCCATTCGCCCCCCATATCAAATACTACAGACTTGCGCTTTGGTTTGTACATAGATGTGGATGCTCTTATTAAGCACTGAAAATTTCATGAGCACATAATTTCAAAAGGCAATGTGTAATGTGCTCAGATTGCTGCGTGCGTTTGTGTGAGTGTGTGGGTGTGACTTTGTGAATGTGTGTATGAATGGAAAGAGGTTTAAATGTATGTAACAGCTCGCCGCTGGGTTCAGGTTATCTCCTAGTCGGGCACACCCCACTAGAACCATCTTACTTGTTTTTATATTATTTTACTAAGTGAAGTCGTGTGTATGAATGCAGAGGGGTATAATCAAATGCATGTAACGACAGCTCGGCGCTGGGTTCAGGGTATCTTCAAGTCTGGCACTCCCGACTAGAGTGTTACATGTTTTCGTAGTTTTTACACCGTGAACGAGTATTGGGCTGTCGGTTAAACTCGATTGCAACGTTCTCATTTGTAAACACATTCTTTTGTACCGAAACGGCATACTCTGTGAATGTGAGTGAATATTATATATTATAGGGTTTTTACAACGGACTTAACAGATTCTGTTAAAGTCCCAACTGAAAAATTTGTCTATGTTGGGTGAGACAAATATGATTTAGAGCGGGTGCCAACTCAAGGTGGGGAGGGCATCGTCTAGATAAACAAAAACAGCTGTTTGCCTAAAAATGTTTCCCAGTGTCTGTCCGTTTTTAAACTTACGCCCGCAAGTCCGAAATTCGACTTCGAAAAAAAATACATCTAATATTGTTAAGCGGTTCGTGCATTTGTCGAGGCTGAAACTCATCCCTGAGGAAACCGTTGACTAACCGGCAAATCGATAAATGTACTGCGATGTGAAGTCGCATCATAACAACAGTGCAAAATAATGTTAGGTTGGTTTTCTTGATTTTGTTGCAGATAAATTTGGATTTGAACTATTATTTTTGTGAGTTGTTGTAAACAATACCTTTGTTAATAATATTATTGGACGTAGATGTACTAACGGCTGTATTCAAGTGGCCCAACGATACCAAGCAAGGGCTTGTTAGCGCGCGGATACAGGCAAAATGCCCACCTCCCACCCAACCGACCGAGGGGTTGTGCGGTGACGAAAACCGCGAACAATTAGAGAGATGACATAACAATAGAGTTTTTAGACTAGATATGGAAGTAGCATTACATATTATATAGAAAAGATTATTATAGTTGGAACATAAGATCCGAAATGGGTTATGGTTAGCATAGTTACTATTACAGGTTTGAAGAGAAAGCGGTAAGTAGTAATTCTGCTCGGAACTGCAAAGCTTATCTGGCTGACCAATTCGGAAGAATCAATTTGCCCATTAATTAATTTGTGTAAGAAGATTACACCTAGCATGGTTCTACGATTAGAAAGTGAAGGAAGATTTATTAGTAAAAGTCTACCAAGATAAGAAGGCATGCGAGAATTGGGATTCCAGTTATAACCTCGGAGGGCAACAGCAGAAATTGTTTTTGTACAGATTCGATTCTATCCTGATGAACCTTGTATTAGGGACACCACATACAAGATCCATACTCAAGAATTGGACGGACAAGTGAAGTATATAGAGTTTTCGTAACGTATTTATTATTATTACTATTATTTGTAAGGGAGTCTCACAACAGAGATTTTTAGTGGCACAGCGACCAAATTGCGGTCTTTTGTGCCAAGGTGCTCCCTATGGGGACAAGAGACGCTCTGCCTCCCTTATGAAGGAGAGCAGATCCCTTGTCGAGGAATTTCTGATCTGTGCTGGAGTAACAAATTCTCTGCATAGATACTCCCTCCTATTCCAAATAATGGCTGGGCAATCACATAAAATGTGCTTTGTTGTCTCGTCATCTTCTCTGCAGAGTCTACACTCTGTGTCAGGGGACAATCACATTTTGTGGAGGTGATACTTGACTGTGTGGTGTCCCGTGAGATAGGACACCAAGAGCCGTAGTTCTGCCCTTGAAAGGTTTTTGGTCTTTCAACCTGTATGTGGGCTGACCAGCTCTTTAGCTTTTCGTAAACCAGATCTCGTCCCCTCTCCTTCTTTGACCATTCTTCTATCAACTCTTTGGCAGAGACCCAGCTTAACCCACAAAAGGGTTCAAGTCCAAGAAGAGGGGTTGCGGAACCAGCTCTAGCTAGCCCGTCCGCAACTTCGTTGCCGGAAATTCCGGAATGCCCAGGGACCCAACAAAGTGTGACCCGGTTTCGATGTGAGAGGTGCTGGAGACAATTCCAGCAATTCGCAACCAGTCTCGAGGTTTTCCTCCATGAGGAAAGAGCTTGAATGTCTGCTTGGCTATCTGAAAAGATATTTATGGTGGCTCCTCAAGCAGGACTCAATGGCGTGGATCTCAGATTGAAAAATACTGGGCCAGGTAACCATTGCAATCGAGATTTTGGTGTTGGGTCCTGTGATCCTCGCACCAACCCCTTGATTATTTTTTGATCCCAGATCCCTAGGACAGGAATAGTTTTTACTAGACTAGCATGACCTATGTCTGCTGCTAGCAACCCATTTGTGAGTTTAATCCTCAGAACGCTCAAAGAAGCTACTTTCTTTATGTGCAAATGCAGTGGATTCAGTCCTAAGACTGTCTCCAGTGCAGCAGTAGGACATGTACGCATGACACCCGTCAGTGATAGGCATACAAGCCGCTGAAATTTGCTGCATAATTGTATGGCGGTAGCCTGCTGGACCTTTGGCCAACAGACGAGGGTAGGGTCAGTGACAAGAGGCATAACCATCATAATAGAAGCCATCCGATGGCTGTGGAGTCTACGTTTACGTTTTACCGAAGACCCGACGACATGCCCACATGGCATGAGTACCTTTGGTCAACGTTTTGTGTAGGTGCGAGTTCCAGTTAAGTCTCTTATCCAGATTAACACCGAGATATTTGATCTCACTGGAGAGCCCGACGGGTGTCCCACCGATGTAGAGCTACCCAAAATGGATGTTGCACCGTTTCCTGAAGGGGTTGATATTGAGACCCGCATGTGTGCACCATCTTACGGCAGCTTTGAGTGCCGTTTGCATCAATTCGGTGATGGGTAGGCCGAACTTTCCGGAGACTGTTATTGTCAGGTCATCTGCATACCATATGGTATTGATGCCTAGCTCCGAAAGTTTCAACAGTAGTTCATCTATCACTAGGGACCAAAGAAAGAGAGACAGAACCCCGCCCTGTGGACACCCTTTGACAGCTCGAATGCAGACAGTGGTGGCGTCCAATTAAGATCTAATGTCTCTGTGCATAAGCATTCTCTCTATCCAACTAATAGGGAAGGAGTCAACCCCCCTTGATACTAACGCCCTAGTTATTGACTGATAGCCAGTGTTGTCGAAGGCCCTTCGCCGTCTAGGAATGAGCGCAAAGCAATTTCTTTCGCCTCGAATGCCTTTTCAATCTTACTGACTATCTAAGGTAGAGCGCCCGCTGTCGACCTGCCTTTGACGTAGGCGAATGTGTATGGTGCAGGGGATTGGTATCTTGCAATCTACACCGGATATGCAAGTCCAGCTGGTGTTCTGCGGTCTTAAGCAGAAAGTATGTAAGGCTAATTGGTCTATACGACTTAGGTTGATCCGAGGGACGGTTCCCTGGCTTGGGAATAAAAACCACATTTACCTCCCTCCAAGATAGTGGAATGTACCCCCAAGTGAAGCTAGGACTAAGTATATCTTCTAGGCTGCAGCAGGGCTGGTTTCCCCCGGGTCTTTGATGGGAGCGAATGATTTAATGGCCCACCTGACCATGTCAACGTCGAGGTTAACACCCGACAGACTTTAACCACGTCTAGCTGGTGGTTCAGTATCCCCATAATTACAACGATTTTCTGGGTTTATAACAGAAACAGGGAAATGCACCTGAAGCAGTGGCTCTAACGTTTTCCGTCGATCCTGTGTGTAAGAACCATCTGTTCTTTTGAGGAGCTGCACACCATTAAATGACCCTCTGGCCAATACCTTTTGCAATCTCGCTGCTTCTGGAAGTGACTTCACACTTTCGCAGTAGGTGCGCCAGTTATCGCG
Source organism: Drosophila colorata (assembly GCA_035041545.1). Classification (NCBI taxonomy): domain Eukaryota; kingdom Metazoa; phylum Arthropoda; class Insecta; order Diptera; family Drosophilidae; genus Drosophila; species Drosophila colorata. The sequence goes on along the minus strand of JAWNLD010000659.1, from coordinate 37,431 downwards.
TTTGGCGCGTCTAATGTTATTATTATACTCAGTGAGCGAGCATCTGTATGTGTCCCATGAGTCTCTATTTGACTTGGCCATGTTAAAGAGCCGTCTGACCTTCTTCCTTTGATTTGCCAGGCCTTCGCTCCACCAGGGAACCTCAGGGCCATACTATCATGGTAAGAGGTTAAAAACACATCTTGAAATTGTCTTGACGCCAATTCTATCTCCCTCGTGGAGTTAAAGCTGGCAGCAAGTTGATCAACTTTCGAAGCCACTAAGGCTTTGTACAAGTCCCAATTTGATTTCCTTGTGTTTAAATAATTGGAAAGGCATTCCGCTCGGCCTGGGAGATCAAATCTGATGTGCTGGTGATCTGAAAGAGTAGCCTTATCGGTAACCCGCCAATTTTTAATTGAATTGGACAAAGAACTTCTAACCAGAGTGAGGTCTAATACCTCTTCTCTGATAGCGTTTATAAAAGTGGGTTTTGCACCCTCTATTTGATACATCTAATTGACTATACAAAAGATATTCAAGAAGGCATTCACCACTTTTTTTGACGTCACTACTACCCCAGATAGTGTGATGGGCGGTGGCGTCACAGCCAATGACTAGCTTTTTGTTCGTCCTTCGACAGAAGTCGACGAGCCGCTGAACCTCCATCGGCGGTGCGTCGTCGGTGTCGCCACGGAAATATGCAGACGCCTCTACAATTTCCTTCGCTCCTTCTTCCGTAGCCACCTCAATGGTTGACGAAACTAGGTCCCAGGAGATGTTTGATGTTTTCCTCGGCGAAAATCCTGCACAAGGTGGTCGACGCTCCTGCAGCGTGGTGCAGGTTCGCCTGAAGCACCTTGATTGTGCTCATTCCTCCTTCGCGGAGTGTTGGGTAAGGCAACCGATTTTGCCTTGTCGGGAGTCGTTCCCACGAACACCCTTCGGCAGCTTGGACGCTTTGTACCTCATTGTACTTTGCGCCTTGCTAGCTGCCAGTCGCTGCTGCTGCGGCCCCGGTTTGATTGCGTTCGAGGTGTGCCGCGGACCGCTCCCCTAGCGAGACCATCGCCTCTGATAGATGAGGCGACCACGGCCAGCCTTGATTGCAAAGCTGCCGCACCGGGAACCTGATCACAGGTCGAACCATTACCAGGCCCAGCAGCCAAGCTAGTGGAGGGACCCGAGCCAGGTTCCGGGTTTGTTGTTGGGGCAGCAGCAGCCGGCACTACGACTGTTGCTGGAGCGTCTCTCGTAGAGGGACCGTCGCTGCTCTTTTCCTTAAATGCCGTGTTCTTAAGGATAAATCTGGTCCTGCCAAAGCAGTACCAGACTTTTCCGCCGCGCTTAATCAGCGACTGCAGCGACGCGTCATCCACCATAATGGCTAAGTGCAGCATGGCCCCACTCGTGGTCCACTGCACTACCCTCCATTGGCTGGTGCTGAAGTCCTTCTGGGCACCTATGTGCGCCGTTTCGTTGGGTAGCTCCAGGCTGTTGGCGAAGTAACCACAGATGAGGTGCGCCCGGGGGAACTCGCTTTCCTCCAACAGCTCAATTTCGACCGAACTGCAGGCCTTGATATGGCTGAAGTTCGCCCTCATACACTCGGCTGCGTTGTTGTTGATCCAATCCGTTCTCGGAACAACACCCTCGAACTTTGGCTTCACACCTGGTGTCAGGGTGGACGATAAGATCGCCGCCTTTAGTGTTGCCATTTGCTCCGCTCTCAGAGGTGAAGATCTATCAGTCGCGATGAAACCGAGCTTGACACCGCTCGCCATCCGACTGTACGATGCTTTTGACCTTGGCGTCAGCAGGGACACCTTTGCAGCTTTAAGAGCACCTGCTCTGAACAGCTTCTTTTCGCTATATGTCATTTTGATAAAGGCGATCTCAGGGACCAATGCCTCTATCGGACCCTGCTGGGACAAACTTTTTCTCGGCAAGAAAGTGGCACAATCCAACTCTTTATCCAAGGAAGTTGGTGGTCTTTCCGGATCCTCCCCTTGGTGACCAACATCACCGCTTGGGAGGGTGGAGGCCGGCAGCCCTACAGATGCTATTTGAGCCGCATTACACTCATTATTTTTATTTAAATATTGGTTCATTTTGAATCCCACGATTGAACGGAAAGGGGATATCGCCCGCGGCATAGCTTGTCCACCGCGAGAGGTCGAAAAATAAAACTGGAGGGCGACAGGTATCCAGAGTCCGCATACTAATGGCCGAGCACACCCTCGGTCGTAAATCCTTCGGCATACTCTGTCCACCTTGGATTGGGGTAATTTTCTGAAGAGCTGTATACTATTTGCCTGATTACCATTAGTCAGCACCCTTGGCAGAGATATGACCATGCCAAGGATCTGATTCCAGCCGCCCTCACGAGGATAGTATAGTCGCACTTCTAACAGTGTGTGCAGATACGGCACATATTATTCAAGTAATAATTACACGTTAGTCCCCTTGCACACCAGTTAGCTGACGACTTGAAGTAACATAGGGATCATCAAATTCTTTCGACCAGCGCTTAATGAAATACAGGACACCAAAGGCTCGATTAGCAGCAGAAGAAATATGCTTGTCAAAATTAAGCTTGGGATCTAAAATGATACCCAACTCATCAACCGATTCAATACGATCAAGTTGCTTACTATTAATAAAATAATTGTTCAAGAAAGGCGTTCGCCTATAAAAAGACATTAATTTAATAAATTTACTTGACACCATGTTTGAAAACTCTGAAGATCAGATTGCAACCTTTAACCAGATAGAAAATTAGCAGACGTCAGGCAAAGCTATCACAGAGGGAAGGTCATTTATGAACAATGTGAATAACTGCGGACCAATGTGACTTCTTTGTGGTATTAAGTGACAATAACAAAGAATTAGGTTATTTGGAAATACCAAAAGATGAAGTTTATGCAGTAAAAGCAAATGATTAACGAAGTCAAAAGCCTTATTGCAGTCAGTGTAAATAACATCTGTTTGCATTTTATTTTGAATTCCCTTAATACCAAAAGACGTGCATTCCAATAGGTTAGAGGTAGTAGATCTAAATTTCACAAACCCATGCTTGGGAAGTAATCAATTTCTTAAAAATCTTAGTAATAGCAGACAACTTAGAAATACCTCTATAGCTCTAAACATTGGACGTGTTTCCTTTTTTAAAGAGAGGAATAATAAATGATTCTTTCCAAATGTTAGGAAAAGAACATAACTCCACGGACAGTTTAAATAATTTATGCAACGGCTTCATGCGCAATACCTAAGCACACAGCCTGGTACTGAAAATACAGGCTTCATGACCCTTAGATCACTTAGTAGTAAAATTTTCGTGATCAAATGTCCAAAAATGAAATTTGAGTCATTTACGTGATAAGGATAAGGCAGACCCAATTGATAATCTTGAGAACTGTAAGTCGTTTGAAAAAATTTAGCAGCAAGATCTGAGTCACCTGTCGTTTTTTCGAAAAATACAGTTGATGGTAGTGTTCGTGATTTTCGTTTCGCATTAACAAAATTATAAAACCAACTTGGATCCTGCTGGAACTGTAACTTACAACTTTTCAGGTAATCCTTATAACATTGGTTATTTAGAACAAAGAAATTGGATCGAGCAGTCAGATATCGAGAGTAAAGAGCCAGTTTCTTGAACTTTCTATACATCCTTGACTTTTGGAATGATCCAAAACAAAAATAAGATTAAGCTTTTTATGTAGAGAATTTGAGATACCATTGATTTGACACAATGACATCCCAAATAAATTGTCAAGAAAATCATTTTGGGTCGTGGAAGTCAACACACTAGAGTCGGGAGTAGAAATCCAACTAGTTCTGGCAATATTGAAATCACCCAGAACAAAAAGAAAAACACGATCGGAAAGCATAGAGGAGACAGAATGTTTAGCAAAGAAATACAAAAAAATAGACCGAGTTATCTGAAGAAGTTGGAATATACGAACAAGTAATGAAAATGCAAACACCATGAGTTCACAATTTGGCAGCAACAAATTCTATACCTATACTAAAGACTGTTATTACAACCTCCGAAGAAAAATCAACGTCCACTGCAATAAGCACACCACCACCACGACGAGGAGTGCGATCTTTTCTATAAATAAAGAATTTGTTAGATAAAATTGCATAATCTAGGATGTCAGGCATTAACCATGTTTCAGAGAAGGCGATGACATGAAAATTAAAAGATAGACTATTCAGGTATAGATTACTATGTTTACTACAAAGACCTCTGACATTCTGATAGCCAAGTGAGAGGGAGTATGTTTGTTGTTTGTGCTATCAGAGACCACAATAGGTTGATTTAAACCAAGAGCAGTAGGCGGAAGTGAAATCGGAGGCGGATTTTTCCTTTTTGCAGTGTATTCTTTTATATTTTCGTGATCCGGCCAGAATTCTTTACAACAAATACTGCTGAAATGTTCTGCCAAAACACTTATTAAAAAAAAAATTTCCCGGGTATATGCGAATTTAAATTTTCCACCGTAAGATTTGCTTGAGATTTGGCAAGATTAAAGGCCTTGATATCATCAGATGTAGTAGCAAAGGCAAGCCTAGAAACAAGATTTGCTTTTACATCAGCGGGTGCAAGCCTATTCTTCATAGTACAGGTCCACCCTCAATAACTATGTTGTTAATTTTGCCAATGGACTCCTTTATTTTAACATTGCCCACTCTTAATAACACATTCTGACAACATAAAACTAACACCTAAATAAGAGATCAAAATCTGCAACCATAGTTCAACACTTAGGAGTATAATAGGATGTTTAGACCGGGGTCACTACCGCAATTGCAGTGGGACTTCACAATTGCCGCTTTTGACTCATAAGAAATACACGGGCTTGTGTGTTTCCCGCTGTGGACGCTGCTGCGGAAATATTGGTTGCATTTTGATTTTAGATGTTAACATTTAGAAGTTCTAGTATATACGTATTTTTTGTGCTTTCTATTAGCTTGAAATGAGCAACGGATGAGTTTTGATTGGGCGCGAAAGCGATGGCTTCGGCGACCAGAAGATCGACAGATTAGTTGTTTTATTATTTATAAATAATGAATAATATTTATAATTTTGTATTTATTAAAACTTATATTTCAATTGAAGATGAATGCAGTACATATGAGAATGACGACATGGCCGACGATCTGCTGTCACCAGACATGGAAGCAAGCTGCTCCTCTGCCTAACCGGCAAAACGGAAAACAAAACTGTTTTAAAGAGTTTTGCTCTTATACATATTAAAACTTATATTTCAATTGAAGATGGATGCAGTACATATGAGAATGACGACATGGCCGACGATCTGCTGTCACCAGACATGGAAGCAAGATGCTCCTCTGCCCAACCGGCAAAACGGAAAACAAAACAGTTTTAAAGAGTATTTTCTCTTAAGAGGAAATACTCTTTAAAACTGTTATATGTATATTCATACTGCATACTGAAGCAATCGAAAAATTCCCGTCCATTCAAAAGTAATCTTCTCCCTGACCAAAGCGTTCCTTTAAATATACGTGTTATTATGATTACCTAAGTATGTTATTTTATTTACTCACATATTGCTACCAGCACCAGCCAACAACGACGCAATAAAAGTGTTTGACATTGTTGTGCCAATATGCAGCTGAGAGAGGTGTATCATAACAGCAAGTACCTCGGCACTTTTTTTAAACTTTTTCACTTTAATATTACTCATAAAATCAATTTTTTATACAATTTTACGACACGCAGCGTTAATAGCGATCAGCTGTTTACTGACTGCAATTGCGGTAGCGGCTGGTGTAAACAAGTTTTTCAGTTGCGACTTTAACAGACTCTGTTAAGTCCGGTGTAAAAACCCTATTATTTTGGTTACTAAAGGTATGTTATTTTATTTACTCACTTATTGCTACACCTCTCTACCAGTATCAGCCAACAGCTTGACGCAATAAATGTGTTTGGTATTGTTGTGCCAAGATGCAGCTGAGAGAGATGCATCATAAGCAGCAAATGCCTCCTCATCCTCGATGTCGGACGGTAGAAAGCAGGTCCACGATTTGAATTTCCACTTTAATATTAATCACAATTTGAATATTTTATACAATTTTAATTTTTGTGGACACTGCGTTAGCGGCTGAGTTAACAAGTTGTTCAGTTGCGACTGTAACAGACTCTGTTAAATCCGGTGTAAAAACCCCATAAGATAAGATTTTGATAACAGATATAAGAGATTATAGTAACTACGGTATTAGCAGACTCTGATGAACCAAAAACTCACCCACATTCTTAAAAGTTGTTAAGTTCCATAGCATTCAAGAGTCAAGCATGTTTGCATACTCAATTTCATTATAATGGTAATATAAGCTTTACCAGAACCCTAAGAGTAAACCAAATTAGCTGTAAAAGATTAACCGGCAGAAAAAGAAGAGAACGGCACTCGTCGGTTATTTTTTTCACAAGAAAATCATCTGTTATGCTGAATTCAATGACGTTATGAGACGAGAATGTATCTGCATTCAGAGACACCCTTACGCTTAAACAGATTTAAGTTAAATAATGAAAATAATTAATATTGTTTATGAATTTATCTAAATTAAAATCTGTAGATGAATCTGATAATTAGCGAACAACATTTTGTGAAAAATTAAAATGTGAAAAAAACCGAAAAAATTAAGAATATGTAAAATTGTTAATATGATTTTCGTCATGAATAACTTTTAAATACCTGCGTAAATAATCTTGCAACTAAAAAAGCAACCTCAGCTAGCTCAGTATTCCCAGGGGTGGGTAACCTCAACCCTGCCCCCAGCAGAGCGCTATCGTTTCCAATAGAAATTCTTGTTTGCAATTAGCCCACAGCCTCTCGCAACTTTGTAACTAAAAACTAAACTTAAATTAAGGGAAAATAAATGTACATTTTTATGAAACAAAACCAGGTGTTAAAAAAGCTTGACATCTTCAAACATTGGTGACCCCGACGTGATTCTTTTTCTCTTCCTCTTTTGGCTGTGAGGTTAATTTGCAAAGTTCGTCGGCAATTAAATTTTGACAATTTGTAATGCCAATTCCGTTTTGTTCGTCGCTGGCAACGAAACCAAAGCGCGCGCGCCAATACGCCCACATACATAGAATCGTCTCGAAAGAAAGGCAACGACCTTTTTCTATGCTTGTGTTCCCTTGTGCCATCACCTGCGTACAGTGGCTATTAAAACTATTCGTTCGGTCAATTGGATTCTGCGAATACTGTTTAGTTAATAGCCTGTATTGAGGGCAATATTAAACTTGTGCAAGGGCAAGCGTATTTTTTTTGGCAATATCGTTCGAGCCAAGAAGTACAACGCTTTAGCCTGCAATAAGTACATTCGCTCGGCAGTGAACATAACCTCTCGGTGCATATCGTTGTGCTAGTGCAAGTGACTTTAAAATAAAACAAAAACAAAATATAAAATGGCTGAAGAAGGTGCTGCAACTACAACTCCGCAGACTGATGCCAGTACACAATATTCCCAGGGGTGGGTAACCTCAACCCTGCCCCTAGACGGTACAAAGTTCCAAAACAATACAGCCTTCACAATACTACATATGAACGTACCTACATACACACAAATGATCGGACGAGTTGGCAGGCCCAGTGTTATCGGCCACGACGATACCCGCCCTTCCTGCAACGGCTATTTGAATTTGAATGCCATTGCCCTTTAATTGGAACTGACGGCCGACTTATTCCATGGCCTCGGTGTTTCTCCCTCTCTCACGCTTACTCACACATCATGTTTGTTTCGCTCACAACTACAATTTAATAAATAAACATTTCTTTACTTACGTTAGTTGAATAGGTTGGCCACTAGAGGCAGTGCTTAAAGTTTGGCGGGCGTTTACAATTTAAGCGTATATATTTAAAAATCGAACAGGGTCGAAATTTTGCCAAATATGAATCAGAGAAGGAGTAGATTTATGTCACTGTAAATTGGGCACGGCGCAGATATGCTGTCGCTTAACGTTTCCTCAATCCCTATCCTACCCTATCGGAGCTCCAATAAAAGTAAAAAGAGGTAGGGGTCGATCAATATAAGACAGGTACTTCTTCCTCGCACCGGTGGCCAGAATGTGAGATATATATATATATGTATATGTGCCAATGTAGGCAAATTTGGCAAAATAAGAGTGCCGGATTTAACAATGGAAATTATGTGAATAATGGGATAAACAAATTAATAAATAGATTCATAAATATATAAATAAATACGCAATAAATAATTAAATAAATAGGACGGTAAATTAATAAATAAATAAATAGATAAATAAATTGGCAACTCTCTTAACAGCTAAGTTGACAGGCGTGCAACAATTATACGGACTTACAAGCGCCGCTCGTTCAGCTCTATTGGTCGCCGCAAAATAATATATTGGACTTGCCACTGTTTGGGCCACTAATATACTCGCATATGCGATTTACGTAGCCGCGATATGGGCGGCTGATCTGCGGCTGCTATGGCGACAGGCGCCGCGGCAGATCGTTGCGGTGTCGGCTTTTGCTGGAACACACTCACTCAGTTTTGGAACGACGCAGAGAGGTAAGATGATGGTGGTTCCAATAAAAAAAAAAAACAGCGCATGAAAACAGGCTGCATGTATGTGTACTCCAAAGTAATATTGGGCCGCAGCAGAGTGAAAAAAATAGGGTCTCAAAATTAAACTGCGGCGTGACCTGTTGTTGGCCACCTGTTAGAAACAAACACTTAATTACAACACATTCAGACATTTTTACTTTCACACTTACGCCGAACTTTAATAAACACAGTACTCTTTATATGGGGTCTGTGCGCCTGTGCATAACCATGAATTTGAATTTGCCACTTCTGGCCACACTTCAACAATTCCCTTTGTTGCAGTTCCACCAAGTAAGCGTGTTGTCGCCTCTTTCTATTATTCTGCTTGTCATCTCCTCGGCAGTCCCCACCGTCTGTCTCTCCTGTCACTCTGGATTTTGGCCCTGTCAACTCACGCCAATGGTCATGCGATGAACAGGGCTGCTTCCCTCGAAAAATTTCCCCACCAGGGTCGCTTTTGTCACCGATAATTAAATGGCGCGATAGTCAAATGCAACACCACACGGCAAATTGGAGTTATGCGCCGCCATGAACGGTTAAAATTGCCGTGCGCATTTGTTGACTCCGTTCGCCTGGTTGCCCCACCATAACGGAACGCCCAACGTATGCCACACCCATCTGACCTCCTCACTAAACCCTGAGATCCTTTGCGTGGACAACACCCAACGAAACTTCCTGGCGAATTTGGCATTGAAAGCCTTGCTGAAGTCACTCAGTACGAAGTTTCGCCTGTACACTTCTTGGCCTGGCACCGCGTGAAACTTGCGTGCACGCTTATCGTACTGCTGTCGACTGCGCTCGAATGCTTTATATAGGTGCTGTTTCACCTGTTCCTGCACTAGCCGGATTTTATCCTGCACCCCCAAATCTGAGATCGAGTATTCGCCCAGGGATTGTGACTTCCGTGAGGTACATATGCCGGCCAAAGACTGCAAAAAATGGTGTAACCCCAGTTGCAGGGTGGACGGCATTGCGGATCGCTACCTCGATTTCGGCCAGAAATGCATCCCACTCCCGATGGTCTTGTTCCAAATATGAACGGATCGCCGCCAACACTGTGTGAGAATTGATGGCTGTTTTCATGTGATAGATTCCAAAAGCGTCGATCATGTTCTCGAACTTCTTTGACACGAACTGTCGGCCGTTGTCTAAGTGGATCGTCTCAGGGACACCGAATTTGAAAAAGATCTCGTGCACCAGAAATTCAACTCGTTGTCTGCCGTGGCATCTTTCATGGCCTTCAGAAACGTAAATTTCGAAAAATGATCGACGACTACGAATATCCAGGCGTGACCCCTCTTCGACAGCGGATACTTTCCCAGAAAATCAATATATATTTTCTGGAAGGGCCGTTCCGTCTTCACCTCGTGCCCTATCGAAACTTCCATCCGGTGGTTCCGCGCTTTCGTCTCCTTGCATACTTCGCATCTGCCTACATATTCTCGCACATGAGCTGCCATTTGGGGCCAGTAGAATTGTCTTCTCAGCAAATGGAGCGTTTTTGCCACGCCTCCATGAGATGCCTTCGCGTCTACATGAGCCTGCTCTATTAGCGTCGAACTTAGCGCCACTGGCAGCCACAGCTTCCATAGTGTGCCCTCGACTTCATCCTCCAGCTTTTCGAGCCCCGTCCGTTTGTACAAAAGTCCCTCCTGTACCTGTAATTCTGGTAATCGATCCAGATCCTGGCGCACCTCTTCCAAAATCTCTCGATACTCATCTGACTCAAACGTTACTGTCTGTATCCCCAGCAACTGCTCTAAATCCAGCGACAACTCGGCGACACTGCGTGACAAAGTGCCAGCAACAACATTATCCGCCCCTTTCCTATGCTCGATCTGGAAGTCGAAGTGCTGCAGGCGTAGAGACCACCTAGCTAATCGACCGTCCAAATCTCGCAATGACATGAGTGATCGGTGATTACCGTGAATGACATCATTTCGATGTACGGCCTGAACTTTTGGACATCGCACTGCACATAATACCTACGCGAGAAGTCAGCGTGAACCAATACAGGAGCGGATGTAAGCGCCCCTTTTAATTCACGCACGGCTTTCGCTACTTCAGGACTCAAATGGAATTTCCCTCTCGTACTCCCTTTCAGTACCTCCGTAAGTGATGCTGCTATTTCCGCAAAGTTTCTGATGAACCGGCGGTACCATCCCGCGGTTCCCAGAAAACTGCGCACTTCTTTGACGGATCGAGGTTCCGGGATTCAGCGACTTTCTGCTACGTGGTCAGGGTCGGTTCGTTAGGTCCATTCGCCTACTATAAATCCGAGATACTTGAGACTCTTAAAGCAGAACTTGGATTTTTTTAGCCCGATCGTCGATCGATAACCAAAAGATCGTCCAGATAAACGAACACGTTTGACCTGAGCTGCGTGGCGATTACCTTGTCCATTAGGCGGTAAAGTCGCTGAGCGGCATTACAAAGTCCGAAGGGCATCATGACAAATTGATAGAGCGAGCGCCCTGGCACTGTAAAGGCCGTGCTTTGCTGTCTCCCTCCAACTCAATTTGCCAGAATGCGAACTTGAGGTCAACGCTAGAAATATAAAAAGTCTGATCGATCCGTGAAAGTATACCCTCGATGCATAGAAGTGGATAGGCGTCTTTGACGGTAGCAGCGTTGAGCTTGCGCGCATCTAAGCAGAAACGATTTTTATCCGGCCTTTGCACAATTGTAGGGCGGTTACTCCACGGACTATTACTTCGATGACTCCCAAGGCCAACATCTTGTCTACCTCACCCCAGACAACTTCCTGCATCGCCGAAGATAGCAGATAATGGCGGTCTTTTATCGATGTTGTCCCTTTGATCACTCTATCCTATGCGTTTCCACAGTTGTCTTTCCCAGTCCTACCTTCTCAAAAGCCAAAAACTCTTTGTTCGCAGCAGCAGCTGAAACAGATAATTAGCATAGTTCTGCCGTGCGCGGCAGCATAACAACTAACCGTAAATAATGCACTCAATTTCTTATCGCTCAATTTTTTCTCTCTGATTGCTTGCCATTGCACTTATTACCGCCTAAGTCAGTTTTCGCTTTCGCTTTCGTCGCATACAGCAGAGCGCTCTCGTTTCCATTCGAAATTCTTGTTTGCAACTAGCCCACAGCCTCTCGCAACTTTGTAACTAAAAACTAAACTTAAATTAAGGGAAAATATATGTACATTTTTATGAAACAAAACCCAGGTTGTAAAAAGCTTGACATCTTCAAACATTGGTGACCCCGATGTGATTCTTTTTTCTCTTCCTCTTTTGGCTGTGAGGTTAATTTGCAAAGTTCGTCGGCAATTAAATTTTGACAATTTTTAATTGCAATTCCGTTTTGTTCGTCGCTGGCAACAAAGCAAAGCGCGCGCCAATACGCCACATACATACAATCGTCTCGAAAGAAAGGCAACGACCTTTTTCTATGCTTGTGTTCCCTTTTGTGCCGATCACCTGCGTACAGTGCCTATTAAAACTATTCGTTCGGTCAATTGGATTTCTGCGAATACTGTTTATTAAATAGCCTGTATTGCCAGGGCAAAATTAAACTTGTGCAAGGGCAAGTGTATTTTTTTTGGCAATATCGTTCGAGCCAAGAAGTACAACGCTTTAGCCTGCAATAAGAACATTCGCTCGGCAGTGAACATAACCTCTCGGTGCATATCGTTGTGCTAGTGCAAGTGACTTTAAAATAAAACAAAAACAAAATAACAAATGGCTGAAGAAGGTGCTGCAACTACAACTCAGCAGACTGATGCCATTACAGTCTCTGCTGGTGGCAGCGGACAAATCGACAAAGTTGTTTTTTTTTGCGTCTTAAGGCGACTGCAATTTTCAGCAGGCTGGACAAATTGTGCGTGGACATTGATGTTGGGCGGCTAAGAAGTATGGACGAATATGAAATAAAGGGATATATGGATTTATCGGACGAGCTTAAATCCAACTTTAGCGTCGTACACTCTAGTTTCGAGGAAATTTGCTTCGAGAGTATTTCTGGAGAGTTGCCTGTAAGGTTTGCGGATTCGTTGGTGCGTTTGCGGACCACACTTCAGCGCGAGCTTGGCAAGCGCAGAGCACCTGACCATTGCTCTACTTTTAGAGTGGGCACGAACGACTCGCAGCAGTATCTTATGGCAAATCGTTCGCGTCTGCCGCAATTAGAATTTCCTAAATTCAGTGGCGCCTACACGGAGTGGGCCAACTTCTACTCGATGTTTACCACGGTTATTGGCAATGAAATCGAACTTACTTCTATTGAGAAGTTACAGCACCTACGCTCCTGTCTTAGTGGCACCGCCCTAAAAACTATTCGCGCGTTGCAAATAACTCACAGAAACTATGATATTGCGTTAGATATTCTCAAAAATCGATTAAATAATAAGCGTTTTATTTTACAGGCACACATCAGAGATCTGCTGGGGCTTGAAAGGGCTGATTCATCGGTAGGCAAGCTACGCGAGCTGACGGACAGGATTACCTCACACCTGCGTGCATTGCAATCACTGGCAACTTCGCAAGAAATTGCTGATTGTTTATTGGTCCAAGTCCTGCTCCCGAAGTTTGATAAGGCAACACAAGCCAAGTGGGATAAGCTGTTCACATTTCTAAACAAGCGATGCAGAACGATGGAAAATGTGGAGCATGCCGTATGCGCGCAAGATGGTCAGATTGGCAAGTCGATTAGAACCGTGAGTAATGTCAAACGATCATTTGTCGCCTCAAGCACCTCGGCCATTCGCTGTGTTCTTTGTGAGGGAGTAGACCACTATATCTACAGCTGCCCATCGTTTACATTTCTTTCCCCAAATGCTCGTCACAAAGAGGCAAAAAGGCTCGCCCTATGCATAAATTGCCTGAAAAAGGGTCATCAGATGCGGGATTGTAAATCTGGAGCTTGCCGCACTTGCCAATCGAAGCACCACACTCTGCTGCATTATAATCGTGTATCAGCCATTGAAACAGTAGCAGCATCATCGAATTCGCCATCGTCAAACGCTATGGTTGCAATGTCTCCTGTCTTGCCTCTTGCCTCAAGCTCCCAGTCCGCTTCTGATGCTGTGTTTTTGGCCACTGCCATTGTCCTTGTACGGAATCGTGCCGGCATGCTCATGCCGTGCCGTGCGCTTTTAGATTCAGGGTCGCAATTGCATTTCGTCACTACTCGATTCGCTAATCAACTCCAGCTTCGAAAAACCAAATCTCTAACTGCCGTCTCGGGCATTGGAGATGCCAACTTTGCAACGGATGGCTATTCTGCTGAAATCCACTTAAAATCGCGGACTTCAGATTTTGCAGCGAGTATCACTGCAGTCATTGCGAGACAATTCGGATAATCTGCCTGGCTGTTCAGTAAATACTGCTGATTGGAACGTTCCTTCGAACATTCAACTAGCCGATCCTTCGTTCAACGTGCCTCATCGGATTGATCTGCTCATAGGAGCAGGCCTCTTTTTCGAGTTGCTCTGCATTGGCCAGATTCAGCTTGCACCGGGATTACCATTACTGCAGGAAACTCAACTTGGCTGATATATCTGGTGGTGGTCATCAGGCACCCAAACTATCTTCTTTTGTAGTAAGTCAACGGGCTTCGGACAGCGTCAAACCCAGCGCTCGGCTGGACGAATTGGTGCGCCGCTTTTGGGAAATGGAGCATGTGTTTGAGCCAATTCTGAAGTCAACCAAGGAGGAGCTCGATTGTGAAGCGCACTTCAGTAAAAATGTCACACGATTTCCCTCCGGAGAATTTTCAGTTCGGTTGCCCATCAAACGCTGCGTTGACTCTTCAGGTGACTTCTTTCTGTAGGCTAAACGGCGCTTCGAAAATTTGGAATCAAAGCTGTCGCGCAATCCTGTTCTCAAGCAACAATATTCTGAACACTGTGAATAACTGCGGACCAATGTGACTTCTTTGTGGTATTAAGTGACAATAACAAAGAATTAGGTTATTTGGAAATCCCAAAAGATGAAGTTTATGCAGTAATTAATTAGCAAATGATTAACGGAGTCAAAAGCCTTATTGCAGTCAGTGTAAATAACATCTGTTTGTATTTTATTTTGAATTCCCTTTATAACAAAAGACGTGAATTCCAATAGGTTAGAGGTAGTAGATCTAAATTTCACAAACCCACGCTTGGGAAGTAATCAATTTCTTAAAAATCTTAGTAATAGCAGACAACTTAGAAATACCTCTATAGCTCTAAACATTGGACGTGTTTCCTTTTTTAAAGAGAGGAATAATAAATGATTCTTTCCAAATGTTAGGAAAAGAACACAACTCCACGGACAGTTGAAATAATTTATACAACGGCTTCATGCGCAATAAGCACACAGCCTGGTACTGAAAATACAATTTCATGACCCTTAGATCACTTAGTAGTGAAATTTTCGTGATCAAATGTCCAAAAATGCAATTTGAGTCATTTACGTGATAAGGATAAAGCAGACCCAATTGATAATCTTGAGAACTGTAAGACGTTTAAAAAAATTTAGCAGCAAGATCTGAGTCACCTGTCGTTTTTTCGAAAAATACAGTTGATTGTAGTGTTCGTGTTTTTCGTTTCGCATTAGTTCCCGCTGGAACTGTAACTTACAACTTTTCAAGTAATCCTTATAACATAGGTTATTTAGAGCAAAGAAATTGGATCGAGCAGTCAGATATCGAGAGTAATCCAAAAAAGAGCCAGTTTCTTGAACTCTCTATACATCCTTGACTTTTGGAATGATCCAAAACAAAAATAAGATTAAGCTTTTTATGTAGAGAATTTGAGATACCATTGATTTGACACAATGACATCCCAAATAAATTGTCAAGAAAATCATTTTGGGTCGTGGAAGTCAACACACTAGAGTCGTGAGTAGAAATCCAACTAGTTCTGGCAATATTGAAATCACCCAGAACAAAAAGAAAATCACGATCGGAAAGCATAGAGGAGACAGAATGTATAGCAAAGAAATACAAAAAAATAGACCGAGTTATCTGAAGAAGTTGGAATATACGAACAAGTAATGAAAATGCAAACACCATGAGTTCACAATTTGACAGCAACAAATTCTATACCTATACTAAAGTCTGTTATTACAACCTCCGAAGAAAAATCAACGTCCACTGCAATAAGCACACCACCACCACGACGAGGAGTGTCGATCTTTTCTATAAATAAAGAATTTGTTAGATAAAATTGCATAATCTAGGATGTCAGGCATTAACCATGTTTCAGAGAAGGCGATGACATGAAATTGAAAAGATAGACTATTCAGGTATAGATTACTATGTTTACTACAAAGACCTCTGACATTCTGATAGCCAAGTGAGAGGGAGTATGTTTGTTGTTTGTGCTATCAGAGACCACAATAGGTTGATTTAAACCAAGATCAGTAGGCGGAAGTGAAATCGGAGGCGGATTTTTCCTTTTTGCAGTGTATTCTTTTATATTTTCGTGATCCGGCCAGAATTCTTTACAACAAATACTGCTGAAATGTTCTGCGAAAACACTTATTAAAAAAAAAATTTCCCGAGTATATGCGAATTTAAATTTTCCACCGTAAGATTTGCTTGAGATTTGGCAAGATTAAAGGCCTTGATATCATCAGATGTAGTAGCAGAGGCATGCCTAGAAACAAGATTTGTTTTTACATCAGCGGGTGCAAGCCTATTCTTCATAGCACAGGTCCACCCTCATTAACTAGGTTGTCAATTTTGCCAATGGACTCCTTTATTTTAACATTGCCCACTCTTAATAATACATTCTGACAACATAAAACTAACACCTAAATAAGAGATCAAAATCTGCAACCATAGTTCAACACTTAGGAGTATAATAGGATGTTTAGACCGGGGTCACTACCGCAATTGCAGTGGGACTTCACAATTGCCGCTTTTGACTCATAAGAAATACACGGGCTTGTGTGTTTCCCGCTGTGGACGCTGCTGCGGAAATATTGGTTGCATTTTGATTTTAGATGTTAACATTTAGAAGTTCTAGTATATACGTATTTTTTAGCTTTTTATTAGCTTGAAATGAGCAACGGATGAGTTTTGATTGGGCGCGAAATGGACACGCAAAGATCGAAGCGATGGATTCGGCGACCAGAAGATCGACAGATTAGTTGTTTTATTATTTATAAATAATGAATAATATTTATAATTTTGTATTTATTAAAACTTATATTTCAATTGAAGATGGATGCAGTACATATGAGAATGACGACATGGCCGACGATCTGCTGTCACCAGACATGGAAGCAAGCTGCTCCTCTGCCCAACCGGCAAAACGGAAAACAAAACTGTTTTAAAGAGTATTTGCTCTTATACATATACAAGAGGAAATACTCTTTAAACCTGTTATATATATATTTATACTGCATACTGAAGCAATCGAAAAATTCCCGTCCATTCAAAAGTAATCTTCTCCCTGACCAAAGCGTTCCTTTAAATATACGTGTTATTATGATTACCTAAGTATGTTATTTTATTTACTCACATATTGCTACCAGCACCAGCCAACAACGACGCAATAAAAGTGTTTGACATTGTTGTGCCAATATGCAGCTGAGAGAGGTGTATCATAACAGCAAGTACCTCGGCACTTTTTTTAAACTTTCACTTTAATATTACTCATAAAATCAATTTTTATACAATTTTACGACACGCAGCGTTAATAGCGATCAGCTGTTTACTGACTGCAATTGCGGTAGCGGCTGGTGTAAACAAGTTTTTCAGTTGCGACTTTAACAGACTCTGTTAAGTCCGGTGTAAAAACCCTATTATTTTGGTTACTAAGGTATGTTATTTTATTTACTCACTTATTGCTACACCTCTCTACCAGTATCAGCCAACAACGACGCAATAAATGTGTTTGGTATTGTTGTGCCAAGATGCAGCTGAGAGAGATGCATCATAACAGCAAATGCCTCCTCATCCTCGATGTCGGACGGTAGAAAGCAGGTCCACGATTTGAATTTCCACTTTAATATTAATCACAATTTGAATATTTTATACAATTTTAATTTTTGTGGACACTGCGTTAGCGGCTGAGTTAACAAGTTGTTCAGTTGCGACTGTAACAGACTCTGTTAAATCCGGTGTAAAAACCCCATAAGATAAGATTTTGATAACAGATATAAGAGATTATAGTAACTACGGTATTAGCAGACTCTGATGAACCAAAAACTCACCCACATTCTTAAAAGTTGTTAAGTTCCATAGCATTCAAGAGTCAAGCATGTTTGCATACTCAATTTCATTATAATGGTAATATAAGCTTTACCAGAACCCTAAGAGTAAACCAAATTAGCTGTAAAAGATTAACCGGCAGAAAAAGAAGAGAACGGCACTCGTCGGTTATTTTTTTCACAAGAAAATCATCTGTTATGCTGAATTCAATGACGTTATGAGACGAGAATGTATCTGCATTCAGAGACACCCTTACGCTTAAACAGATTTAAGTTAAATAATGAAAATAATTAATATTGTTTATGAATTTATCTAAATTAAAATCTGTAGATGAATCTGATAATTAGCGAACAACATTTTGTGAAAAATTAAAATGTGAAAAAAACCGAAAAAATTAAGAATATGTAAAATTGTTAATATGATTTTCGTCATGAATAACTTTTAAATACCTGCGTAAATAATCTTGCAACTAAAAAAAGCAACCTCAGCTAGCTCAGTATTCCCAGGGGTGGGTAACCTCAACCCTGCCCCTAGACGGTACAAAGTTCCAAAACAATACTGTTCACAGCAGCAGCTAAAACAGATAATTAGCATAGTTCTGCCGTGCGCGGCAGCATAACAACTAACCGTAAATAATGCACTCAATTGCTTATCGCTATGCTTCGCGCCCTACGCGGCCGAAAAACCACTCAATTTTGTCTCTCTGATTGCTTGCTATTGCACTTATTGCCGCCTAAGTCAGTTTTCGCTTTCGCTTTCGTCGCATACAGCAGAGCGCTATCGTTTCCAATAGAAATTCTTGTTTGCAATTAGCCCACAGCCTCTCGCAACTTTGTAACTAAAAACTAAACTTAAATTAAAGGAAAATAAATGAACATTTTTATGAAACAATACCCAGGTTGTAAAAAGCTTCACATCTTCAAACATTGGTGACTCCGATGTGATTCTTTTTTCTCTTCCTCTTTTGGCTGTGAGGTTAATTTGCAAAGTTCGTCGGCAATTAAATTTTGACAATTTTTAATTGCAATTCCGTTTTGTTCGTCGCATGGCAACAAAGCAAAGCGCGCGCGCCAATACGCCACATACATACAATCGTCTCGAAAGAAAGGCAACGACCTTTTTCTATGCTTGTGTTCCCTTTTGTGCCGATCACCTGCGTACAGTGCCTATTAAAACTATTCGTTCGGTCAATTGGATTTCTGCGAATACTGTTTATTTAATAGCCTGTATTGCCAGGGCAATATTAAACTTGTGGAAGGGCAAGGGTATTTTTTTTTGCAATATCGTTCGAGCCAAGAAGTACAACGCTTTAGCCTGCAATACGTACATTCGCTCGGCAGTGAACATAACCTCTCGGTGCATATCGTTGTGCTAGTGCAAGTGACTTTAAAATAAAACAAAAACAAAATATAAAATGGCTGAAGAAGGTGCTGCAACTACAACTCCGCAGACTGATGCCATTACAGTCTCTGCTGGTGGCAGCGGACAAATCGACAAAGCTGTTTTTTTGCGTCTTAAGGCGACTGCAATTTTCAGCAGGCTGGACAAATTGTGCGTGGACATTGATGTTGGGCGGCTAAGAAGTATGGACGAATATGAAATAAAGGGATATATGGATTTATCGGACGAGCTCAAATCCAATTTTAACGTCGTACACTCTAGTTTGGAGGAAATTTGCTTCGAGAGTATTTCTGGAGAGTTGCCTGTAAGGTTTGAGGATTCGTTGGTGCGTTTGCGGACCACACTTCAGCGCGAGCTTGGCAAGCGCAGAGCACCTGACCATTGCTCTACTTTTAGAGTGGGCACGAATGACTCGCAGCAAGTGTATCTTATGGCAAATCGTTCGCGTCTGCCACAATTAGAATTACCTAAATTCAGTGGCGCCTACACGGAGTGGGCCAACTTCTACTCGATGTTTACCACGGTTATTGCCAATGAAATCGAACTTACTTCTATTGAGAAGTTACAGCACCTACGCTCCTGTCTTAGTGGCACCGCCCTAAAAACTATTCGCGCGTTGCAAATAACTCACAGCAACTATGATATAGCGTTAGATATTCTCAAAAATCGATTAAATAATAAGCGTTTTATTTTACAGGCACACATCAGAGATCTGCTTGAAAGGGCTGATTGATCGGTAGGCAAGCTACGCGAGCTGACGGACAGGATTACCTCACACCTGCGTGCATTGCAATCACTGGCAACTTCGCAAGAAATTGCTGATTGTTTATTGGTCCAAGTCCTGCTCCCGAAGTTTGATAAGGCAACACAAGCCAAGTGGGATATAGCTGTTCACATTTCTAAACAAGCGATGCAAAAAGCGATGGAAAATGTGGAGCATGCCGTATGCGCGCAAGATGGTCAGATTGGCAACTCGATTAGAACCGTGAGTAATGTCAAACGATCATTTGTCGCCTCAAGCACCTCGGCCATTCGCTGTGTTCTTTGTGAGGGAGTAGACCACAATTCTACAGCTGCCCATCGTTTACAATTCTTTCCCCAAATGCTCGTCACAAAGAGGCAAAAAGGCTCGCCCTATGCATAAATTGCCTGAAAAAGGGTCATCAGATGCGGGATTGTAAATCTGGAGCTTGCCGCACTTGCCATTCGAAGCACCACACTCTGCTGCATTATAATCGTGTATCAGCCATTGAAACAGTATCAGCATCATCGAATTCGCCAACGTCAAACGCGATGGTTGCAATGTCTCCTGTCTTGCCTCTTGCCTCAAGCTCCCAGTCCGCTTCTGATGCTGTGTTTTTGGCCACTGCCATTGTCCTTGTACGGAATCGTGCCGGCATGCTCATGCCGTGCCGTGCGCTTTTAGATTTAGGGTCGCAATTGCATTTCGTCACTACTCGATTCGCTAATCAACTCCAGCTTCGAAAAACCAAATCTGTAACTGCCGTCTCGGGCATTGGAGTGGAAAAGTTGGCATTGCAACGGTGGCTATTCTGCTGAAATCCACTTAAAATCGCGGACTTCAGATCTTGCAGCGAGTATCACTGCAGTCATTGCGCAGACAATTACGGATAATCTGCCTGGCTGTTCAGTAAATACTGCTGATTGGAACGTTCCTTCGAACATTCAACTAGCCGATCCTTCGTTCAACGTGCCTCATCGGATTAATCTGCTCATAGGAGCAGGCCTCTTTTTCGAGTTGCTCTGCATTGCCCAGATTCAACTTGCTCCGGGATTACCATTACTGCAGAAAACTCAACTTGGCTGGATATTATTTGGTGGTGGTTATCAGGCACCCAAACTATCTTTTTTTGTAGTAAGTCAACGGGCATCGGACAGCGTCATACCCAGCGCTCGGATGGACGAATTGGTGTGCCGCTTTTGGGAAATGGAACATGTGTTTGAGCCAATTTCGAAGTCAACCAAGGAGTAGCTCGATTGTGAAGCGCACTTCAGTAAAAATGTCACACGATTGCCCTCCGGAGAATTTTCAGTTCGGTTGCCCATCAAACGCTGCGTTGGCTCTTCAGGTCACTTCTTTCTGTAGGCTAAACGGCGCCTCGAAAATTTGGAATCAAAGCTGTCGCGCAGTCCTGTTCTCAAGCAACAATATTCTGCCTTCATCAGAGAATACATTCACCTGGGCCATATGACACCTGTTTCCGTCGCATGCACACAAGTGTCAATATTTCTTGGCACATCATTGTGTCATGAAGGATAATAGCACTACAACTAAGCTGAGAGTTGTATTCGACGGCTCTGCAGCAACGACTTCTGGACTTTCGCTGAATAATATCCTTATGTCAGGTCCGACAATTCAGGCGAAACTATTCAACACGCTTATACGTTTTTGAACCTTTCCAAATGCTCTCAGTGGTGACATTTGCAAAATGCACTCGCTCCAGATAATATGCTCCAGTGCATATTATGGCGTGACTCTTCCACAGACACTTTGCAAATCTACCAACTGGATACGGTAACATACGGCACTAAGCCAGCAGCGTTTTTGGCCATACGCGCAATGCAGCAGCTCGCCACTGACGAATCTTCATCGTACGCCTTAGGCTCTCAGACCATCTTAAGGGATTTTTACGTAGATGACATGATATCTGGCGGAAGTTCAGTGGATGAAGTTCGTGATATCATGCAGCAAACTACAAACTTGCTTGCTAAGGGCAACTTTCGTTTAAGAAAGTGGTGCTCTAGCAATCCGGAAGGTTTTATTGACATTCCTGAGATTCCTTTTTCTGCTGGTCCGATTCTTCTGTTGTGCTTTCATGGCTACATGAAGAATCTTCAACATTTAATGTATTTGTCGCTAATAGAGCTAGGCTGTCAGACCATCTTAAGGAATTTTTTCGTATATGACATGATATCTGTCGGAAGTTCAGTGGATGAAGTTCGTGATATCATGCAGCAAACTACAAACTTGCTTGCTAAGGGCAACTTTCGTTTAAGAAAGTGGTGCTCTAGCAATCCGGAAGGTTTTATTGACATTCCTGAGACGGAAAGAGAGAGCATGCTTAAATTCAACGATGGAAGCGATATTACAAAGGCGCTTGGGCTTGTCTGGGAGTCACGTCGCGATGAACTGCTATTTAGGCTTGCACTCCTACTTGGTACCAGCAACCACACGAAGCGTTCGGTCTTCGGTTATGATCCACTCGGCTTGATCGGGCCAACTTTGACCAAAGCTAAAATTCTGTTGCAGCGCATGTGGAGGGACTAGTTGGAGTGGGATGAGAGCTTACCACAATCGATGCACTCTGCGTGGACGGCGCTTTGCAATGGTTTTTCCGATACCCGCCCGATACCTCAGATGCTCTGATCCAGATTCACGCATTTTGTGACGCCAGCCTTGAAGCATATGGATCAAGTTCGTGCTTGCAAGAATAATATCGTCTAAACTAAGCTACGTTGTTCAAAGGCGCGTGTAGCCCCGCAAAAACTCTTACCGTGCCCAAGCTGAAGCTTAGTGCAGCATCTTTACTTGCACAATTAGTGAGCGAAATCGTCAAAATGAAGCTTTTTGACTGTCAATTTTTCTGCTGATCCGATTCTTCTGTTGTGCTTTCATGGCTACATGAAGAATCTTCAACATTTAATGTATTTGTCGCTAATAGAGCTTGTGCCATTCAACAGCTTACGGAGGGAATGGAATGGCGCCACGTCCCAACGGATACGAATCCAGCTGATATACTGTCAAAGGGAGCCGTTCCGCGGGAACTTATCAACTCCAGTCTGTGGATGAATGGTCCGTCGTTCTTGCAAGAGTCCAAAAGCAATTGGCCACAGCAGTATTTGCCCAAGGTCGAGCTGCCGGAAATTCGACATAGAGTCATGTTAACTTTAGCCAATTGTGAAGACATGATATGTACACAAGTTCATCGATCGCAGCACTGACGGACACTCAGTTGGGCTCTCAGCTGATAATATTCGCCTCGGAACGCATTTGTTGCTTCGTGTTGTTCAAAGAATTCATCTCTCGTCGGATTACCAGGCTCTACAAAATAAAAGGACCGTGTCATTGTCAAGCAGCATTATATCGCTGGCGCCATTCTTGGATGAATTTGGACTGATTCGTGTTGGTGGCCGCCTTAAAAATTCATCGCTCGGTTTTGAAGCTCGGCATCCAATAATTCTGCCCAAGAATCGCCCGCTAACGTTCGCCATCATCAGGCAGTTACATCGCAAACATCACCATTCTGGTCCACAATCGTTGTTGCCATCGATTCGGTTGCAGTTCTGGCCAGTAGGCGGCATGAAGACAGTCGCGCGAGCGCTTAGAAGGTGCATAATTTGTTGCAGAGCCAGACCTCGCCGTATGCAGCATATCATGGCAGACTTGCCCAAGGATCGCATTCGCGACTGCAGGCCATTTACTGTCACAGGCGTTGACTATTGCGTGCCATTCTACTACAAATCTGATGTCCGCAGTAGACTTCCTCAAAAATGCTACATCAGTGTCTTCATATGCTTCGCAACCAAGGCAGAGATTTGTCAACAGCCACGTTTCTTAGCGCCCTCAAGCGATTTGTCGCCACCCGTGGTGCACCAAGATGCATCTGGTCTGACAATGCAACTAATTTCGTCGGTGCTAAAAATGAGTTGGAAGATCTGCGTCGCCTATGCAGCAGCGAAAGTCACCACCAAGAAGTACGCGCATATTGTCTCAACAGTGGGTTCGACTGGCGCTTTATACCTCCCCGTTCACCACACTTTGAGGCTTATGGGAAGCTGCAGTAAAAATGGCCAAGCATCATCTCTACCGCTCGATTGGCGCGTCCCTTCTCGACTTCGATGAGCTTCGCATATTGGTATGCCAACTCCAGGCAATAATCAACTCTCGTCCGCTTGTATCTCTTTCAGAAAACCCAGCGGAGCTTGACGTTTTGACCCCAGGACATTTTCTAGCTGGCGGTCCTCTCACAGCGCTACCCGAGCCATGCCACTCAACTACAATCGGCTCGATCGCTGGCAACGCGTCACCTACGTGCAGCAGCTGTTTTGGAAGCGTTGGAGCGAGGAGTACTTGACGCTTTTGCAAAAGCGTTCTAAATGGCGCTCTCCACAACCCCCCATTTGAGTCAATGACGTCGTTTGCATCAAGGACGAAAATCTTCCACCTCTGAAGTGGCCTCTCGCACGAGTGGCAGAAACTGTGACGAGATCCGATGGTGTGATACGAGTTGCTGTACTTCGGACACCAAGTGGAATCGTTCGTCGTGCAGTTACTAAATTGTGTGTCCTTCCAGTGGATGACTCTGTTGAAGATCGTAGCCCTTCAACAGGGGGGAGGATGTTCGCAGCCGCAGCTGAAACCGATAATTAGGATAGTTCTGCCGTGCGCGGCAGCATAACAACTAACCGTCAATAATGCACTCAATTGCTTATCGCTATGCTTCGCGCCCTACGCGGCCGAAAAACCACTCAATTTTATCCCTCTGATTGCTTGCTATTGCACTTATTACCGCCTAAGTCAGTTTTCGCTTTCGCTTTCGTCGCATACAGCAGAGCGCTATCGTTTCCAATCGAAATTCTTGTTTGCAATTAGCCCACAGCAACTTTGTAACTAAAAACTAAACTTAAATTAAGAAAAAATAAATGTACATTTTTATGAAACAAAACCCAGGTGTCAAAAGCTTAACATCTTCAAACAGTCTTCTTTAACTGAGTCCAGCCGACTTTTCTCATCGCTGCCCGGGTCCCAAGCTTCTGCCTCTAATTCCTGATCTTTTTCCTCCATGTAATGCTCTATTTCCTCAAATATGTTCGGTACCACTGCGATCGACTCTATGGAAGCGTTAGGCTTGTCTGACCCTACAACGTCAGGGGCAAATTCGAAGGCACGTCAGAAATCGATTCCAAGATATATTGCTGTTCCAAGTACGGGCAGATGTAGAACGTCATTGTCTCCTCCTGTCCTTATAAACAACTTTTGCCCGTACTCGGCCTATATTGGATCGATCCCCGCCCCACGCCGTTCGCACCCTGGACTCATATCGCTCTATCGGTACCCCGATCTTGGCTAAAAACTCGGGAGAGTCGCGCACCAGGAGACTTACTGAGGCCCCTGTGTCCAAGAGTCCAGCAATACGTTCGCCTTCGATGCTGACCTCCGCAAATACTCTCGAATCGAGTTTCTCCCCTCTTTTCACAGACTCAACCCCTTTTCTTCTCACCGAGCGTCGTCTTGTGAATCGGTCGCGTGCCTTTTTCACTTTTCGAGTGACTAATCGCATCCCGTGAAGCTGCCGTGAATCAAAAATCTTATTTCTAGCTAACCTATACGCCCTTATCCTTTCTTCGCAGATAGGTGCACCCACTCTGGACATTTCAGTGTGAAGGTGTCCGGCTTTCCACAGCGATAGCAAAATATCCTACGCTGATCGTTTAGGCAATCCCTCCAATCGTGTCCCTGCTGGCCACAGTTCCAGCACCACGGTCTCAGGCTTGCCGACTTCATTTTCATTTCCTCGATCTGCGGCTCGGTCCTAGGCTCGTCGGCAGGATAATCTTCGAGCCAGCTAACAATTGGCTTGCCTTGCCCTGCATATCTTGGATTCGTGCCATATGCTGCGCGAGCTCTTCGCTGTCCCAAACTCGCCTCGATCTCGTTGCACTCTTCCCGCAAATGATCTACCGAGTACACGTCCGTGGAATAGACGTAGCGCCCTATGGGGTCTCTCAAGCCTTTCTGTATAAGCTTTGTCAGCCTCGACTCGGGGAGTGGAGCTTCTAATCATGATGCCATTGCCGTCATCGCCTGGATGAAGTCATTAACAGACTCAACAGGGAGTTCTTGTCTACCTCTAAACCTTCCTAATAAAGCCCTACAGAGATCGTCCCAATTAATCACCGGCCGCTGCCTCACATGTTGCCAGTACCACTCTCTGGCCCGCCCAGTTACCAGCACGTGAATGTTTCTCAGGACCTCGTCCTAAGGACATTGGAATTGCCTTTGAAGGTACTCCAGTTTGAAGACAAAGTCTTCAGCGGATCCCCGGTCGTTCGACCCGTCAAAGGACACTTCCCATTTGACTACTTTGATCCAAGGCGGACCTGAGGGTGGTCTGGGAGTTGGTCGCCTATGGCTTCCGTCCCTGCGATCTTTCCGTCCAGTGCTCGCCTGCCTAAACTCTCCGACTCTCCTATTTTCCCGTAGCCTACTGTCCGGACCCGGATTACGACAATCCCATCCTTGTCCTCCACTCAGTCCACTCGAGGTATTCGACCTCTCTGGCTTCGGCGGTGGCCTGGGAACTGGTGTGGCGCTAGGGTGTCTTTTCGGGACAGCGCCCTGATGCGCCGTGCCCAATGGCTGACTTGGGCCTATATTTTCCCTGACGGTCTCAGAAGTTAACTGGCTGTGACTCCCCGGCGGTGGAGTGGGTCTGGCCATATCATTGATGGCCTTCATCATCTCTTGGAACCCCAACCTGATCTCCTCCCTAAATGCCTGCGCTATGCCTGATTCCATGGACTGTCTATAGGTCTCATGGGCCTGGAAAAGAGCGACATTAATGGCTGACGCTATTTCCGAGTCTATAGCGGCTCGCGGCTCTGCTGGAACATTTCGGTCTTCTGGCGGCAAATGATAGTCTATGAGTTGTGGATTCAACTCGCCTGGGGGTGGCGCCGGTGGTCTAGCTGGAGTTCTCGCCAATCCCACGCCCCTCGTGGATGTGACTCCATCCTCTCCCCAAGAGTCTTCTTGCGCATCCTCTTCCCAAGAGTCTTCTTGAACGCAGCGGATAGGAATGGCTGGCTACAGAACCCGTATTCTCTCTTTCGGTCATAATAATATCTATACTTGAACTTGGCTACCAAAAAAAACTATTTTCCTACTTAAACACGTAAATAAATAACAAATAACTAAACACAATACCAAAACAGTAATTCACAACAAATACAATGTAATGGGAGAATCATCATCTGCCGGAATCGACCGTCTTTCCAACCTACATCTTCTACCAATCCGTTCCGATCAAACAAAGAAAACCACAATACATTTAGATGAGGCTAACTGATCCGATCGTCCGACGGTCCCCAGTTAGCATTTCACCAATTTGTACGTTTCGTACCTAATTTGTTTGCCGTCTCGATACCTATCGCCTGGCTACTTAATAAATGTACCATGGGTCACCACACACACGCAATACTTCACAAGAGACAGACATCTATCCATGTATGTATCCCTATCCGGATCCAAGTTTTATCGTCGTCAAGGTTGTCGCTTCCACTCTCGTGCCCAGTAGCAAACTACACTGCCTTCCAAAAGCGTGAGTGACGTACCGGCATATCGACAATTTAAACGCGATTCAAACATATCCTCAATGAGACAATGAGGCCTATGACAAAAACATGAATCGCAAAAAAAAAAACAAGAAAAAACGCTTCTGGGTACTCCCAAGGTCATCCCCCACCGCGCAATTACAATAAAAACAAGTACTTTTGTAAGCCGCGGTTTCCGATGGCCCGGAGAGTAGCCATCTGCTCTGCGAGGCATCACCGTTTCGGCTTATTTATATTTTTTGTTGAATACATCACGCGTGACTCACTGATCACAGAAACCCGTTTCAACGAACATGGCTCCAGTGATCCTGATGTTTTCAAAAGCTTGGCCGCCATATTTGTAACGGGGGGCAACCTCAGCTGGCTCAGTATTCCCAGGGGTGGGTAACCTCAACCCTGCCCCTAGACGGTACAAAATTCCAAAACAATACAACCTTCACAATACAACATATGAACGTACCTACATACACACAAATGATCGGACGAGTTGGCAGGCCCAGTGTTATCGGCCACGACGTACCCGCCCTTCCTGCAACGGCTATTTGAATTTGAATGTCATTGCCCTTTAATTGGAACTGACGGCCGACTTATTCCATGGCCTCGGTGATTCTCCCTCTCTCACGCTTACTCACACATCATGTTTGTTTCGCTCACAACTACAATTTAATAAATAAACATTTCTTTACTTACGTTAGTTGAATAGGTTGGCCACTAGAGGCAGTGCTTAAAATTTGGCGGGCGTTTACAATTTAAGCGTATATATTTAAAAATCGAACAGGGTCGAAATTTTGCCAAATATGAATTCAGAGAAGGAGTAGATTTATGCCACTGTTAATTGGGCACGGCGCAGATATGCTGTCGCTTAACGTTTCCTCAATCCCTATCCTACCCTATCGGAGCTCCAATAAAAGTAAAAAGAGATCAATATAAGACAGGTACTTCTTCCTCGCACCGGTGGCCAGAATGTGAGATATATATATATATGTATATGTGCCAATGTAGGCAAATTTGGCAAAATCCGAGTGCCGGATTTAACAATGGAAATTATGTGAATAATGGGATAAACAAATTAATAAATATATAAATAAATACGCAATAAATAATTTAATAAATAGGACGATAAATTAATAAATAGATAAATAAATAGGCAACTCTCTTAACAGCTAAGTTGACAGGCGTGCAACAATTATACGGGCTTACAAGCGCCGCTCGTTCAGCTCTTTTGAGCGATATGGGCGGCTGATCTGCGGCTGCTATGGCGACAGGGGCCGCGGCAGATCGTTGCGGTATCGGCTTTTGCTGGAACACACTCACTCAGTTTTGGAACGACGCAGAGAGGTAAGATGATGGTGGTTCCAATAAAAAAAAAAAACAGCGCATGAAAACAGGCTGAATGTATGTGTACTCCAAGGCAATATTGGGCCGCAGCAGAGTGAAAAAAAATAGGGCCTCAAAATTAAAATGCGGCGTGACCTGTTGTTGGACACCTGTTGGAAACAAACACTTAGTTACAACACATTCAGACATTTTTACTTTCACACTTACGCCGAACTTTAATAAAGACAGTACTCTTTATATGGGGTCTGTGCGCCTGTGCATAACCATGAATTTGAATTTGCCTCTTCTGGCCACACTTCAACAATTCCCTTTGTTGCAGTCCCGCCAAGTAAACGTGTTGTCGCCTCTTCCTATTATTCTGCTTGTCATCTCCTCGGCAGTCCCCACCGTCTGTCTCTCTGGTCACTCTGGATTTTGGCCCTGTCAACTCACGCCAATTGTCATGCGATGAACAGGGCTGCTTCCCTCGAAAAATTTCCCCACCAGGGTCGCGTTTGTCACCGATAGTTAAATGGCGCGATAGTCAAATGCTACAAATTGTAAGCAGCATTTGTTTACATAACTTTTAGTTTTCTTCCTTCTGTTTATACCCTGATCCCATTAAAAATGGGTAAAATGGGTATAAACGTATATATCAAATGATCGATACCTTGCCCCGTTTTCTTATAATCAGTATTTATCGATTTTTTAAGAGCTAGAGCCACCAAATTTTGTGTTATATGTTCTCGTTAAGAATACACAGATTATGAATATTTCAAGTTTTGGACACCTCCCCCATTCACCCCCCATATAAAAAAAAACCGCTAATTAAGTACTACAGACTTGCGCTTTGGTTTGTACACAGATTTCAACGCTCTTGTTACGTCCTGGAAATTTCATAACGATCCTATTCTTAGTTATTCAAGAACTACCTTTCCATAGCGGGGGCCAGCGCAGCTGCTTGAGCATATCTCAGAAACTATAAGAGCCAGAGCCACCAAATATTAAAGTTTTAATATGTTCCCGTGAAAGATCGCAGATTATGAATATTTCGGATTTTGGATATCTCCCCAAATTCGTCCCCATATAAAAAAAACCAACAAAATCGCAAATTAAGTACCACAAACAAAAAGAGCCAGAGCCACCAAATTTGGTTTAATAGGCTCGTTATCACTAAATCAAATTTGACCGAAATCGGTTAAGAAACACAGAAGTTATTAAAAAAAAATACCTTTGTATTGGCAAATCACGTGGTGGCAAGTGAAAAGCACAGACGTTTTCGCCATACGTGTGCACACATATATACATACATATGTACATATATGCACATTCATATGCGTGAGCTCTTTTTCGAATTCTCAAGCGATTGTTTGTGTATCGGTGTGTTTCTCACCTCAGATTTGGACAGAGGCAATCAAAATGCTGCTGTAGCTCAGTGGTAGAGGTGTTGGCTGGCGGGCTGCAAATATTAAAAGCGAGCGCAAGGCGCGATCTTTAATTTTTATTATTTATGTTTATTATATTTTACTGAGTGGACAAGTTTGTATGAAATCGGAGGGGTTTAATTAAATGCATGTAACGACAGCTCGGCGCTGGGTACAGGGTATCTTCAAGTCGGGCACTCACAACTATACCCATCTTACTTGTTTTATTTTGTTTACTAACTGCGGCTGTGGTGTCGTGTGTATGAATGGTTCGTGGTTCGTGGTATCTTCTAGTAGGGCACTCCCAACCAGAGCCATCTTACTTGTTTCTCCTGTTTTCCAGTCTACGGATGCAAATAAAATTAATTATACATGTAAAGTCAGTTAATTTAAGGGACACGTCTTTCATTAATTTGATATTCTAAAACTACTGTAAATAATTATAAGTCAAAATTATTGACTTATATATATATTGACGATTGAGTTTATGATCATAGATAGCTGTGAGTTGAGACACAGCCAGCTGAGATTGCGAATAAATTGACCTCCAACGGGTCAACACACAACTGTCAATAATTTGCATTTAGTATGTTAAATCACAACGTTAAATATCCGCGCTCATGCGGCGAATTACTAACATAATGTTCACGCTGGCGTCGGTTAATCGCTCAAAAGCGAATTAGTCGACATAAAAAAAAAATTAAGATGGCTCTCCGACTAGGAGATTCCCAGAACACAGCAACGAGCTGTTACATACATTTAAACCTCTTTGCATTCATACACACATTCATAAAGTCACACCTATAAACTCACATCGGCTGCGCTTGGCCCCACTATGAAAAATGAATTCTTGAATATCTTCTAAACTAAGAGAATGATCGTTATGAAATTTGGAGTGCTTAACTAAAGCATCCAAAACTGTGTAAAAACCATAGCGCACGTCTGTAATATTTGATTTGGGTTTTTTTTGATATGGGGGAGAATAGGGAGGTATCCAAATCCGACATATTCATAACCTACGTATTACTTCAAAAGCCCATATTAATTTGACGGCTTCAGCTCCTATAGTCTCTAAGATATGCCAAGAAAACCAAGTATACCAACCGATTTTTATCAATAATAATGAAACGGTGCAAGATATCGAAAAAAATTGATAAACTTGTACTCCGTATTGATTAGGAAAATCTAGAGTCGAAAAGTTTAGGTCTCCAGCTTTTTAAGTTTCCGAGATTGCTGCGTTCATACGACGGACGGACAGATGGACAAGGCCAATTCAACACAGCTCGTCGTCCTGATCAAGAATACATATACTTTCTGGGGTCAGAGATGCTTCATTCTATGTGGTACATACATTTGCACAAAACCATTATACCCTTTTTATTATTAGAAGTATTACATGCACAAACAATCATGAATATGCATATACATATTTATGCATGTATGCACACGCATGCAAGAAAGGTGGCGCTTACTACCACGTGGTTTAGCCAATATACAAATACATTTTCTCTAATAATTTCAGTGTTTCTTAAGCGATTTGGATGAAATTTGTTTTAATGCATTCTTATTGTACAATAGTATATTTATATATTCCTTGCAGCCTATTAAACCAAATTTGGTGGCTCTGGCTGCCTGTCTGTATGAACGCGTCGATCTCAGCTACTACAAGAGCTAGAGAGCTGAACTTGGACTTTTTGAGATTGTGTATACCATAGGCAGATCAAGTTTATTTTAAGTGATCGATAACTTGTCCTGTTTTCTTATAATCAGTATTTATCGATTTTTTTGCACTGTTTATCGAGCATATCTCAAAAAATCAAATCTAAAGCCACCAAATTTAAATTAATATATTCTCGTAAGGAATACGCAGATTATGAATATTTCGGATTTTGGATACCTCCTCCCATTCTCCCCCCATATCAAAACATCATAAAAATCGCAAATCATATTTAACACACTTGCGCTTTGGCTTGTTCACTGATTTAGGTCAGATTTGAGTTAGGTTCTGAAAATTTCATAATGATCCTATTCATAGTTTAGAACTTATTTAAAAATGAACTTTTCAAAGTGGGGGCCAAGCGCAGCTGCTTGAGCATATCTCAGAAACTATAAGAGCCAGAAATGAGCTATCAAATTTGGTTAAAGCTGCTATAAAAATGTACTATTGTACTATATTATTATTAGTGGCACAGCAAAAAAAAATTGCGGTCTTTGGTGCCAAGAGCCTCAACTATGGGGACAAGAGACACTCTGCCTCCCTTATGAAGGAGAGCAGATCCCATGTCGAGGAATTTCTAATCTGTGCTGGAGTAACAAATTCTCTGCATAGATACTGTTCGCAGTAGCAGCTGAAACAGATAAGAAAGGCAACGACCTTTTTCTATGCTTGTGTTCCCTTTTGTGCCGATCACCTGCGTACAGTGCCTATTAAAACTATTCGTTCGGTCAATTGGATTTCTGCGAATACTGCTTATTTAATAGCCTGTATTGCCAGGGCAATATTAAACTTGTGCAAGGGCAAGGGTAGTTTTTTTTGGCAATTTCGTTCGAGCCAAGAAGCACAACGCTTTAGCCTGCAATAAGTACATTCGCTCGGCAGTGAACATAACCTCTCGGTGCATATCGTTGTACTAGTGCAAGTGACTTTAAAATAAAACAAAAACAGAATATAAAATGGCTGAAGAAGGTGCTGCAACTACAACTCCGCAGACTGATGCCAGTACAGTCTCTGCTGGTGGCAGCGGACAAATCGACAAAGCTGTTTTTTTGCGGCTTAAGGCGACTGCAATTTTCAGCAGGCTGAACAAATTGTGCGTGGACATTGATGTTGGGCGGCTAAGAAGTATGGACGAATATGAAATAAGGGGATATATAGATTTAGCGGAAGAGCTTAAATCCAATTTTAACGTCGTACACTCTAGTTTGGAGGAAATTTGCTTCGAGAGTATTTCTGGAGAGTTGCCTGTAAGGTTTGAGGATTCGTTGGTGCGTTTGCGGACCACACTTCAGCGCGAGCTTGGCAAGCGCAGAGCACCTGACCATTGCTCTACGTTTAGAGTGGGCACGAATGACTCGCAGCAAGTGTATCTTATGGCAAATCGTTCGCGTCTGCCACAATTAGAATTCCCTAAATTCAGTGGCGCCTACACGGAGTGGGCCAACTTCTACTCGATGTTTACCACGGTTATTGCCAATGAAATCGAACTTACTTCTATTGAGAAGTTACAGCACCTACGCTCCTGTCTTAGTGGCACCGCCCTAAAAACTATTCGCGCGTTGCAAATAACTCACAGAAACTATGATATTGCGTTAGATATTCTCAAAAATCGATTAAATAATAAGCGTTTTATTTTACAGGCACACATCAGAGATCTGAAAGGGCTGATTGATCGGTAGGCAAGCTACGCGAGCTGACGGACAGGATTACCTCACACCTGCGTGCATTGCAATCACTGGCAACTTCGCAAGAAATTGCTGATTGTTTATTGGTCCAAGTCCTGCTCCCGAAGTTTGATAAGGCAACACAAGCCAAGTGGGATTAGCTGTTCACATTTCTAAACAAGCGATGCAAAAAGCGATGGAAAATGTGGAGCATGCCGTATGCGCGCAAGATGGTCAGATTGGCAACTCGATTAGAACCGTGAGTAATGTCAAACGATCATTTGTCGCCTCAAGCACCTCGGCCATTCGCTGTGTTCTTTGTGAGGGAGTAGACCACAATTCTACAGCTGCCCATCGTTTACAATTCTTTCCCCAAATGCTCATCACAAAGAGGCAAAAAGGCTCGCCCTATGCATAAATTGCCTGAAAAAGGGTCATCAGATGCGGGATTGTAAATCTGGAGCTTGCCGCACTTGCCAATCGAAGCACCACACTCTGCTGCATTATAATCGTCTATCAGCCATTGAAACAGTATCAGCATCATCGAATTCGCCATCGTCAAACGCTATGGTTGCAATGTCTCCTGTCTTGCCTCTTGCCTCAAGCTCCCAGTCCGCTTCTGATGCTGTGTTTTTGGCCACTGCCATTGTCCTTATACGGAATCGTGCCGGCATGCTCATGCCGTGCCGTGTGCTTTTATATTCAGGGTCGCAATTGCATTTCGTCACTACTCGATTCGCTAATCAACTCCAGCTTCGAAAAACCAAATCTGTAACTGCCGTCTCGGGCATTGGAGATGCCAACTTTGCAACGGATGGCTATTCTGCTGAAATCCACTTAAAATCGCGGACTTCAGATCTTGCAGCGAGTATCACTGCAGTCATTGCGCAGACAATTACGGATAATCTGCCTGGCTGTTCAGTAAATACTGCTGATTGGAACGTTCCTTCGAACATTCAACTAGCCGATCCTTCGTTCAACGTGCCTCATCGGATTGATCTGCTCATAGGAGCAGGCCTCTTTTTCGAGTTGCTCTGCATTGGCCAGATTCAGCTTGCACCGGGATTACCATTACTGCAGAAAACTCAACAGGCACAAACTATCTTCTTTTGTAGTAAGTCAACGGGCTTCGGACAGCGCCAAACCCAGCGCTCGGCTTGAAGAATTGGTTGGCCGCTTTTGGGAAATGGAGCATGTTTTTGAGCCAATTTCGAAGTCAACCAAGGAGTAGCTCGATTGTGAAGCGCACTTCAATAAAAATGTCACACGATTGCCCTCCGGAGAATTTTCAGTTCGGTTCCCATCAAACGCTGCGTTGACTCTTCAGGTGACTCCTTTCTGCAGGCTATTGGAATCAAAGCTGTCGCGCAGTCCTGGTCTTAAGCAACAATATTCTGCCTTCATCAGAGAATACCTTCACCTGGGCCATATGACACCTGTTTCCGTCGCAAATGCACACAAGTGTCAATATTTCTTGCCACATCATTGTGTCATGAAGGATAATAGCACTACAACTAAGCTGAGAGTTGTATTCGATGGCTCTGCAGCATCGACTTCTGGACTTTCGCTGAATAATATCCTTATGTCAGGTCTGACAATTCAGGCGAAACTATTCAACACGCTTATACGTTTTCGTACCTTTCCAAATGCTCTCACTGGTGACATTTGCAAAATGTATCGCAGCGTACGGGTCACTGCTCCAGATAATATGCACCAGTGCATATTATGGCGTGACTCTCCCACAGACACTTTGCAAATCTACCAACTGACGAATCTTCATCGTACGCCTTAGGCTGTCAGACCATCTTAAGAGATTTTTATGTAGATGACATGATATCTGGCGGAAGTTCAGGGGATGAAGTTCGTGATATCATGCAGCAAACTTGCTTGCTAAGGGCAACTTTCGTTTAAGAAAGTGGCAATCCGGAAGTTTTTATTGACATTCCTGAAACTGAAAGAGAGAGCATGCTTAAATTCAACGACGGAAGCGATGTTACAAAGGCGCTTGGGCTTGTCTGGGAGCCACGTCGCGATGAACTGCTATTTAGGCTTGCACTCCTACTTGGTACCAGCAAGCACACGAAGCGTTCGGTCTTGGCAACCATTGCACGTTGTTATGATCCACTCGGCTTGATCGGGCCAACTTTGACCAAAGCTAAAATTCTGTTGCAGCGCATGTGGAGGGACAAGTTGGAGTGGGATGAGAGCGTACCACAATCGATGCACTCTGCCTGGACGGCGCTTTGCAATGGAGCTACGTGCTCCACCCAGATGCTCTGATCCAGATTCACGCATTTTGTGACGCCAGCCTTGAAGCATATGGAGCAAGTTCGTGCTTGCAAGAATAATATCGTCCAAACTAAACTACTTTGTTCAAAGGCGCGTGTAGCCCCGCACAAAACTCTTACCGTGCCCAAGCTGGAGCTTAGTGCAGCATCTTTACTTGCACAATTAGTGAGCGAAATCGTCAAAATGAAGCTTTTTGACTGTCAATTTTTCTGCTGGTCCGATTCTTCTATTGTGCTTTCATGGCTACATGAAGAATCTTTAAAATTTAATGTATGTTGTTCGCCATCATCACACAGTTATATCGCAAACATCACCATGCTGGTCCACAATCGTTGTTGGCATCGATTCGGTTGCAGTTCTGGCCAGTAGGCGGCATGAAGACAGTCGCGCGAGCGCTTAGAAGGTGCATAATTTGTTGCAGAGCCAGACCTCGCCGTATGCAGCATATCATGACAGACTTGCCCAAGGATCGCATTCGCGACTGCAGGCCATTTACCGTCACACGCGTTGACTATTGCGTGCCATTCTACTACAAATCTGATGTCCGCAGTAGACTTCCTCAAAAATGCTACATCAGTGTCTTCATATGCTTCGCAACCAAGGCAGTTTGGTTGGAGCTTGTACGAGATTTGTCAACAGCCACGTTTCTTAGCGCCCTCAAGCGATTTATCGCCACCCGTGGTGCACCAAGATGCATCTGGTCTGACAATGCAACTAATTTCGTCGGTGCTAAAAATGAGTTGGAAGATCTGCGTCGCCTATGCAGCAGCGAAAGTCACCACCAAGAAGTACGCGCATATTGTCTCAACAGTGGGTTCGACTGGCGCTATATACCTCCCCGTTCACCACACTTTGAGGCTTATGGGAAGCTGCAGTAAAAATGGCCAAGCATCATCTCTACCGCTCGATTGGCGCGTCCCTTCTCGACTTCGATGATCTTCGCATATTGGTATGCTAACTCTAGGCAATAATCAACTCTCGTCCGCTTGTATCTCTTTCAGAAAACCCAGCGGAGCTTGACGTTTTGACCCCAGGACATTTTCTAGCTGGCGGTCCTCTCACAGCGCTACCCGAGCCATGCCACTCAACTACAATCGGCTCGGTCGCTGGCAACGCGTCACCTACGTGCAGCAGCTGTTTTGGAAGCGTTGGAGCGAGGAGTACTTGACGCTTTTGCGCTCTCCACAACCCCCCATTTGAGTCAATGACGTCGTTTGCATCAAGGACGAAAATCTTCCGCCTCTGAAGTGGCCTCTCGCACGAGTGGCAGAAACTGTGACGGGATCCGATGGTGTGATACGAGTTGCTGTACTTCGGACACCAAGTGGAATCGTTCGTCGTGCAGTTACTAAATTGTGTGTCCTTCCAGTGGATGACTCTGTTGAAGATCGTAGCCCTTCAACAGGGGGGAGGATGTTCGCAGCCGCAGCTGAAACCGATAATTAGGATAGTTCTGCCGTGCGCGGCAGCATAACAACTAACCGTCAATAATGCACTCAATTGCTTATCGCTA
>JAWNLD010000658.1:0-237019 GCA_035041545.1 Drosophila colorata | reverse complement strand
CAGCTGTATAAGTAGGCTCCCAGTATCAAGGCTGCATTCAGTTTTAATTTTATCTTGAAGAAGTACAGTACAGAAATGGGATTAATTTCAAAATTTGGCTACATCTCCATTGTAAAGAAAATTGATGATTTTCTAGCGGAATTTGATGGGATGATTTTTCCTGAGCATCAACGGCTGTTGGCGGAATACCGAGAATATTTCACCAAACACGAAAAATCTCACATCAATTTATTTCATCGCAATACGGAGAACATTTAACAATATGTCCCTGGTCCTCAGATCAGACAATAACTGGATGTGACACCTGCGCCTGTTACTTTTATATTATACGAATACAAAAACTAGAACGCCTTATATCACAGTACACTTAATTAAGTAATAGAATGATACATAAAACTATTTAATCCTAAGCTAGAAAAAATAATTTAAATAAATTATAGTATAAACAAACCAATAAATAAATTGACAAAAAATCTGTAAAATGAAAAAATAATCCCATACATTAGAATTAACGATCGAACCTTTATCTCTAACAAAACCTGTTTACAAGTGTGCGCCGCACTTGTGTTCCTTCGCCGTGTAGAAAAACGGTCTGTTCACACTCTTCAGAAAAGGGAGAGTAAATTAAATGCCTGATCGAGCTCTCAACCCACCATTGAAAAAGTAAACAAACAAGTCGATGCGTGCACTTGTGCGCCTGTGATCGCATAACCCCTCCCACCTCAAATCTGAATTCTAATGAGCGGTCCCTTATTAAACCGGTTTTTTAATGATCGGTCCCTTTTCCCCACCCCGCCCACTTTAAGCAATTCATCTGAATTTTTCACGTTTACCAACGCTTTTTTCGCTTTAAGCGTTTTTGGTAAACAAATAATGCACATGTAAAATATTTTTGAGGAGGGAGTAGAGCCGCTTATGTATCGCACATAAATTCTTCCGGAACAAGAAGTTCATCCTTTCTGTTCTCAAAAGAATATGTGCATATGCGGTTCTTGAAACCGGTTGCGACCAGCTTCACCTGCTCATTTACTGGTGTGAAAACACAGACCTTATGAGCATTTGAGCTGAATTGCGTGATCCATTTCGCTTGTAGCATATTAACAGCACACGCAGAACAATAAAAAGCAGGCATGGCTGTTGGCATAGCAGTATTATTGTAGCTGGTGCTGGTAATGGGGTTACCGATGCTAGATCCAGTGGCGTAGTTGGAGTGGGTGTTGAAGCTGGGGTTGAACGCTATATCCGGTGGCGTAGACGAAGTGGGCGTTGAAGGTGGGATTGGAGATTGAAGATCCCATGGCAGTGTAGTTGAAGCTGTTGTTGTTTTTCTATCTGTTATAGTTGTGGTAGCCATTGTAGTTGCTGTAATCTATGTTGTAATTGTTGTTTCCGATGTGGTTGTTAAAGCCGTTGGAGTGGTTGTACCCGGTTGTACCTGAGCCCATTTTCAATGGTAGGTACGTTGGGGTTGGTGATAGAGCCGCTAGCGTTGACGGTAGGCCCCCTGAGGAAGACGTTGGAAATTATCATCGGCTGATCTCCTCTGGTGTGGGTGGTGGCAGGTCCGTTGGGGGTGGCGAAAGTGCCGCTAGCGTTGGCGGTAGACCCCCTGAGGAAAACTTTTTAAATTATCACCTGCTTATCTCCTTTGGTGTGGGTGATGGCATATCCGTTGGGAGTGGCGATGTGTCCATTGAGGGTGGCAACAGGTCCGATTGGGGTGGCGATGGGTCCTTTGGCGATGATGCTGCTCTTAAACATCACATCGAAATAATTAGGGGTGCGGTCGTTATAAACAACGTAGGAGTTGTTGTTGATCTTCTTATTAAAAGGCATTTTAGAGACACAAAAATAATTTTTTACGGTTTGCGGTTTTGATGTTGTAACGTTACGATAGTTCAGGAACTACCAATGCGGGTTAAATGAAGGTAAGGAGCCTTTATAGCTCAGGGACTGATTTTCCTATTACTTCATTCCGTTGAATAATATTAAAGATTGGGGCAAACAGGTTTAAATGAACATAGGGGACGATCCGGTACACATACGATACAAGCGTGTTCACTTTTTAAAGAAACTTCTCACGCCCAAAGTCATAAAACAATCAAAATAATGTGAAGAAGAAAGAAGACATTCTAAAAGTCAGTGAAATCTTGGGCATTCGATGAGTCTGATACTAAAAATTGACACGTAAACCACAAGTCATAAAACTAGAATAATTATCGAGAAAACAATTACAGAAGCCCATCCATACATTACCTGAACACATGATTAGTCCTTGACCCTTGCCACACGCACCCAGAATAGAGCTTTTTTCCCTTGTCTATAACAAAACCTGTTTACAAGTGTGCACCGCCCTTGTGTTCCTTCCCCGTGTAGGAAAACGGCCTGTTCACACTCTTCAGAAAAGGAAGAGTAAATTAAAAATGTATACGTGTGCGCTTGTGCCTGATCGAGCTCTCAATTCATCCCTGAAAAAGTAAACAAACGATGCGTGCACTTGTGCGCCTGTGATCTCTCCCCTCCCACTTCAAATCTTAATTAAAATGAACGGTCCCTTATTAAACCTGTTTTCAATGATCGGTCATTTTTCCCCACCCCGAAAAAGTAGACAAACAAGTCGATGCGTGCACTTGTGCGCACGTGATCTCATATGATCGGGCACCCACGCTACTTCCGAAAAGGGACAGCTACTAAAATGTAACGGGCTCTTTCCTCAGTTCCCCCTTCCACAAAAGGTCACAAAGCCCCATGACGATCGGTTACCTCACTCCTCCCTCCATTAAAAAGAATCTCGCACCTGCAAATTAACGGTCGGTCATGTAGTGTCAAAAATCAATAATTATTCATCTCAAGTAATTAAATTGACAGCTACTTCCTGTCACAGAACAGAATTGCCTACTACTGTGAAGGCAATAATAATGGCTGTCTCTAGAAGGTTGGGTGGGTAGTAGAAGGAGAGCATTGTCAGCTAGTTCTTCATACCTTTCAAAGCTCGTGTTTGAACTTTTGAGGGCCTATTTACGTTGTTTTTTTTTCCAATTTCCTTCTCTTGTAACTCCGTCTACTCCTCTTTTATTAAAGTAACAAAGCAGCTCACTAGGGTGCAAACTACCGACCCCAGTTTCCCTGAGCTAATCGACCTGTGTAGGCAGAGTAGGCTCCCAGTGACGCTGTGCGTATTTCTGCGTTCGTTAAAGTGTTAATGACTTTAAGTATTAAATACATATATATTTATATGTATATGTATATAAATATATACTTGACAGAGAATGCGTTACTGCCCGCCACACTACTAGTTGATCTAGCTGTGACAAAACTCAACTCAACTTCACATATACGAAAAGTGCAAAATCAATCCGCAATCAGCGGCATACAAATTTGAAAGAATTCGGAAAGTGTAGCAACCAAGTTTTCTCTGTAAGCAGAGAAAACCAAATAAAACTAATTACCGAAAATATGCAATAGATGGCGCTAACGTAGCCAAAAAGTTTGGATGCGATCTTTAGAGGAGGTCATAAGCAATCTGTTGTGAGGGAGATATATACATTTAATCGAATTGCCACGCCCACTATGAGCGCACCCCGAAGCCCTTAACACTTCGTCGTCGCTGCCGGATATCGTGGCTATCCAGAAGTAATTAAATTGCAGGGTTTCCTCTGGAGATTACTTTGGGATTGCTGTAAGCTCTCCAATCGTTGGCCCTGTGGCACAACAATAAAATAAATTATATAATTTGCGGAGCATTGTATTTAAGAAGCTATGTGCTCTCTTGGTGCTGATACAGAACTGAATGCAGAATACAATATTTGGTGCAACTTAAGCTTAAGACAATAAAAGTTAAAAGCTTAACTCTAATCAACACGCTACAAAGTCATGGTCGGCAAGCCGACTCAGCATAATCGTAGGCGATAACGAAAATTCTTGCGTCGTACCAAGACTATCTGGTTACCGCCGCTGACTGTTGCAGCTAGGGCGCTGAACTGTTTGTGTGTCCTCGGTCGTACTAAATTTATCGATGGTCTTTGGTATCTCCCGCGAGTCTCGTCTTCGCCTTAGTATTTGGAAAAGGAGTTGAGATCCGCAGAAAACGAGG
This sequence comes from Drosophila colorata, assembly GCA_035041545.1. Classification (NCBI taxonomy): domain Eukaryota; kingdom Metazoa; phylum Arthropoda; class Insecta; order Diptera; family Drosophilidae; genus Drosophila; species Drosophila colorata. The sequence goes on along the minus strand of JAWNLD010000658.1, from coordinate 232,926 downwards.
CTGAGTCCTACACCAGCTGCAAACCAGACCTTAGGTGACCCGGCCGACGCAATTTCATCCTTGAACTCCTGGATGGTGTGCAAGTTTTGGCTGTTCATTCTATGGAGGAGCGGCGTGATCAAAACTGGATCGTCACCAATGATGTTTAACAGCTGTGATCCCGGTAAGCTCGGAGTTTTGCTTGGGGCTTCGCGTTGATTCACAATGGTGCCATTGATTACAGCCGAATGTTCAAAAGTGATGAGGTGCGTGCCGTTTGTAGATATTTCAGGGCCGCAGTCTGTACTTATTTTAGTTGCACTCTGTCACTGCTAAAGTATCGTCATCGCATTCAGCTACGGTGTCATCTTGTAGATGTTGTACGGAGTGTTGGTGTGAAATGGGGAATACAGTGACCTTTTTAAAATAAACCAAATAAACTTAATTCTGGGGTTGTTGCACGCTTCTAGTACTAACTATGGGAATATTTGTGGTTTGTTCAACTAGAGATTTCAAATCATTATGATCGAAAATTGTGGGGTTTACCACGTTTGATTTGGCGAGACTAATTGTGAGCATTAAATTTTGGATTTCCGTTATTAACATTCTATTTCTTACTACAACTAAATCAATTTTTTTTCGCTTTGATTATTCGGTTAATGGTGTCTGCGAGTTGGTTTATCTGCTTTTGCGTCTCTGAGTTTATTATTACCTGCCTATTGTTTGATTCGATTAGCTGGGATTCTTACATTTTTATTTTTTCAAGGTCTGAGGCATCTGGGGTGCCTGCTACTACCTTAAGTGCAGTGCCTAGAAAATGTAAACTTCTGGCAATCCTATGGTGTATTTTTAGTACTGATAAGAGGCTTCTAATGAAGTCTGTTGTCAACGTCTAGTAACTTTCGCGATTGTGCGATTCGGGGAACAATTCGGACAACTTTTCTCTATCATCTGCGATGTTTTTAAAGTTCGTCAAACTACAAGAATATCTCAAGTAGTCTCGCTGTTCCCATAGCATTGCATCTCCATCTATTACGGGTATGTAGCTGGAATGTGAACAGTCGGTAATCCGAGCGTGTGCTATTGCTATTATAGAGAAGATCGTGCCCACAAACGTGTAATAAAAAGTGGGATGGTTTCCGAGTTGAACGCAGCCTCGTCATCGCAATATATGGTTTTGATGTTTGGGAATAAATTTACCAATTGAATAATGGGCGTTTCAAGTCGATTATTGTTCCAGACGCCACTGGTTGCACGACCGTAAACTTTGAAAGCTTGTCGATGCAAGTTAGAAATTGTTTTTAGTCCGTGGAAAAAATGTCAATGTGTAACATTTCGCCGGCGTATGAAGGAATTGGTGTTATCCAAAGTTCTTGTTTTTTGGGATGTCTGTCATATTTTGGTACAAACTCTGCAATTTATGATGACGTCATTAGCCAACTTGCTCATTTTTGAGAAGTCATAGTCACGGATAACTTGTTTGGTACTTTCTTGAGCTGCATGGTCTCACGGTTGTGTTCGGCAGTTATTATTTCTAATTGTTCGTTTTTGTCCGTAATGTCTGATACGACATTCTTGCAGTGCCAAAATTTGGTTGCCGGGAATTTTAACACAAGACTGTGTTGAAAGCTAGCTAGAGTTGGTAAATCGCAATGATTGCATTTACAACGTCTGAGCTGATAACCTCTTTAAGTGTCTCGAACACCATGTTGTTATCAGTGAAATTGATTGAATGGCGAGAAGAGTATGAGGTTTCGTTTTAACGGGTATCGTGCCTCTTCTAGGATTATTTGATTTCTGAAGCAATTTAGAGGCTTGTCTGTGGTTTCGACCGTGTAGGTCAGCGAAGTTTCGATATGGATGGTTGCAGCATCCGACTGAGGCTCGTTTTGGAGTGCACTTATATTCTGTCGTGATAGGGCGTCTGCTACGAACTTTTCTTTCCCTGGTTTGGAGAACATTTTGGTGTCGTGTTCGTTTTTGTATGCTTTCCGCCTCTTCATTTTTGCGTTCGTGTTTCTGTCCGAGACTGCAAAGGTGTGGGGTTGATGGTCCGCGAAAATGTTTATTTTCTTTGTACCATATAGGAAATTCTGTAGCTTGCCCAGGGCCCATACAATGGCTAGTAATTCCCTTTCGTTTGTGGCATAGTTCAGTTCGCATTGTTTTAGCGTTCTAGAAATCATAGTTATTGGCCGGCCTCCTTGGGATAGGACAGCTCCAATCCCATTTGCGGACGCAGTAAAAAGGTTGTCTGAAGTCTGGATACATTAGGATGACATCTTTCGATGCCAAATTATTTCGTAGGCGTTCAATCGCATCGCGTTGAATTTCGTTAAATTCAACTGCAACCTTTCTGAACCTGTACTTACTGACTGAGCCGTTTTGGCCTTTCAGTATACTATAACTTTGGGAGCGGTTTTTGCCCCGCCCCTGGTTACTATGAATCCTAAGTACTGGACGTTTTCCTTGAAAAACTTGGTTTTTTCTTGAGAGACTCTCTCTCTCTGTTAGCGTCGCTTAGGCACTTTAGTACTGTATCGATGTGCTTAACATGGTTTCATTTTCAGAGAAAATTATTACGTCGTCTACATAGACGTAAAAAATTTTCCCAATTTATTCTCTTAGTACGTTGTCTATGGCTCTTCGAAAAATGCTTCCCCCATTTTTTAAGCCGAAGGGTAGGCGATAGAATTTATATTTTCCGCCGTTTACCGAAAATGACGTTTTTTCGCGGTCTTGTTCCACTAGATAAATTCGGTGGTACCCCGACTTTAAGTCCAGGGTTTTGAAAAATTTTGCCATTCCCAGGTTTGCTAGAATCATGGGATTGCATGGCATTGGGTATCGGTCGGCATTAGTTCACTCATTCAGTTTCCAAAAGTCAACTACCAACCGTTTATTTTTGTTGCCGTTGACGTCAGTCCCTTTCTTGTCAATAAGCCATGTCGGGCTCTTATACGGGGATCTTGATGGCTAATTATACCGTCTTTCAGTAATTGTTTTATTTCGTCATTTATGAAATCTGTCACTCCCATAGGATTTGGTTACAACTTTGAATTTTGTCTACCGTACGAACAGTGGTTGGGACTGAGGTGTTAAAAGGTAATGCCTCGTTAGAGGTCGAAAATACATTTATTCTCTCTAGTATCATCTTTTTGAATTCCTCTATGTAGTTTACATCTGAGAAGTTTACGCTATCACAGTTGTGGTATCGGAATTTTTCTGATGTATTTTGGTATTCTAGGGTGCTGTTGTGTAGATTTAATGTCACTCCGCCCGCGTTAGCAGGTCGAAGCCTAGGATGGCATCAGTACTGAGCGTGTCAAGTAAGAAAAATTAGGAGAAAAATGTTTATTACGCATTTACTTTGGATTTTACTAGAGCCATGTATTGAGCTCACAGTAAAAGGGTTGTCGACAGGAATTATATTACTTAGCTCTGCCGCCCTAGTGTCTATTAAAATTTTTAGTGTTCTCCCAGCCAACTGTCGTTCAATGACCGGTAGCCGGGAGTGTTCGCTAAAAAATTTACTGACTCTTTGTCACATGCCGAGTCGCTAACATCCTCTATATCGTTAACTGCTGCCGTAGCTGCGTTTTCATTTCTTGATTGTTCGGGGCGTTCTGCACGACATTGTTAACGCGCTGACGCCATGGGCCTGTCATACGTTCAGATGTGTTTTGTCGTTTCTGGGCCGGCACAATATTGGTCTGAGGTCTCCCAAACTCTGTGTGCTGCCTGAATTTTCCTGAGGTGTCGATATGGGTACTGGAGCTTGGCCTTGCTGTTCCCTCCTATTTTGATCTTGGTTAGTATTGTTATGCTGACGTCTGACAAAATGAGGGTTTCTTTCCTGACCTCGTTCCCCCATGTTGTTTTATCCCTGCCTAAACTGTGAGCGGCTTTTATTGGACTCGGTTGCCTGAGCTCTCTCTTCGATGACTTTGGCCAACGAAGTCGAAAATATGCTTCGCTCAGTACTACCTTCTGCTTCTCTGGCTAGTGCCAGTGCAGACCGCAAATCTCTCGGCTGAACAGTTCGTATGCGTCATTGGCTGACACATATTCGTCATGGGTACCGTCAAAGTCGCGGATTGATTTTATGATATCTAACGGTATTTCACATTTAATGGCTGGGTTCACAGAAATTCTTGGATACGCAAAGTACCTATTTTCCTCATGCTGGGCTAAAGTTTGGTTAACGGCTCTTTCTATAAGAGCCTGCACTTTGTACACGTTCATGATTGTTTCTGTTTGGGTATGAGTTTGGTTATTATTTGTGGGGTCTACTTCCCAACCGTCGTCATTATCGTATTCAACTTTTATCGCCCTGTATGGGCCTGACCTACTCATCAGTGTGTCTTAAAAAGATTATTAATTGACACTTTCCATATGTATAACCGATTATTTAAAGTCGGCAAGAGAAGCAAATTGTTCACTCAATTTATTTTTATAATTTTTAATCTTAGCTTTGTAAAGAAAAATGTTTTAGATAAGTTGCTGTAATTTTTTTTTAATTTAGTTTTGCACAAAAATAATGGTTTGCGGGTAGTTTTTACTTTTATTTTTATTTGAAAAATACATTTTATTTGTATTTTTTTTTTTTTTTTGTATCTTTAAAGTCTTGCAATCACTTGCTGTTGTCTTTTGTATTTGATTTGTATTGGAAATGACATACCAAGAGTATCTGAACGAGTATAAATATGTGTGTGAAGCTGAAAGTCCATACAATTTTAAATCTAGATTTTGTTCATCGAGTAGGCAGCCGACAGCTCAAGTGAACGGAAAAACTAGCTACCGAAAAGTGAAAAATATAAATTTTCGGCGCACTGCTGCTTGTGCGTCAAGACTTATTCATATATATTCTTACATACATTCTCTGAGAGCACTGAGAGCAACCCCGGGCAATGTTCTTACTGTAGTGTGGGGGAGAAACTTGCACACAAATCCGCTATATCGATCGATCCTCGCAAAGCAAACGGCACGCTTACTCTCTTGCTCTCTGAGATTGTGAATGAAATGAGGACCTGAGCAAAGCTGAAGTTGCTGTGGGACCTCTGGAATAGAAAATGAGAATCGCACTTTTTTGTTCTAGATGACGCATCTATATGTTATTTGGTTAGTGCTATAATCGACTATTCACAAGGTATACGTGTGCGTAGCCTGTTAACATGCATGAATATCTAAAGGTTGTAAGTGGTAAGGTGTAAGGTCGGAAGTTTCTGTGCGGGTGTGAAACTTTTGCATACCGAACAAAAGCCGATGTGACGTCACGTCGTCGCGTGGAATTCAGGACCATTCGATTTTTTTTTACTATTCAACAACAACAGCACTGCGTCGACGAATGAACACAGATGGGGCTGCTGCCTATGATCTGCACTCTTCTTTGCTTTTTCTTCGTTGCTCCGGAAGTTGCCTTCGAACGCATCCATTCCTCAAAACCTCAATCAAAATAGAACAGAAGACAATACGAACTATTGTTGCTATCAGAGTTTTGTTGTTGCATTCCATGGTAAATTTGGCTGTGTTGGAATTTTCGTTTGCAGACTAACCGCATCTCATTCTCCCAAAAATTTTAACGGTAATAAAAGCTCGGATCCAAATTTCCGCTCTTTATTATTTTATTACTCAATGACATTTGACCGAGCAAAAGTTATCTTAAGCTGTATCAGCTGCGAAACTAACTACCCACCCGCTCATAAGCTCAGCTTTAATCAAAGCTTTTCTGGCACGTCCCTAAAATTGTGCAGGCCTTTTAACAAGTACACACTCACACCACTGGTTTAATCTTTGGCTACCAGCCAAAGATAAGAGCTGAAAAAAGTGATCCAATGTCTATTACCATATGTTCTTTGCTTGAAAATTACCTAACTCCCTACCAATCAAATCCTGCAGCAAATATATCGATTGACCGATTCTTTATGCGAGCCTTGGTGCTAATCGGAGCTAGCTTATCATTAAAGTTAGCACCCGCTTTATTTTAGGAGAAATTTCTTTTGACTACATCTTGGCCAATTTCAAAAGAATTTGGCTTTGACCGCAAATCGTATGTGCGCTGATTTTTATACTCGTTGACGAAGTGAATCTGGAGACTTAAAACTTTGGATACATACATGTTGTTATTTGCTTCAGACAAAGTATAAAGATTTTTGTGCCATGCCAAATACACCTCAAATCGAATATCGACAAAAGTTGAATATTTCCCACAATTCTAAAGATAGAGTCACCAAATTTGGTATGATAGAATAATATTTATTCCAATGTTACCCTTTTTAATTCGGGGAAAGGGCCAATAAGTTCTTAATACAAACGCTGAAACAGCCTTTCGCTGGTTACTCGAGCACACATCGGAAGCTTCAGAGAACGAGTGACATATTTGGTAATCTGACATATTTCACAGTTGCGGATAATCCCTGGCCTATAGGCAGTAAAATCTGCAACAAATTCGCTCTAAGCATTTTGCGATTCCACAATGCGCCGAAGATGGTTGTTTGAGCATTGAAAATCGGTAAAAATGGTATAATGGTTTTATGCAAATGTATGTAACAGACAGAAGGAAGCATCTCTGACCCCATAAGGTACATATATTTTTGATCAAGACGACGAACTGAGTCGATTTAGCCATGTCTGTCCCTCCGTTGCGTTTTGGTTTGTTCAAAGATTTGGATGCTATTATTAAAACTTAGTTAAGAAGTTATTCAAGAATTAATTTTCTATAGTGGGGCCAGGCGCAGCCGATATGTAAAGTTCACAGCTTACTGCGCGCGTTTGTATGTGTGACTTTGTGAATGTGTGTATGAATGCAAAGAGGATTAAATGTATGTAACGACAGTTCAGTCCTGGATTCAGGGTATCTTCTAGAGCCATCTTACTTGTTTTAAATTTTTTCTTTCCATTATTATTGATTGATATTATTATTGAGAGATAAGTAACAGAATTTAATTAAACAGTATGTACATCTAATCCAATGAAAAGGGGAACAAGCCGAAGGTATTGAGCAATCTCAATTTTCATAGGACAGATGAGAAACGCTCTATCCACTGGTCTGGCTGCGACAATAATCAAAATAACAGCAATTCCTATTTGTTTAGATGGTTTCCTGGCGTGGGTCTTGTGTGCATATATATATATATATATATATATATATACTCAAATATTGAGAGATTACAAAAAAAGACTCTCTTACACTCCACACTTGTAAGAGTGGAACTTGTTTATGTTCTTGAGTGAAAACATGATTTTATTAAAAAAGAAGAGAACTACCAAAAAAGAAATGAGCTGATCAGTTTCGATCATCAAACGCACACGAATAAACGATACAAAAAACTTAAGCAAACCAATCACAGTGATGCAGCTGGTTTGCATTGTCGCTCTCTCTCTGTTTTTGTTGCATTTTTTTTATTTGCGGAAGCAACAAAATCAATCAATGGCCAAACTTTAATGGAACATAAACAAATTATAAGTCTTGGAGTAAATTTGATAAACTACTTAAATTGATTCCTTATAAAACCGGCAGAATTACGGGTCAGCAGAGTTTCTGCTGCTGCCGATCGTTCGGTGTGTAAATTTCATTTCTTGCTTCCTGACGCGGTAGCGCTAGCGCAGGTGATGGGCTATATAGCTCTAGGCTGCCTGCAGGACAATCTTGAGGTGAATTAGCGCTGTAAGCCAACACGTCTAGGTCCGCTCGTCAATATGTGCTATCAGATGTGGTCTGCCGAAGTCTGGTGCTAAGCAAAAAGAGCGTTTGGCAGAGCGTCGTGTGTTTGGTGTTATGGCATTGGCGAATGCGTGGTTTTACGGCAAGGAAGTGGTCCTGCACTGACGGGGAGCTTATGCCGTACACGTTTAAGGTACCCACAAAATGGGTGGTGTGGTGCACAAATCCTGACCTAGGGTTTTCAAATACGCAATGGCTTGCCACAGCCGGCACCACCGAACACGCTCACAATCGCGGTTTCCGAAACCACCAACTCGGACTTTTTCCAGCGAAATAAATATCGTAGAGGACAAAAAAATTCGGTCCGAGCCGGGACAAATTAATTGCGAGAACGAATGCTGCGAAATGGAAGAGATAAATATTATATTCTTCCGCGCGACTTTAATTTAATTACCGAAGCAGAGACTGTGCTAGCGACCTTGAGCAGAGCTTTGTTTTGAACGCATGCGCAGTGCGGATGTCTAACTAGGCTAGAAAAAGCTTACATTTGACAGAGCAAAAGCTCTCTTAAGTAGCATCAGCTGCGCAACTACAGTAACTTCCCACTCGCTCGCAGGCTCAGTATCGATTAAAGCTTTACAGGCAAGTCCCTAAAATTGTCCAGACTTTTTCAACAATACGTATTGCAAGCACAGCACATGCATATGTAGGATTGGCAGCCCTTGCATAGGCAAGTTAGTCGATATTTAAATATCGATAGGAGTGTGAGCGTTCAATAGAAATAGGGCAGAGTATGTAATCAACTTAAAGAGAAAAGACTTCTGCGCAAATGTTGCAAGCGTAGAAATAAGACGCAGTAGATTTAACTTTTTTTAAAAAAAATCAACACAGTAAATAAACGTTGTGTAATCATTAATCTATCAAATGAAGAATAATGTTAATTATTTACTGTTTCGGATGTGGATTCTCAATAAAGATCACTATAATTTTGGGGGCTCCTCCCGGATGAACCGCAAGTGAATTTAAAACTTGTCAATCTACCATTAAGTAATTGTGCAAAAAGGCAATAACATTGCAAAACTGAAGATGCAGAAGAACTTTTGATTGCCAAAACTACTAAGTTTTGCGCATCATTGTGAAATTAAGGCGCACAAACTACGGTGCCGATCAGACGACGCAAGCATACGGCGTTTTCGGCTGAGAAATACGACGCAATAAGGACGCGAATGAAGCAATTCGGTTCCGTTAGAATTGGAAACCGTAAAGAAGCAAGCGGTGCAACGAGACAAAAAGCAACCAAACGACGAGAAGTATACGCAACGAGCACAGAGGTAAGAAGTGTGGCTTCATAGAAGCAGACAAGGACGAGAAAAAAGCTGCGACGAGGCGACAAAGCTAAAAGCAGCAAAGAAGCATAGAAGCAACAATCGTGACGAGACAACACCAACGGCCATATGCGGCTTGAAGACTTTGCGAGCGACGCGATTTAAAGAAGAACAACAGCAGAGGCGACATCCAGACATACAGCTGTACTTGTGTGTGTATCACCGTTCCACTTATGCGTTTGTATTGGCTCAAGAAATACGATGTTTGAACACTAAAAATTTTTTTTACGACTGATGAAACATAAACTGTATTTTATTCTAAATTAATTAGTGAATTACAAAACAACTCGCCGAAATATTAAACCTTACAGTAGCTGAGCTTAAAGAGAAATTGAAACAGTTCACATTCAGGTGCTAAGGCAGTTTTACAGCGAAGGTTTACTTCACATTTTGTTCAAGACAATAACGAAGATTCGGAAGATATTGTAGAAGAATTAATAGACAACTGAAAATTCTGCAAATAAGACGTTCACATTAAGAGACATAGAAGATTCCCTTTCAGCATTTACTGGCAACGATGCTACCGAAATTGATGTGTGGCTGCGAGACTTCGAATTTAACTCTATAACAGTGCAGTGGAACGATCTGCAAAAGTTAATTTATGGCAGGACATTGATAAAAGGAGCAGCAAAGTTTTTTTTGAAGAACGCAATAAAAAGCGAATTTCGTGAAAAATTAACAGCAAAACAAGTGCATTAGCTTCTAGAAAATAGAGAGAACAACAAAAAGAAGAGCTTAACTGAACACTATCACTGCGAACGGTAGTCTGCGCTAGGGGCGAAGCACGAAGTAGTGTGCAAAAGCGGCTAACAATATATACGCGAACTTTTCCTTATGCTACGATAGCCCGATCAGATCGAGTGATATACAATTTGAAAGGCATCGTTAAAACTAGAAGAAAACCATAGCTCAACATGTGATAGCTCATCTGGTTTATTATATATATATAAAACTGTAATCGATTCGGAAAAAATTTACATTTTTGGAGCTGATGGGGCCGCTGTGGTTTTTCAGAAACTCATTCAGGTATTTAAAAATTTGTGTTTCGAATGGTACCTCATTTAATCCCATAACTCGTTCAATAGTTATTAAAAAAATACATTTTTTGTGTGTCCGAAAAGTTGATATTAATTTCGGTATAAATTTCCACGTATGATAGCGTTGAGATGGCTTTATGGAACTGTGTGGGCTTGTTCACTATCATGAACTAAGAAACTTTTGTTCTACGACTTTTGGAAAAATCCACTTGTTTGGCGGGAAAGCGCTAAAATGTGCTAATTTTGACACCCCACAGTTTGCAAACCATAGAAGATACATATATGTTCTCTATATTGTTTGAAAGGTATTTAAAATAGCTTTTAAGTGTAATAGTTTCAGGCAAAGGCATTTTTGTTCTTAGTTACGCAGGTAAAAAGTTACAGATGAAAAAGTCAAGTGCACATTTACATTATTTAAAAGAAAACGGCGCCTAAGATTTTGATAAAGGTCTAATATGAGTTTCCGCAATTTTTGGTATATGCCAAATATCTGGAATAATTCGTTTTTGCAAGATATTCCCTGTTTAGTGTACATATCCTAAAAATTTTAAGTTAGACGTTCAGCCGTTTGCGTTAGAAAAATAAACAGTGTTGCCAATCACTTTTTTTTTTTTGCATACTTATTTTTTTTGCCAATGCGAGCAATAATTAGTTTAAATGAATTGAGCTGTTTCTTTGTGCATAACTATATTTACGGATTTTGATTTTGATTCACTTTAAAAAATTTTTAATTAGTTGATTAATTAGTTGAATGGATTTTGATTTAGTCAAACATCTATTCTGTTTGAAATTTTGTGCGAACAGCTGAATTTGATTAAAGGCTGTGCCGCAAAACGTAAGCAAACATTCCAATGGTTTATTTTACTAATACAAATCTATATTTTATATGAAAAATGTCAAAATAAAGTTAAAAGTTTTCGTTGCTGTATATTTTATCAAACAAAAGCACCTCTTCACGCGGTAACGATCTAGGGTCGAAAAAACATTCCAGCTCCAAAATTTCTAATATAAAATTTTGTGACGAAGGATATTCAGTTTAATATATGATCAATTCCAAGTCATAAAAAAATAGTTAGGCACATCGCAAAAAGTTATTTTTGGGTGCACAGAAGCTGCAGCTTTTTGCGTAAAGGGAGTGACTTGAAGATACCCTGAACACTGCGGTGAGCTGTCGTTACATGCATTTAATTAGGCCTCTCTGCATTCTTACACACGACACCACAGCCGCAGTTATTAAAATAAAAGAAAAATAAATAATAATAAAAAAAAAAGTGATCGCGCTTCGCGCTGGCTTTTAATATTTGAATACCATAGTTGTGAAATTTGTCGACAAAATTTTGCAAAATAGGAACTATATCTTTCAAATTTTGGTCGCAGTTGATCTGCGAAAGCTTTTTGAGAGTGTGCATGCCAAATACCAATTTTTCCCTATTTTGTTGATTCAGAATATTTTAAATCGCTGATATCCCAGCATTAACTTGCACTTAGGCCAATAATTGTGTTAAAGTAAAAAAAATAAATAAATAAAATACAAATTTAAATACACAGAACAAAAACTCCGATGACACAGCGAGTCAGCGAGCCTCTACCACCGAGCTACAGCAGCATTTTGAATGCCTATCTGAGGTTAGAAACACGCATGCACAAACAATCGCTTTGGAATTCAAAAAAGAGCTCACGCATAAGAATGTGCATATACATAAGTATGTATGTATGTGTGCACACACTTGCAGAAAATGTCTGCGCTCGGCGCTTGCCAACACGTGGTTTATACATTTTCTTTAATAAGTCCTGTGTTTCTTAACCGATTTTGATGAAATTAGTATAAAAGCATTCTTATTGTACTATAGTACATTTATATGTTGACGAGCAGCATTATCAGTAAAATTGTGGTTGTACTTGCAAGTACAAATGTTTTTTCTTTTAATGGGGGAAGATGGGGGAAGGTATCAAAAATCCGAAATATTCATAATCTGCGAAACCATTACGTGAACACATTAAACCAAATTTGTTGGCGCTGGCTCTTATATTTTTTGAGATATGCTTAAAAACCGGATAAAACAACCGATAAATATCGATAATATAAAATAATCATGATCTGCGTATAGTATACACGAACTTAAAGCCCAACCTTTAATCCTTAAACCTTAGATCTTATTGCAGCACTTGCTGGCTATTGGATTGTTAAATTTTACCACACGTTTTCTTTAATAACTTCTGTATTTCTTAAACGATTTTGATAAGTTTTAATGGAATAAATTAATGTATATTTGCATAGGAAGTGATTAAGTCCATGGAGATATGCAATTGTTGAGAGATCCTCGACCAGTTCTAGATGGATAGTGTTATTAGCGCTGTATATAAACGCAAATGTAGCACTTCAAAGGTGCCTTATTGCAAGCCTTTGGCTTGCACAAAAACGGTCCACAAAAGTCTAAGCATAAATCTGTCGATGCGCTGCTTCGGAAAGTCCGCCATAATGTCCTCGACTAATCGGGGCTTGGCCCGAAATCTGGCATCTGTTTACCGCCTTGTTAACTATCTTTCTCCCTCCAATAAGCCAATACTGTGCTCGAATAAGTGAGAGTAGCGCTCAAGATCCAGTGTAGAGATCACGTTCCTAAAAATGAGTAATAATGGTAAGCGATACGAGATGTTTTATAGGCAAGATGATTGGGAGGATGCCATCAAAATCTAACGAAGAATTCTTCGATTGCCCATCCACAGCAACAGCTGTGTACCGTTGTGAATATCAGAAACCTCCGAATTCTCTTAGAAAACTTGCATTTGTTGGAACCACAATTAAAGAAAGACCCATAAGCATATAGTGGTGAAAGCGCAACAGCAGAGTCACACCATCAATGGCACTGCTCTTTAAAAACCTTCCATAAAATTGCATAACTTTACAAATATGTACTATTTAAAGGCTTTTATTTATGTTTTTTTCAGTATATATATTTATATATATATTTTTATATATATATATATATATATATATATATATATATATATATATATATATATATATTGCGCTAATGAAAAGCTGAAATAGTTTGATACTTTGTAAACACACTGTCGACATATTGGAACACGGATTATTGTGCAATGCAGTTTTATGCCCAATTGTAATTCCTATGCACTTAAAAATTAAATTATAAACAGGTATATTAAAATGTTCAATCACTAAAAAGTGTATCTTTTATCATTCATAACGTAGACGATTTAGCAAACTTTGGAAATAAAGGATTTAAGAAGATTTCCTATCTATAGCACCCTTTGAGCATCAACTTGACCCGAAAATCGCTTAAATCTGCTAAAATACTCACCTAATTATTGTGTGATATTTATGTGACCCTAACATATTGGTATACATTTATTAAAAACCATTTTATACATTTAAACATATCTGTCATGGTCGTAACAACAAAAAAGTCAAACAAAAGGTCATAAAATAAAAGGCACAAAAAAAAATATTATTATTATTCGTAGGGGAGTCTGACAACAGAGATTTTAGTAGCACAGCGACCAAATTGCGGTCTTTTGTGCCAAGGGGCTCCCTATGGGGACAAGAGACGCTCTGCCTCCCTTATGAAGGAAAGCAGATCCCTTGTCGAGGAATTTCTGATCTGTGCTGGAGTAACAAATTCTCTGCATAGATACTTCCTCCTATTCCAAATAAGGGCTGGGCAATCACATAAAATGAGCCTTGTTGTCTCGTCATCCTCTCTGCATTTTGTGGAGGTAATACTTGACTGTGTGGTGTCCCGTGAGATAGGACACCAAGAGCCGTAGTTCCGCCTTTGAAAGATTTTTGGTCTTTCTACCTGTATGTGGGCTGACTAGCTTGTCGTAACCCTGGTCTTGTTGACCAGTAGATTCCCCTCTCCTTCTTTGACCATTCCTCTATCAACTCTTTGTCAGAGGCCCAGCTTAACCCACAAACGTGTTCAGATCCAATAAGAGGAATTGCGGAACCAGTCCTAGCAAGGCCGCCCGCAACGTCGTTGCCGGAAATTCCGGAATGCCCAGGGACCCAACAAAATGTGACCCGGTTTCTATGTGACAGATGCTAGAGACTATTCCAGCAATCCCCAACCACTCTCGAGATAATCCTCCATGAGGAAAAAGCTTGAATGGCTGCTTGGCTATATGTAAAGATATTTAAGGTGGCTCCTCTTATCCCCTTGTCAAGGAGCAGGACTCAATGGCGTGGATCTCAGATTGAAAAACACTGGGCCAGGTACCCATTGCAATCGAGACTTTGGTGTTGGGTCCTGTGATCCCCGCACCAACACCTGATCATTGCAAGGGTTGCCATAATCCCATTCCCTACGGTCTGGAATAAGAGTCCTAAATTTCGCCCGAAGACAAGTTCCGTGCTCTTAAGATCCGTTCTGTCGCAGATCCCTAAGCCAGGAATAGTTTTTACTAGACTAGCATGACCTATGTCTGCTGCTAGCAACCCATTTATGAGTTTAATCCTCAGAAGGCTCAAGGAAGCTACCTTCTTTATGTGCAAATGCAGTGGATTCAGTCCTAAGACTGTCTCCAGTGCTGCAGTAGGACATGTATGCATGACACCCGTGAGGGATAGGCATACGAGCCGCTGAAGTTTACTGCATTTTTGTATGGCGGTAGCCGGCTGGACCTTTGGCCACCAGACGAGGGCTGCGTAAGTGACAACAGGCATAATCATCATACTGCACTGCCATCTGATGGCTTTGGAGTCTTAACCCTACGTTTTACCGAAGAGCCGACGAAATGCCCACATGGCATAAGTACCTTTGGTCAACGTTTTGTCTAAGTGCGAGTTCCAGTTAAGTCTCTTATCCAGATTAACACCGAGACATTTGACCTCACTGGAGAGCTCGACGGGTGTCCCACCGATGTAGAGCTGACCGACATCGATGTTGTACCGTTTCGTGAAGGGAACGCTCGGATGCGGACAGTGGTGTCGTCCAGTGAAGATCTAATGTCTCTGTGCATAAGTATTCTCTGTATCCAGGTAATAGAGAAGCAGTCAACCCCCCTAGATGCTAACGCCCTGGTTATTGACTGATAGCCAGTGTTGTCGAAGGCCCATCGACTTCTCGGAATGAGCACAAAGCAATTTTCATCGGCTCGAATGCCTTTTCAATCTTACTGACTATCTGATGTAGAACGACCTCTGTTGATCTGCCTTTGATGTAGGCGAATTGTGGGTGACGCAGGGGATTGGTATCTTGCAATCTGCACCGGATATGCAAGTCCAATAGGCGTTCAGAGGTCTTAAGCAGAAAGGATGTAAGGCTAATTGGTCTATACGACTTAGGTTGATCCAAGGGATGGAATAAAAACCACATTTACCTCCCTCCAAGATAGCGGAATGTTCCCTCAAGTGAAGTGAGTATATCTTTTAGGCTGTGTTGCAGCAGGGCCGGGAAAATCTGGTAGCCCCCCAGGGCTTTGAAAGGAGCAAATGATTTAAAGGCCCACCTGACCTTGCCAACGTCGAAGATAACACCCGACAGACTGTAACCACGTCTAGCTGGTGGTTCAGTATCCCCATCATTACAGGGATTTTCCGGGTTTATAAGAGAACCAAGGGAATGCACCTAAGGCAGTAGCTCTAGCGTTTCTCGTCGATCCTGTGTGTAAGAACCATCGGTTCTTTTTAGGAGCCCCACACCATTAGATGACCCTCTGGCCAATACCTTTTGCAATCTCGCTGCTTCTGGAAGTGACTCCACACTTTCGCAGTAGGTGCGCCAGGTATCGCGTTTGGCGCATCTAATGTTCTTATTATACTCAGTGAGCTATTTGACTTGGGCCTGTTAAAGAGCCGTCTGACCTCCTTCCTTTGATTTGACAGGCCTTCGCTCCATGGGATGGGATCTTAGGGCCTCACTATCATGGTAAGAGGTTAAAAGCACATTTTGAAGTTGTCTTGACGCCAATTATATCTCCCTCGTGGAGTTAAAGCTGGCAGCAAGTTGATCAACTTTCGAAGCCACTAAGACTTTGTACAAGTCCCAACTTGTTTTCTTTGGGTTAAAAGAATTGGAAAGGAGTTCCGCTTGGTCTGGGAGATCAAATCGGAGGTGCTGAAAAAGTGGCCTCATCGGTAACCCGTCAATTTTTAATGAAATCGGATTAAATCCCCGATAGCCTTTATAAAAGTGGGTTTGCACCCTCCAGTTGACACATCTAATTGACTAAAACAAAAGATATTCAAGAAGGCACTCACCCCTTTTTTTACCGTCACTATTACCCCAGATAGTGGGATGGGCGTTGCCGTCACAGCCAATGAATAGCTTTTTCTTCGTCGACGAGCCGCTGAACCTCCATCGGCGGTGCGTCGTCGGTGTCGCCAGGGAAATATGCAAACGCCACTACAATTTCCTTCGCTCCTTCTGCCGTAGCCACCTCAATGGCTGACAAAACTAGGTCCCTGGAGATAAAGTTTGTTAGAGGAAAGTTCCTTACGCTTTTATCCAGAAGGACAGCTGCGCGAGGATCTCCACCCAATCGGTCACATAACAACTTACATGAGGCGCAACTTAATTCGTGGACTTGGCCACCATCAACCATAGTTCTTGCAGGAGAGCCAGGTTGATGTTTTCCTTGGCGAAAATCCTGCACAAGGTGGCCGACGCTCCTCTAGCGTGGTGCAGGTTCGCCTGAAGCACCTTGATTGTGCTCATTTCTCCTTCGCGGAGTGTTGGACAAGGCAATCGCTTTTACCTTATCGCGAGTCGTTCCCACAACACCCTTCGGTAGCTTGCGCCTCTGCTAGATGAGGCGACCACGACCTGCCTTGATTGCAAAGCTTCCGCGGGAACCTGAACACAAGTCGAACCATTAGCAGGCCCAGCAGCCAAGCCAGTGAAGGGTCCCGAACCAGGCTCCGGGTTTGTTGTTGGGGCAGCAGCAGCAGGCACTGCGACTATTTCTGGAGCGTCTCTCGTAGAGGGACCGTCGCTGCTCTTTTCTTAAGTGCCGTGTTCTTAAGGATAAATCTGGTCCTGCCAAAACAGTATTAGACTTCTCCGCCGCACTTGATCAGCGACTGCAGCAACGCGTCAACCACCATGATGGCTAAGTGCAGCATGGCACCACTCGTGGACCTCTGCCCTACCCTTTATTGGCTGGTGCTGAAGTCGTTCTGGACACCTATGTGTGCCAGAACCGTCGTTGGGTAGCTCCAGGCTGTTGACGAAGTAACCTCGGATGAGGTGCGCCCGGTGGAACTGACTTTCCCCCAACAGCTTAACTTCGAGCGGGCCTGCAGGCCTTGATAGGGCCGAAGTTCGCCCTCACCCACTCGGCTGCGTTGTTGTCGTAGCAGACGAGCATAAGCCAATCCGTTCTCGGAACAAGACCCTCAAACTTTGCCTTCACACCTGGCGTCACACACGTCAGGGTGGACGATAAGATCGCCGCCTTTAGCGTTGCCATTTGCTCCGCTGTCAGAGGTGACGATCTATCAGTCGCAATGAAACTGAGCTTGACACCGCTCACCATCCGACTATACTATGGCGCTGTCGACTCTGAATGAGTATTTTTCGGCTTCTTTGACAAATAGAGCTCCGGAGACTTTTCGTCTGAGCGACCCCTTTTGACCTTGGCGTCAGCGATGGTCACCTTTGCAGTTTTCAGAGCAGCTGCTCTGGGGAGCCCTTTGGCGATAGCTACCTTGAACAGCTTCTTTTCGCGGTTTGTTATCTTAATGAAGGCGATCTCAGGGTCTGAATGTAGACGTGCTACCTGTGTGCCTGCATCCGTCAAAGCGGATCTCTGATGGATCTTAGTGGATGCTTCGTCGAGATCGTTGAGTGTGACGTCAGAGTCCGATTCAGAGACCAATGCCTCTATCGGAGCCTGCCGGGACAAAATTTTTCTCGACGAGAAAGTGGCACACTCCAACTCTTTACCCAACGAAGTTGGTGGTCTTTCCGGATCATCCCCTTGGTGACCAACATCACCGCTTGGGAGGGTGGAGGCCCTACAGCTGCACTGCCAGAAATAGTCTCAACCGTGCAGGTTGCAGCCTGGGGTGATGCTATTTGAACCGCATCAGACACATTATTTAATTTAATATTTTGGTTCATTTTAAATCCCACGAATGAACAGGATGGGTAGTTCGCCAGCGGCATAGCCGAAAAATAAAACTTGATCGCAACAGATATCCAAAGTTCGAATACTAACGGCCGAGCACCCCCTCGGGCGTGAACCCTTCGGCATATGCTGTTCCACCTTGAATTGGGGTAATTTTCTGAATAGTTTTCTCCTCTTTGTCCAACTACCATTAGTCAGCACCCTTGGCAGAGACATGACCATGCCAAGGATCTGCATTAAGACGCCTTCTCGAGTAGTATATAGTCGCACCTCTAACAGTGTGTGCAGTTACTGCTCGAATTATTCAAAACATAATAACACGTAAGTCCCCTTGCACACCAGTTAGCTGTCGACTTAAATGTAACTTGGTACAATAAGAGTGCATTAAAACAAATTTCGTCAAAATCGGGTAAAAAACACAGAAAGAAAGAAAATGTATTTGTATATTGGCTAATCCACGTAGTGGCAAGCGCCACGCACAGGCGTTTTTTGCATGCGTGTGCACGCATTCATACATACATATGTATATGCACATTCATATGCATAAGCTCTTTTTCGAATTCTAATGCGATTGTTTGCTTGTGTGCTTCTTTTCTTAGCTCAGATTTTGATAACGACAATTAGAATGCGGCTGTAGATCGGTGGTAGAGGTGTTGCCAGGAGTGTTGCGATTTGACGCGAGCTCGGAGTTTTCCTGTTTTTTTTTTGTAATAACACACTTATTGTTCCAAGATCAACTTAATGCTGGGACATCGACGAATTGAAACATTCCATAGCAACAAAATGGGAAAAATTGGAATTTTCCATGCACACTCTCAAGAACCTTTCGCAGATCAACTGCAGCCAACATTTGAAAGATATAGTTTCCTATTTAGTGAAAATACTAAAATAAATATGGCATACTCAAATTTGTTTGCAATTATAAAATATATATTTATTTTATTATTTTTATTTTAATAGTGCGGCTATGGTGTATTGTGTATAAATGCAGAGGAGCTTAATTATATATATGTAATGACTGCTCGTCACTGGTTTCAGGGTATCTCCTATTCGGGCACTCCCGTCTAGAGCCATCTTATTTGTTTTTGTTTGTTTTTGATTTTTGTAATATCTTCTGTCCTACATTTAAGTATTTATATTTTTCTGGGAAGTAGTTAGGTGTCCGATTTGACAATAAGATTGTGATTTGCCAGTACTTAAGCTGTATGTGGCGTGGAAACACGTGCTGATTCGACAAGTTCGGCGCTATCGCATTCATACATACACAAATTCACACACAAACCCCACCAGCAGTCTGGCGGGGACAATGCGATGGTCAATTGTCCACACACTCGGTCCTTAGTGATGCAACACAGCCTTCGTATTTTTTGTTTTTGCACTTACTTAGTTCGGTTTGTAGGATCAGCTTGTTCTAACGATGCTTATAAAACGAGTAAGAAAGTCGCAGTCGGGTGTAACCGACAGCGGATTACTCGTTCACAGTGTAATAACAACTAAAACAGGTACCCTAGCACGATGTATATTAATAATAATAATAGTATACAAGTATAAAAAACCAAAATAAAAAGTTTGCCTCTGCACGATCACAACTGTCACATTAACAGCGTGTTAGTCATCATCGACACCAACCATTTCGCTTTTGACGAAATGCACGTTCAGTTATCTAATAAGCTAACCTATCCAATAAGAATAAACATAGAATTCCAATTGAAACTGAGCGAGTATAACAGAAGTCTGTGGCTAGTGCCAAAAAGTGCATACAGAAACCGCTGCGGTTGGTGCATATGATAAACACTACTTATGTTAAGATTGTCTGTTTATGTTATGGTACTGTTATGGAACTGTTATGTTAACAATTTATGTTAATTATTAAATATATGTATATTTATGTGTGGATGTGTATACACATATACTTGACAGAGAATGCAAATAATTAAAAATAATAATTTTTGTTTCATTTTATACTGCACCACTGCACTTCTAGTCGATCACGTTGTGACAAAACTCAACTCAAGGTGTTGTGCACATATCGAGTTTTAGACATTGTGGGCGCGGTAGTGGGCGTAGCTTAAAAAGTTTGGATGCGATCTTTAGAGGAGGTCATAGGCAATCTGTTGGTATTTTATGCATCTAGCTTTAAAAGTGAGGGAATATATAGATTTAATCGAATTGTCACGCCGCCAGTGGGCGCATTTCGAAACTCGTAACACTTTCTCAGACGAGGGTATACACGAGTATATACCGGCGAAAAATTTCGTTCATACGGACTGACGGACGGACATCATGACGGACATTGCACAAACCTAATATACTAGTTTCACTTCGTGAACGAGTATAAAAATATATAAGACATTGCACTTCACGCATCTGTTGCGAACTGTTTCCCCCACTTCCGACAGTATGCGGACATGGGTACATCAGTTTACAAAAAAAAAGTGATGCTGCGTGGAAGTTAGTTCAATATCAAAGGTGCAAGTGAAAAGATGTGTGAAGGAAACTGCTATGAAGCCAAATAAATCAACAAAAATAAGCAAGTTCAACTAAAATAGGTAAGTTCCACAAATACTCTTAATAGGTAAAGGTACAAAATAATATTAATAATAATTTGTATCAAGAAGAAAGAAAAGCGGTAAGTGCCAATTAAGTGACAAAATTATTTTTTTTTTAATAAATAAAATGTGATTTTTTAGTTATTAGTTATTACTTAGTGGCTATATTGTAACAAATATCAGAACAGTATCCGGAAATGCAGGGGATAGCGCTGTCACCTCTCCTATCCACAATTGGTGCACCGTCTTCCCAATTATCCAGTCGAATGCCCACGCGTGGATAGAAAAATGGAATACACTGTCCCTTCTTCTATCCACATGGGGACTACAATAGGGGGTGTAAAGTTTCTCCTCCCATGCTACTCTCCTATCTCCTAGTAGAGCTGACTCGCCTGACCCCTGGTGATACAGCGACTCCCTGACTCTAATTTGTTATCTGCGCCCATTACAAAAGAGGCAGCGCTGCTTCTTTTTCTACGCCATGTAAAACTGTGCCAATTGACACTGTCCTATTACATGTCCACACAAAACGTCCAGTATAACGTGTGACGCTGATTTGACCGCAACACAATTAGTATTATTATCAAGTAGAAAAGTAGTATTAATATTAAGAAATGAAGTGAATTTTACGTAAACGAGTGAACACGCAAGGAGCGCTCACATATATAGATTAGTAGGATAAATAGCAGGGAAATGGTTGACCACCGTTAACAGTGGCGCTGAGGACAATCCTCGAGACCAGCTTCACACCACGAAAAAAAAAACATTGGGGCTCGATTAGCGTAGCGAAGTTGACAGTGAAAGAATTAAGGTAGTATCGGGAGACGTGTGGAGAAACGACGCGCGAAAAATACACTCAGACACTTTTGGCTTAGCAAGTGCCGATAATCACAGAACCGAGAGAGATAGAGAGAGGTAAAGTACCGTTAAAAATTAGCGCGGTAGTGAATTAAGCCCGCGTGATTATAAAGTGAAGCAGCTCAGTGCAGCGGGGTTAAGTAAGTAGGGTTTAAACTTGCAATAAACCAATATAAAACTTAACCAAATTTATATCTATTGTGTGGTTGTACATATAGATTCTCCGTTAGCTCTTTGTTTATCCTAACCTTTTTAGCTGATAGTTAGTGCAAGTGGAAATTCCCCGATTTTGTCGTGAAAACCATCATCAATTAGTCTTCGTTAGCTCTCGCGAGAACTCACGGAAGAGACTCCCGAGGGCGAGATATTAATACTAATATCGTTTCGGTCAAAGATTATGTCCAGGCCGCGCCCGTAGTTGATGCACCCAATTTCTCCGTAGTTTGGAGTGTCGTGACGATTCGCGGCGAGCCAGCATACAGGCATACAGAACTACACACATGTATGGCGGCGTTGCGAAAAGTTGGCGACGAACGCTACGACAGATCGTGTATATGCACTAGTGAAGACAGTGAAGAGAGAAGCACAACAAAAATAGTGGTACACAGTGTGGGAACACCTAAACAACAGTGCGAAGTGAACAATGTATGACTAAACCAATGAACAAAAATAAAATTAAATTAAATTAAATTAAATAAAATAAAAACGTATACAAAGGAAACTAAAATAAAAATAAAACAAAACTAAAAGAATTAAAAATTGAACAAAACTAAATTAAATAAAAATTAAACAAAAACAAGTGAAATAAAACTACACAAAGCCAAGTGAATAAATATATAAATGGATAAAAATGTTAAAAAGCTAAACAAAATATAAACCATACAAAACTAAATACAATAAAAATAAAACAAAGCCTACCAAAATGAATCAAAACAAAACTAATTAAAAATATTTTAAATAAATTCAACAAATATTATTATTATTATTTGGGAGAGAGTCTCAAAATAGATATTTTAGAGGCACAGCGACGGCGGTCATGGAGCTCCCTATGGGGACAAGATACGCGCTGCCCCGGTTATGATGGAGAGCAGATCCCTTATTCTCTGCATAGATACTTCCTCCTACTCCAAATAATGGGTGGGCAATCACATAAAATCTGCTCTGTGTCGGGGGATAGGCGCATTTTGTGGAGGTGACACTTGACTGTATGGTGTCGCGTGAGATAGGACACCAAGAGCCGTAGTTCCGCCCTTGTAAGATTTTTGGTCGTTCTGCCTATATGTGGGCTGACCAGCTCTGTAATTTTTCGTGACCCAGGTCTCGTTGACCGGTAGATTTCCCCCTCCTTCTTTGATAATTCCTCTATCAACTCTTTGGCAGAGGCCCAGCTTATCTCACAAAAGGGTTCAGGTCCAACAAGGGGGGTTACGGAACCGGCCCTAGCTAGCCTGTCCACAACTTCGTTACCAGATCCAACAAAATGTGACTCTTTTTCAATGTGAAAGTTGCTGCAGACACTTCCAGCAATCCGCAACCAGTCTAGAGGTAACCCTCCATGAGGAAACAGCTATATGGCTGCTTGGCTATCTAAAAATATATTTAAGGTGGCTCCTCTTATCCCCATGACAAGGATATGTCTGGAGCAGGACTCAATGGCGTGGATCTCAGATTGAAAAACACTAAGCCAGCTACCCATTGCAATCGACACTTTGGTGTTGGGTCCTGTGATCCCCGCATCAACCATCGACCTCGTTGTCATCATCCCATTCCCTACGGTCTGGAATAATAGTCCCAAATTTCACCCGAAGACAAGCTCCGCTGTCTTAAGATCCGTTCCGTCGCAGATCCCTAAGCCAGAAATAGTTTTTACTAGGCTAGCATGACCTATGTCTGGTGCTAGCAACCCATTTGTGAGTTTAATCCTCAGAATGCTCAAAGAAGCTACCTTCTTTATGTGCAAGTGCAGTGGATTCAGTTCATGTATGTTTGTTAATTTAGCTATTGAGTAAATTGTTTATTTATCTGTCTATTTATTTATTAATTTACCCTCCTATTTATTTAATTACTTATTACCAATTTATTCCCGTATTTATCGCGTATATATTTATATATTTATTGATCTATTTATTAATTTATTTATTCAATTCTTCATATTATTTACATTGTTAAATACGGCATTCGGAATTTGCCAAATTTGACTACATTGGCTTATATATGTATATATATTTATCAAATTCTGGCCACCGGTGCGAGGCAAAAGTATCTGACCTATATTAACCGACCTACCACCTCTTTTTACTTTTATTGGAGCTCCGATAGGGTAGGACGGGGATTGAGGAAACATTGAGCAACAGTAAATCTGCGCCGTGCCCCATTTACAGTGGCATAGATCACTTTTTTCTCTTAATTCATATTTGGCAAGATTTGGCACCTGCTCAATTCTTAAATCAATACAATTTAATTTTAAACGCCCGCCAAACAATTAAGTACTGCCATATAGCGGCCAAAACGGTTGATATAACATAAGACAAAAAAAATGTTCATTTATTAAAATTCAATATGTGAGCGAAACAAAAATGATGTGTGAGTAGGTGTAAGGGAGGGAGAATCACCGAGGCCATGGAATAAGTCGGCCGTCAGTTCTAATTAAAGGGCAATGGGATTCAAATTTAAATAGCCCGTTGCACGAAGGGCGGGTACATCGTCCGATCATTTGTGTGTATGTAAGTACATTCGCATGAAGTGTTGTGTAGGTCGAATTGTTTTGGAATTTTGTACAGTCAAGGGGCAGGGGTGAGGTTACCCACCCCTGGGAATGCTGACCAAGCTGAGGTTTCCCCACTCAAATTGGCGTACCTTCAGAGGCAATTCCAATGTCCTTGGGACGAGGTCTTGAGGAATTTTCATGTGCTGGTAACTGGGCGTGCCAAAAAGTGGTATTGGCTACATGTGAGGAAGCGGCCGGTCATTAATTGGGACGATCTGCGTAGGGCTCTGAAAGGAAGGTTTACAGGTAGCTAGGACGACGTGGATCGGCTGCAGAAGGTGAGGCAACGACAACAGCTTCCTGGAGAGTCTGTTAATGACTTCATCCAGGCGATGACGGCAATGGCATCACGATTGGACACTCCCCTCCCCGAGTCGAGGCTGATAAAGCTGATAAAGAGAGGCTGGAGAGACTCCATACATCTACATCTACATCTACTCTATGGCCGTGTACTCAATAGATCACTTGCGGGAAGAATGCAATGAGATAGAGGCGAGTTTGGGTCAACGTAGTGCTCGTCCGGCATACGGTCGGATTCGTGATCCGAGATATGCGGGGCAGGGCAAGCCGAATGTTAGCTCGATAGAAGATTATCCTGCAGAAGAGCCTAGGGCCGAGCCAGAGGGCGAAGAGATAAGAATAAAGTCGACAAGGGTGAGACCTGGATGCTGGAACTGCGGCCAGCAGGGACATGATTGGTGGGATTGCCTAAACGAACAGCGAAGGATATTTTGCTATCGGTGTAGAAAGCCAGATACTTTCGCACCGAAATGTCCAGAGTGCACGGGAGACGGCAGAGTGGGCGTGACCAGAGTGGGAGAGGCGCGTTCACGAATTGGTCCCGCGAAGTAGTGAAAGAGGAGACCGAAAGCAAAAGCAGTAGGGGGCATATAGGTTAGCTAGGAATAAGATTTTTGAGGGATGCTATTAGTCACTCGCAAAGTGAAAGAGGCACGCGATCGATTCACGAGACGACGCTCAGTGAGACGAAAAGTGGTTGAGTACGTCAAAAGAGGGAAGAAACTCGATTCGAAAGTGTTTGCGGAGGTCAGTATCGAAGGCAAATGTATTGCTGGACTCTTGGACACTAAGGGCCTGAATCAGTCTCTTGGGGCGTGGACAAGGACAAGGATAAGGACAAGGAGAAGAACATGACGTTCTACATCTGCCCGTTCTTGGAATATCTTGGCATATCTTGGAATCGATTTCTGGCGTATCTTCGGATTAGCCCCTGACGTCGTAGGCTCCGACAAGCCAAAAGCTTCTATAGAGTCGATCGTAGTGGAACTGAACGTATTCGAGGAAATAGAGCATTACGTGAAAGAAAAAGATCAGGAATTAGAGGCGGAAGCTTGGGACCTGGAAAGGGAAGAGAAAAATCGGCTGGACTCAGTAAAAGACGAGTTTTTGGCTTTTGAGAAGGTAGGACGGGGGAAGCCGGCTGTGGAAACGCATAGGATACAGTTGTTCGAATGGACGACATCTCTGAAAGACCGCCAAGTTGTCTGGGGCGAGGTAGACAAGATGATGGCCTTGGGAGTCATCGCAGTCAATGATAATCCGTGGAGTAACCGCACTACAATTGTGCGAAGTCCGGATAAAAATCGTTTCTGTTTAGATGCTCGCAAGCTCAACGCTGTTACCGTCAAAAGACGCCTATCCACTTCCATGCATCGAGGGTATACTTTCGCGGATCGGTCAGACTTTTTATATTTCCAGCGTTGACCTCAAGTATCTCGGGTTTATTGTAGGTGAAGGGACCTTACGAACCGACCCTGACCGCGTAGGAGCTATTCGGCGAGTTCCGGAACTTCGATTTGTCAAAGAAGTGCGCAGTTTTCTGGGAACCGCGGGATGGTACCGCAGGTTCATCAGAAACTTTTCGGAAATAGCAGCACCACTTACGATGGTATTAAATGGGAGTCCGAGAGGAAAATTCCATTTGAGCCATGAAGCAGCGAAAGCAGTGAGTGAATTGAAAGAGGCGCTTACATGCGCTCCTGTATTGGTTCACGCTAACTTGTCACGTGCAGTTTCAAATCGATGCCGACGGCAATGAAAGGACGATAGCGTTCTTCTACGCCAAGATGGACAAACATCAGGTGAATTAAATGAAATGGCTCATGTCATTGCGAGACTTGGACGGACGTTTAGCTAGGTGGTCCCTACGCCTGCAGCATTTCCACTTTCAGATCGAGCATAGGAAAAGAGCGGACAATGTTGTCACGGAAACTTAGCTGACACTAAATCGCTGGATTTAGAGCAGTTGCTGGGGATACAGACAGTAGCGTAGAGGCATGGCAAAAACGCTTTGTTGAGAAGGCAATTATACTGGCCCAACATGGCAGCTCATGTGCGAGAATATGTAGGCAGATGCGAGGTTTGCAAGGAGACGAAGGCGCCGAACCAACGAATGCAAGTTTCTATAGGGACTGAGGTCAAGACGGAACGGCCCTTCCAGAAAATGTATATTGACTTTCTGGGAAAGTATCCGCGGTCGAAGTAGGGTCACACCTGCAAATTCGTAGTCGTCGCTCAGTTTTCGAAAGTCACGTTTCTGAAGGCCATGAAAGATGCCACGGCAGACAACGTAGTCGAATTTCTGGTGAACGAGGTCTTTTTCAAATTCGGTGTCCCTGAGACGATCCACTCAGACAACGGCCAACAGTTCGTGTCAAAGAAGCTCGAGAATATGATCGACGCCTTCAGAATCTCTCACATAAAAACGGCCATCTATTCTCCCCAGAGCATTGCAGCTGAGGGCGCCAATCGCACGGTGTTGGCGGCGATCCGTTCATATTTGAAACAAGACCATCGGGAGTGGGATGCATTTCTACCCGAAATCGAGGTAGCGATTCGCAATGCCGTCCCCTCTGCAATTGTGGCTACACCGTTTTTGCAGTCTTTGGCCAGCAAAGGTACCAATGGGGCTAGCTACAAACTTGAACGGAAGTTACGGTCCCTGAGCGAACAGTCGATCTCAGATTTGGAGGTGCACGATAAAATCCGGCTAGTGCAGGAACAGGTGAAACACCACCTGCACAAAGCATTTGAGCGCAGTCGACAGCAGTACGATAAGCGTGCGCGCAAGTTTCACGCGGTGCCAGGCCAAGAAGTGTACAGGCGAAACTTCGTATTGAGTGACTTCAACAAAGCTTTCAATGCCAAATTCGCCCGGAAGTTTTGAAAATGTCGTGTCGCCAGAGCCGTCGGCAACAATGCCTATGAGGTGGAAAATGGAGCTGGAAGATCGAGGAGGTCAGGTGGGTGTGGCCTACGTTGGGCGTTCCGTTATGGTGGGGCAACCAGGCAAACGGAGTCAACAAATGCGCACGGCAATTTTAATTTAATTTTCATTTTCATGGCGGCGCATAACTCCAAATTGTCGTGTAGTGTTGCATTTGACTATCGCGCCATTTATTTATCGTCTACTAACGCGACCCTGGTGGGGAAATTTATCGAGGGAAGCAGCCCTGTTCATCGCATCACGATTAGCGTGAGTTGACAGGGCCAAATTCAGAGTGACCCAAGAGACAGCAGGTGCGGAAAGAAAGAGGAGACAACACGTTTATGAGGCGGGTCTGCGAAGAAGAGAAATGGTGAAGTATGGCCATAAAAGAAAAATTTGCGTCTATGGTTATGCCCCCATATAACGAGTGCTATTTATATTGAAGTTCGGCGTATGTGTGCAAGTGAAAATGTCTGAATGTGTTTTAATTAAGTGTTTGTTTCCTACAGGTGGCCAACAACTGGTCAAGCTGCAAATTTTATTTTGGAGGCCCTTTTTTCTACTGTACTGAGGCCCAACATTTTGGAAGTGTTCATCTACATACGTCTTCTTAATTGGAACCAACTTCATGTCATCTCTGTACGTCTTAAGAACACCGACAAACTGAGTGAGCGTGTTCCAGTAAAAGCCGACGCCGCAACAGTCTGCCGCGGTCCCTGTCGCTAAAGAAGCCGAATATCAGCTGCCCATATCGACAGATTTTGTTTTCAAATTGGAGAACCTTCAGAGGCAATTCCAATGTCCTTGGGACGTGGTCTTGATGAATTTTCATGTGCTGGTAACTGGGCGAGCCAGGCTATTGGCTACATGTGACCGGCCGGTTATTAATTTGGACGATATGCGTAGGGCTCTGATAGGTAGGTTTACAGGTAGCTGGGCCGACGTGGATCGGATGCAGGAGGTGAGGCAACGACAACAGCTTCCTGGAGAGTCTGTTAATGACCTCATCCAGGCGATGACGGCAATGGCATCACTATTAGAAGCTCCCCTCCCCTAGTCGAGGCTGATAAAGCTGATAAAGAAAGGCTGGAGAGACTCCATACATCTACATCTACATCTACTCTATGGCCGTGTACTCAATAGATCACTTGCGGGAAGAATGCAATGAGATAGAGGCGAGTTTGGGTCAACGTAGTGCTCGTCCGGCATACGGTCGGATTCGTGATCCGAGATGTGCGGGGCAGGGCAAGGCGAATGTTAGCTCGATAGAAGATTATCCTGCAGAAGAGCCTAGGGCCGAGCCAGAGGGCGAAGAGATAAGAATAAAGTCGACAAGGGTGAGACCTGGATGCTGGAACTGCGGCCAGCAGGGACATGATTGGTGGGATTGCCTAAACGAACAGCGAAGGATATTTTGCTATCGGTGTAGAAAGCCAGATACTTTCGCACCGAAATGTCCAGAGTGCACGGGAGACGGCAGAGTGGGCGTGACCAGAGTGGGAGAGGCGCGTTCACGAATTGGTCCCGCGAAGTAGTGAAAGATGAGCCCGAAAGCAAAAGCAGTAGGGGCATATAGGTTAGCTAGGAATAGGATTTTTGAGGGATGCTATTAGTCACTCGCAAAGTGAAAGAGGCACGCGATCGATTCAAAAGTCGACGCTCGGTAAGACGAAAAGTGGTTGAGGACGTCAAAAGAGGGGAGAAACTCGATTCGAAAGTGTTTGCGGAGGTCATTATCGAAGGCAAATGTATTGCTGGACTCTTGGACACTGGGGCCTCAGTCAGTCTCTTGTGGCGTGGCTCTCGCGAGTTTCTTACCGAGATCGGGGTACCGATAGAGCGATATGAGTCCAGGGTGCGAACGGATTCAGACGAGGATCGATCCATTATAGGCTGAGTGCGGGCAAAAGTTGTGTATAGGGACAAGGAGGAGAACATGACGTTCTACATCTGCCCGAACTTGGAATAGCAGGCATATCTTGGAATCGATTTCTGGCGTATCTTCGGATTAGCCCCTGACGTCGTAGGGTCAGATAAGCCAAACGCTTCTATAGAGTCGATTGTAGTGAAACCAAACGTACTCGAGGAAATAGAGCATTACGTAGAGGAAAACGATCAGGAATTAGAGGCGGAAGCTTAGGACCTGGGAAGAGAAGAGAAAAATCGGATGGACTCAGTAAAAGAAGAGTTTTTGATTTTTGAGAAGGCAGGACTGGGGTAGACGGCTGTTGAAACGCATAGGATAGAGCTGTTCGAAAGGACGACACCGGTGAAAGACCGCCATTATTCGCTATCTAGACAAGATGTTGGCCTTGGGAGTCATCGAAGTCAGTGATAAGCCGTGGAATAACCGCACTACAATTTTGCGAAGTCCGGATAAAAATCGTTTCTGCTTAGATGCTCGCAAGCTCAACGCTGTTACCGTCAAAGACGCCTATCCACTTCCATGCATCGAGGGTATACTTTCGTGGATCGGTCAGACTTTTTATATTTCCAGCGTTGACCTCAAGTATCTCGGGTTTATTGTAGGTGAAGGGACCTTACGAACCGACCCTGACCGCGTAGGAGCTATTCGGCGAGTTCCGGAACTTCGATCTGTCAAAGAAGTGCGCAGTTTTCTGGGAACCGCGGGATGGTACCGCAGGTTCATCAGAAACTTTTCGGAAATAGCAGCACCACTTACGATAGTATTAAAAGGGAGTCCGAGAGGAAAATTCCATTTGAGCCATGAAGCAGCGAAAGCAGTGAGTGAATTAAAAGAGGCGCTTACATGCGCTCCTGTATTGGTTCACGCTAACTTGTCGCGTGCAGTTTCAAATCGATACCGACGGCAATGAAAGGACGATAGTGTTCATCTACGCCAAGATGGACAAACATCAGGTGAATTAAATGAAATGGCTCATGTCATTGCGAGACTTGGACGGACGCTTAGCTAGGTGGTCCCTACGCCTGCAGCATTTCCACTTTCAGATCGAGCATAGGAAAAGGGCGGACAATGTTGTCACGGAAACTTAGCTGACACTAAATCGCTGGATTTAGAGCAGTTGCTGGGGATACAGACGGTAGCGTATGAGTCGAAAGAGTATCGAGAGATTTTGGAAGAGGTGCGCAAGAATCAGGATCGATTACCAGATTTACAAGTACAGAATGGACTACAAACGGACTGGGTTCGAAAAGCTGAAGGATGAAGTCGAGGCTACACTATGGAAGCTGTGGGTTCCAGAGTCGCTAAGTCGAAGGCATCTCATGGAGGCATGGCAAAAACGCTTTGTTGAGAAGGCAATTATACTGGCCCAACATGGCAGCTCATGTGCGAGAATATGTAGGCAGATGCGAGGTTTGCAAGGAGACGAAGGCGCCGAACCAACGGATGCAAGTTTCTATATGGACTGAGGTCAAGACGGAACGGCCCTTCCAGAAAATGTATATTGACTTTCTGGGAAAGTATACCTGGAAATTCGTAGTCGTCGCTCATTTTTTGCGAAAGTCACGTTTCTGAAGACCATGAAAGATACCACGGCAGACAACGTAGTCGAATTTCTGGTGAACGATGTCTTTTTCAAATTCGGTGAGGGCGTCAATCGCACGGCGATCCGTTCGTATTTGGAACAAGACCATCGGGAGTGGGATGCATTTCTGCCCGAAATCGAGGTAGCGATTCGCAATGCCGTCCCCTCTGCAACTGGGGCTACACCGTTTTTTGCAGTCTTTGGCTAGCATAGGTACCAATGGGGCTAGCTACAAACTTGCACGGAAGTTACGGTCCCTGGGCGAACACTCGATCTCAGATTTGGGGGTGCCCGATAAAATCCGGCTAGTGCAGGAACAGGTGAAACAGCACCTGCACAAAGCATTTGAGCGCAGTCGACAGCAGTACGCAAGTTTCACGCGGTGCCAGGCCAAGAAGTGTACAGGCGAAACTTCGTATTGAGTGACTTCAACAAAGCTTTCAATGCCAAATTCGCCCGGAAGTTTTGAAAATGTCGTGTCGTCAGAGCCGTCGGCAACAATGCCTATGAGGTGGAAGATGGAGCTGGAAGATCGTTGGGTGTTGTCCATGAGACGGATCTGAGGGTTTAGAGAGGAGGTCAGGTGGGTGTGGCTTACGTTGGGCGTTTTGTTATGGTGGGGCAACCAGCCGAACGGAGTCAACAAATGCGCACGGCAATTTTAATTGAATTTTAATTTTCAGGGCGGTGCATAACTCCAAATTGTCGTGTAGTGTTGCATTTGACTATCGCGCCATTTATTTATCGTCTACTAACGCGACACTGGTGGGGAAATTTATCGAGGGGAGCAGCCATGTTCATCACATCACGATTAGCGTGAGTTGACAGGGCCAAATTCAGAGTGACCAGAGAGACAGCAGGTGAGGACTGCCGAGGAGATGACAGGCAGAAAAAAAGAAAGAGGAGACAACACGTTTTCGTGGCGGGACTGCGAAGAGAAATGGTGAAGTATGGCCATAAAAGAAAAATTTGAGTCTATGGTTATGCACAGACGCACAGACCCCATATAACTGTGCTATTTATATTGAAATTCGGCGTAAGTTTTCAAGTGAAAATGTCTGAATGTGTATTAATTAAGAGTTTGTTTCCAACAGGTAGGCCCAATATTTTTTGGAACGTTCCGTCTACATATATCTACACACAGCCAGCCATCATATGCTATTTTAATTGGACCAGCTTCCTCTCATCTCTCTGCGTCCAGTAAAAGCCGACGCCGCAACAGTCTGCCGCGGTCCCTGTCGCTATAGAAGCCGAATATCAGCCGCCCATATCGCGGTATTCTCGGATATATAAATACATATATATACCCTAGAGGCCTAAACTCGCCACCGCATATTACTTGACTACCACATAAGCCCGAGCACACCCAAAGAGATTTTTTTCTGCGACCAATTGGGCCAAACGAGCATGATGCATGTTTGTTAATTTAGCTAAAGTAAAAAAAGTAGTAAATTATCTATTTATCTGTCTATTTATTTTTTAATTTACCCTCCTATTTATTTAATTACTTATTGCCAATTTATTCCCGTATTTATCGCGTATATATTTATATATTTATTGATCTATTTATTAATTTATTTATTCAATTCTTCATATTATTCACATTGTTAAATACGGCATTCGGAATTTGCCAAATTTGACTACATTGGCTTATATATGTATATATATTTATCAAATTCTGGCCACCGGTGCGAGGCAAAAGTATCTGTCATAAATATTAACGCTTCTTTTACTTTTATTGGAGCTCCGATAGGGTAGAATGAGGATTGAGGGAACATTGAGCAACAGTAGATCTGTGCCGTGCCCCATTTACAGTGGCATACAGTGGCATCAATTTTTTCTCTTAATTCATAATTGGCAAGATTTCGCCCCTCCTCGGTCCTTAAATCAATACAATTTAATTTTAAACGCCCGCCAAACAATTAAGTACTGCCATATAGCGGCCAAAACGGTTGATATAACATAAGACAAAAAAAAATGTTTATTTATTAAAATTCAATTTGTGAGCGAAACAAAAATGATGTGTGAGCGTAAGGGAGGGAGAATCACCGAGGCCATGGAATAAGTCGGCCGTCAGTTCTAATTAAAGGGCAATGGGATTCAAATTTAAATAGCCCGTTGTAGAAAAGGCGGGTACGACGTGGCCGATAACTCGTCCGATCATTTGTGTGTATGTAAGTACCGTATGTAAGTTCGTATGTAGTGATGTGTAGGTCGAATTGTTTTGGAATTTTGTGCCGTTAGGGGCAGGGTTGAGGTTACCCACCCCTGGGAATACTGAGCTAGCAGAGGTTAAATTCAGACTGTTCAAAAGCTGTTCAAGGCAGCTATCGCCAAAGGTCAAGGTCAAAAGGAGTGCTCAGACGAAAGTCAGGAGTCGCTCAGACGAAAAGTTCCCGGAGCTCGGTTTGTCAAAGAAACCGAAAAAAAAACTCATGCAGCGTCGACAGCGCTATCGAACAACCCGATGGCGAGCGGTGTCAAGCTCGGTTTCATCGCGACTGATCGATCGACACCCCTGACAGCGGAGCAAATGGCAACGCTAAAGGCGGCGATTCTATCACTTACAAGGTCAGGTTGCCATTAAATCATTCGCTCACTTCAAAGCCCGGGGGGTTTTTATTGGTTTTATTCCCAAGCAAGGGAACCTTCCCTTAAATCAACCTAAGTCGCATAGACCAATAAGCCTCACATCCTTTCTGCTTAAGACCGAACGATTAAGAGAAGGATTGGGATAAGGACTTGCATAGCTGGTGCAGATTGCAACATACCATACTATACACAATTCGCCTACATCAAAGGCAGATCGACAGAGGTCGCTCTATATTAGATAGTCAGTAAGATTGAGAAGGCATTCGAGGCAAAGGAAATTGCTTTGTGCAGCTTCCTAGAAGTCGATGGGGCCTTCGACAACACTGGCTATCAGTCAATAACTAGGGCGTAAGCATCTAGGGAGGTTGACTCCTTCTTTATTACTTGGATAGAGAGAATGCTCCACAGGACGGGGTTCTGTCTCCCCTTCTTTGGTCCCTAGTGAGACTACTGGTGAAACTATCGGAGTTAGGCATCGATACCATAGGGTATGCAGTTGACCTGGCAATAACAGTCTCCGGAAAGTTCGGCTTAACCATCACCGAATTGATGCAAATGGCATTCAATACGGTGCACAGATGTGGGTCTCAATATCAACCCACACAAGGCGATTATCGTTCCCTTCACGAAACGGTACAACATCGATGTCGCACAGCCCTACATCCGTGGGACACCCGTCGAGCTATCCAATGAGGTAAAATATCTCGGTGTAATCCTGGATAAGAGACTTATCTGGAACTCGCACTTAGACAAAACGTTGACCAAAGACCTCCGAACTTTTCTTTTTATTTCAGACCGTAGGGAATGGGATGTTAGCAACTATTGTAATGACTGCATGAGCCTGCCGTGTTCACAGACAGATCAAAAACTAATCAAGGGGTTGGTGCGAGGGTCACTGGACCCAACACCAAAATCTCTATTGCAATGGGTACCTGGCCCAGTGGTTTTAAATCTGAGATCCACGCCACATACTTGACAAGGAGAAAAGAGGAGCCAGCTTAAATATATTTTCAGAGTCGGTTACGAGATGCTTCGTGGGCGGAGTTTAAGGCGGTGTTTTTGGATTTCTTTCTGCTTGCCCGGTATTCTGAAGGGATAAAGGACGAAATCCAAAACAAACGTCAGCGAGAAGGGGAAGATTTGAAGAACTTCTTAATAGATCTGAGGGCAATGATGAACAAGGTGTACGAAAACACCGCTCCCGAATATAAACTGTATATTCGAAGGCATGACTTCTCTTCCTTATCCCAGCTAACGCAGATGGCTCTTGAGTATGAAAGTGCGTCAAAGTCTCGAGTACTCGGGAAAGCACGCAACCTGCGTACACAGCGGCGTTCTAAACTTACAGCGAGCCGAATAAGGTTGTCTGCAAACACAGTCCGAAAGTATCGCACAATCCTTTACAAGCTATCCGCAGATCCACACCGGTGGCCGTTAACGCCGTAGCAATCCCCAATCCGCCACGAAGCGACGAACCGCATGATAGGCCGAGGGGGCAGACCCCAATTTGATCCACGCCGCGCTTGTTACAATTGCGGGAAAGAGGGCAATTTACTGCGGGAATGTCCTAATCCGCGGGCGCTATTCTGAAGGTAGTGCGGGGTGAAAGGAATGTATAGTAACAATTGCTGTGGACGGTCGGATCAAGAAACTTTCAGCCGCGCTACCCAGAGCAGGGTCTAATAAGCGCGTGAGTACTCAAACCTCGCAATCAGTAAATGCTTTGAGAGTGGAGAGGAGTCGAATTGTTAGGACGATTATTATCGGAGGGTATGCAGTATCGGCGACAATCGACACCAGTAATTTCATAGGTGAAGGTTGCGGGGCTCCAGGAGGCGCAGACGCGGATACGTCTAGCAGATGGATTCCGATTAGAGGTAGCACGCATGGTAAGAGCCGAGGTTAATATGTCCGGTCGTAGTATCAGCGTGTCTTGTTAATCATGCCCTCATTGTTAGATCAGGTGATCTTAGGGATGGACCTATTGTGCGCCATAGGAACAAGGTATAGATGCCAGAGAACCGGAGAACAACGAGGACAAGCTGACGGACGTCGAGAGTAGTCGAAGTCTAGGTCCGATGGCCAACACTGGTGCCTACGTCGCAGAAAGGAAGAAGGAGACGGTGAAGGAGAGAACTTGGCCAGCTGATTTGGAGCCAGAACTACAGTTCCTGGAATCGAAATCGGTATTACCCGAAAAATCCAACGATGCAACGGATTATAGACGAGCAGATGGAGGAGTTCATTCGGACGGGGGGCATTGAGCCGTCTCGAAGCACGCATAGCGAGCCCATTGTCGTTCAGAAGAGGACTGGCGAATGGCGTATGTGTTTAGATTACCGACAGCTCAATGCCCTCTCTGTTCAGGACGCATACCCCGAACCACATATAACCCATATATTGGAACAGTTGCGACATGCCCGGTTCACAGCATTTACGGCGCCTGGAAGGAGTCTTTTCCAGTGGAACGTGATGCCGTTTGGACTCCACTTCGTCTGCGCGAATTTCCAGAGAACTTTAGAGACCGTCGCTAATCTGAAAGTCTTTATCTTTATCTGACTATACGTCAGTATTAACGCATCGATCACGGAAACTATAAGAGCGAGAGTTTTTAACTTTTCTGATAATAGTCTCGTTCATGGTACGAACAAATCGAAATGATGCCATTCACGGTAATCACCGAGCAGCCAGCCTCACGAGCATGCCAGCCTCAAATGGCTCATGTTATTGTGAGACTTGGACGGACGCTGAAGGATGAAGTCGAGGGTACACTATGGAAGCTGTGGGTAGCAGAGTCGCTAAGTCGAAGGCATCTCATAGAGGCATGGCAAAAACACTTTGTTGAGAAGGCAATTATAGTGGCCCAACATGGCAGCTCATGTGCGAGAATATGTAGGCAGATGCGAGGTTTGCAAGGAGACGAAGGCGCCGAACCAACGGATGCAAGTTTCTATATGGACTGAGGTCAAGACGGAACGGCCCTTCCAGAAAATGTATATTGACTTTCTGGGAAAGTATACCTGGAAATTCGTAGTCGTCGCACATTTGTCGAAAGTCACGTTTCTGAAGGCCATGAAAGATGCCACGGCAGACAACGTAGTCGAATTTCTGGTGAACGATGTCTTTTTCAAATTCGGTGAGGGCGTCAATCGCACGGCGATCCGTTCGTTTTGGAACAAGACCATCGGAGTGGGATGCATTTCTGCCCGAAATCGAGGTAGCGATTCGCAATGCCGTCCCCTCTGCAACTGGGGCTATCATCGTTTTTTGCAGTCTTTGGCCAGCATAGGTACCAATGGGGCTAGCTAAAAACTTGCACGGAAGTTACGGTCCCTGGGCGAACACTCGATCT
Source organism: Drosophila colorata (assembly GCA_035041545.1). Lineage (NCBI taxonomy): Eukaryota > Metazoa > Arthropoda > Insecta > Diptera > Drosophilidae > Drosophila > Drosophila colorata. Next base: position 195,909 of record JAWNLD010000658.1, on the reverse strand, counting down.
CAGATTTGGGGGTGCACGATAAAATCCGGCTAGTGCAGGAACAGGTGAAACAGCACCTGCACAAAGCATTTGAGCGCAGTCGACAGCAGTACGCAAGTTTCACGCGATGCCAGGCCAAGAAGTGTACAGGCGAAACTTCGTATTGAGTGACTTCAACAAAGCTTTCAATGCCAAATTCGCCCGGAAGTTTTGAAAATGTCGTGTCGTCAGAGCCGTCGGGAACAATGCCTATGAGGTGGAAGATGGAGCTGGAAGATCGTTGGGTGTTGTCCATGAGACGGATCTGAGGGTTTAGAGAGGAGGTTAGGTGGGTGTGGCTTACGTTGGGCGTTTTGTTATGGTGGGGCAACCAGGCGAACGGAGTCAACAAATGCGCACGGCAATTTTAATTGAGTTTTAATTTTCAGGGCGGCGCATAACTCTAAATTGTCGTGTAGTGTTGCATTTGACTATCGCGCCATTTATTTATGGTCTACTAACGCGACACTGGTGAGGAAATTTATCGAGGGGAGCAGCCCTGTTTATCACATCACGATTAGAGTGAGTTGACAGGGCCAAATTCAGAGTGACCAGAGAGACAGCAGGTGAGGTGATGACAGGCAGAAAAAAAGAAAGACAACACGTTTTCGTGGCGGGACTGCGAAGAGAAATGGTGAAGTATGGCCATAAAAGAAAAATTTGAGTCTATGGTTATGCACAGACGCACAGACCCCATATAACGAGTGCTATTTATATAGGCCCAATATTTTTTGGAACGTTCCGTCCACATATATCTACACAGAGCCAGCCATCATATGCTATTTTAATTGGACCAGCTTCCTCTTATCTCTCTGCGTCCAGTAAAAGCCGACGCCGCAACAGTCTGCCGCAGTCCCTGTCGCTATAGAAGCCGAATATCAGCCCCTAGCGGCCTATAACTCGCCGACCGCTATATCTACCCCACATAACGAGCCCGATTTTTTTCTGCGACCAATTGGGCCAAACGAGCATGATGCATGTTTGTTAATTTAGCTAAAGTAAAAAAAAGTAGTAAATTATCTATTTATTTTTTAATTTACCCTCCTATTTATTTAATTACTTATTGCCAATTTATTCCCATATTTATCGCGTATATATTTATATATTTATTGATCTATTTATTAATTTATTTATTCAATTCTTCATATTATTCACATTGTTAAATACGGCATTCGGAATTTGCCAAATTTGACTACATTGGCTTATATATGTATATATATTTATCAAATTCTGGCCACCGGTGCGAGGCAAAAGTATCTGTCATAAATATTAACCGACACCTACCTCTTTTTACTTTTATTGGAGCTCCGATAGGGTAGAATGAGGATTGAGGGAACATTGAGCAACAGTAGATCTGTGCCGTGCCCCATTTACAGTGGCATACAGTGGCATCAATTTTTTCTCTTAATTCATAATTGGCAAGATTTCGCCCCTCCTCGGTCCTTAAATCAATACAATTTAATTTTAAACGCCCGCCAAACAATTAAGTACTGCCATATAGCGGCCAAAACGGTTGATATAACATAAGACAAAAAAAAATGTTTATTTATTAAAATTCAATTTGTGAGCGAAACAAAAATGATGTGTGAGCGTAAGGGAGGGAGAATCACCGAGGCCATGGAATAAGTCGGCCGTAAGTTCTAATTAAAGGGTAATGGGATTCAAATTTATATAGCCCGTTGTAGAAAAGGCGGGTACGTCGTGGCCGATAACTCGTCCGATCATTTGTGTGTATGTAAGTACCATGTAAGTTCGTATGTAGTGATGTGTAGGTCGAATAGTTTTGGAATTTTGTGCCGTTAGGGTCAGGGTTTAGGTTACCCACCCCTGGGAATACTGAGCTAGCTGAGGTTAAATTCAGACTGTTCAAAAGCTGTTCAAGGCAGCTATCGCCAAAGGTCAAGGTCAAAAGGAATCGCTCAGACGAAAAGTTCCCGGAGCTCGGTTTGTCAAAGAAACCGAAAAAAAACTCATGCAGCGTCGACAGCGCTATCGAGCAACCCGATGGCGAGCGGTGTCAAGCTCGGTTTCATCGCGACTGATCGATCGACACCCCTGACAGCGGAGCAAATGGCAAAGCTAAAGGCGGCGATTCTATCACTGACAAGGTCAGGTTGGCCATTAAATCATTCGCTCACTTCAAAGCCCCGGGGGGTTTTATTGGTTTTTATTCCCAAGCAAGGGAACCTTCCCTTAAATCAACCTAAGTCGCATAGACCAATAAGCCTCACATCCTTTCTGCTTAAGACCGAACGATTAAGAGAAGGATTGGGATAAGGACTTGCATAGCTGGTGCAGATTGCAACATACCATACTATACACAATTCGCCTACATCAAAGGCAGATCGACAGAGGTCGCTCTATATTAGATAGTCAGTAAGATTGAGAAGGCATTCGAGGCAAAGGAAATTGCTTTGTGCAGCTTCCTAGAAGTCGATGGGGCCTTCGACAACACTGGCTATCAGTCAATAACTAGGGCGTAAGCATCTAGGGAGGTTGACTCCTTCTTTATTACTTGGATAGAGAGAATGCTCCACAGGACGGGGTTCTGTCTCCCCTTCTTTGGTCCCTAGTGAGACTACTGGTGAAACTATCGGAGTTAGGCATCGATACCATAGGGTATGCAGTTGACCTGGCAATAACAGTCTCCGGAAAGTTCGGCTTAACCATCACCGAATTGATGCAAATGGCATTCAATACGGTGCACAGATGTGGGTCTCAATATCAACCCACACAAGGCGATTATCGTTCCCTTCACGAAACGGTACAACATCGATGTCGCACAGCCCTACATCCGTGGGACACCGGTCGAGCTATCCAATGAGGTAAAATATCTCGGTGTAGACCTGGATGAGAGACTTATCTGGAACTCGCACTTAGACAAAACGTTGACCAAAGACCTCCGAACTTTTCTTTTTATTTCAGACCGTAGGGAATGGGATGATAGCAACTATTGTAATGATTGCATGAGCCTGCCGTGTTCACAGACAGATCAAAAACTAATCAAGGGGTTGGTGCGAGGGTCACTGGACCCAACACCAAAATCTCTATTGCAATGGGTACCTGCCCAGTGTTTTTAAATCTGAGATCCACGCCATATACTTGACAAGGAGAAAAGAGGAGCCACCTTAAATATATTTTCAGAGTCGGTTACGAGATGCTTCGTGGGCGGAATTTAAGGCGGTGTTTTTGAATTTCTTTCTGCTTGCCCGGTATTCTGAAGGGTTAAAGGACGAAATCCGAAACAAACGTCAGCGAGAAAGGGAAGATTTGAAGAACTTCTTAATAGATCTGAGGGCAATGATGAACAAGGTGTACGAAAACGCCGCTCCCGAATATAAACTGTATATTCGAAGGCATGACTTCTCTTCCTTATCCCAGCTAACGCAGATGGCTCTTGAGTATGAAAGTGCGTCAAAGTCTCGAGTACTCGGGAAAGCACGCAACCTGCGTACACAGCGGCGTTCTAAACTTACAGCGAGCCGAATAAGGTTGTCTGCAAACACAGTCCGAAAGTATCGCACAATCCTTTACAAGCTATCCGCAGATCCACACCGGTGGCCGTAAACGCCGTAGCAATCCCCAATCCGCCACGAAGCGACGAACCGCATGATAGGCCGAGGGGGCAGACCCCAATTTGATCCACGCCGCGCTTGTTACAATTACGGGCAAGAGGGCAATTTACTGCGGGAATGCCCTAATCCGCGGTCGCTATTCTGAAGGTAGTGCGGGGTGAAAGGAATGTGTAGTAACAATTGCTGTGTACGGTCGGATCAGGAAACTTTCAGCCGCGCTACCCAGAGCAGGGTCTAATAAGCGCGTGAGTACTCAAACCTCGCAATCAGTAAATGCTTTGAGAGTGGAGAGGAGTCGAATTGTTAGGAAGATTATTATCGGAGGGTATGCAGTATGGGCGACAATCGACACTAGTAATTTCATAAGTGAAGGTTGCGGGGCTCCAGGAGGCGCAGACGCGGATACGTCTAGCAGATGGATTCCGGTTAGAAGTAGCACGCATGGTAAGAGCCGAGGTTAATATGTCCGGTCGTAGTATCAGCGTGTCTTGTTAATCATGCCCTATTGTTAGATCAGGTGATCTTAGGGATGGACCTATTGTGCGCCATAGGAACAAGGTATAGATGCCAGAGAACCGGAGAACAACGAGGACAAGCTGACGGACGTCGAGAGTAGTCGAAGTCTAGGTCACGATGGCCAACACTGGTGCCTACGTCGCAGAAAGGAAGAAGGAGATGGTGAAGGAGAGAACTTGGCCAGCTGATTTGGAGCCAGAACTACAGTTCCTGGAATCGAAATTTAAATCCTGCGACGGACTACAGACAAGCCGGTGAATCAGCGGTATTACCCGAAAAATCCAACGATGCAATCTTTATCTGACTATACGTCAGTATTAACGCATCGATCACGGAAACTATAAGAGCGAGAGCTTTTAACTTTTCTGATAATAGACTCGTTCATGGTACGAACAAATCGAGTTTTTTTTCAAATAATCGATAACCCGCACTGTTTTCTTAAAATCTAGAATCTGCAATAACCCTTTTACGTATGTTTCGGAGATTATGAGACCTAGAGACACAAAATTGTTTGAATGAATATTTCTATATACTATAGCACTTGAAGAATCTACTGCATTAAGATTCATCAAAATCGGTTAAAAAACATTAAAGTTATTAAAGAAAACGTGTGGTAAAATTTGACAAATTTGATAATCCAATTGGCAGCAAGTGCTGCAATAAGAGGTAGAGATTAGAGTTTCGTTTATTAAGTTCGTATACCATATTCAGATCAAGTTTTTTTTTTCAAATTATCGATAAGCCCCGTTTTCTCATAATCGATATTTATCGGTTTTTATCTGGGTTTTTGAGCAGATCTCAGAAACTGTAAGAGCTAGAGCCAAATTTGGTTTTTTGTGAGGCGGATCGGCCCCCGCCCGCCCACAATTGACATTTGTAGCAAATAAGTTTGTAGTCTTAAGTTGGTAACAAATAAGTTTGTGGAAGTAAGTTTGTAGAAGTAAAGTGCAAGTTTTGGTTTATCAGCCAAGAAGTGGCATCGCAGGCAGCTAGAGGTCTCTTTGATGTGCAGAGCGAAAGCTGAGGGGAAATTGAGTAGTGGAGGCAAGCGGCAGCCTAGCAGCAGCGTGAGCAAATAATTAGTGTAAAACTGTCGAGGAGGGCAAGCGTTTAAGGAAATAAGTGTCCGACTGCCGATGAGAGCAGAAGTGTGAGAAATTTAGTGTCCGGCCATCAAGGAAGACAGAACTGGGAGAAAAAGCGAGAGAAGACTAACGAAGTCGAAGAAGAGGAAGAGTGCAGCCAGCAGAAAAGGAGGGCGGCTTGCGGGGATTATTATTATTAGCTAAACAAATTTAATATTTGTTTGGTTTAGCTGGCTTCAGGCTTCTTCATCTAATTAAAACAATAATGTTTTAATTTGTTAGCTAATATATTTCGACTACACATAAATGTTTTTTACATATAATTTTTTAACAAATAACAAAATTTTCCCTACAATTATTTACACGTCCGCTCTGTACGACGTGGAGCTTTTAACTGTATGTTTATGTGTCAGTAGGTGTCTGCATATGTGTGCACAATTGTGAGTGTCTGTTTTGTAGTTTAGTCTCTTGTTTGTTGGTGTGTTTATTATGTGTAGCATTTCTAGTGTGTAACATTTGCAGTATTGTTGTTATTGCTGTAATATTGTCGTAGCCTCGAAATTATGTGTGTGTCCGCTTTCCATGCAATGCGATGCAAGAGCTGTTTTCTGTACGAGTTTGATGTCTGATTTGTGTTGTGAGATTCTTGTCGATAATTTTGATTTGGTTGTTCCTACGTATACCTTATTGCATATGTTGTTTTCGTCTCGCTTACAGTGTATCTAATATATCACATTGTTCTTTTCTCCTATCTTAATTTTACTGTTGGTTTTGTTGAAGAATACCTTTAGTGTGTATTCTGGTTAATGTGCGATTTTTATTTCCTGTCTGTCATAACAGTTTGATCTGTTTAAACGTTCCGAAAGTGTTGGTACATATATTAAAGATTTGTACGTCTTTTCTTCCTGTCGTGGTTTTGATGATCTTTTGTCTCTTTCTAAAAGTTTTGTTATCAACCTTGGTGGACGACTGTTGTTTTTTAATATTTTTCTAATTTCATTCTTGATTTCCGCGTGGTATTCTGTATCACTCAGATTCATCATGCGTTTTATGCGTCCTAATGCTGTGTTGATTTTCATATTATGTGGATATTTGGAATGAAAGTTAAGAGTCCTGCTAATACAAGTTAAACTGAATACGGGGATAAAGATTGTACTGAATATTAAATTTGTATCGTCTTGTTAAAGTCTGCTCCGGCCATCGCCGGTTGTGTAATATAATTCTTTATATTAGCGATCGCTGAGAAAATACACAACGCGTGACCGTGGCTCTTGCCGGGCACGATAGGCAGGCCGTGGACACGGTTCTTGCAGGAAACGATAGACAGGCTGTGGCCGTAGTTCTTGCCGGGCACTAAAGGCAGGTTGGTGGTTTTTGCCAGGCACTATTAACGGACGGGTATTTTGAGAGGCGCACGAGTAGAGGCGTAGTGGATATTCCAGTCGTTGGGCTATTCGGCGCTGTCGTATTATTGGACGTACATTAACGGCAGTACATTCAAGTGGCCCAACGATACCAAGCAAGGGCTTGTTAGCGCGCGGACTCAGGCAAAATGCCGCCCACCTCCGCCCAACCGACCGAGGGGCGCGCCGCGTAATGTGCGGTGACGAAAATCGCGAACAATTAGAAAGATGACATAACAATAGAGTTCTAAGACTAGGTATGGAAGTAGCATTACCTTTTATATGGAAAAGATTATTATAGTTGGAACAGAAGATCCGAAATGGGTTATGTTTATCATAGTTACTATTACAGGTTTGAAGAGAAAGCAGTAAAAAGTTTCTAGCAATTCTGTTCGGAACTGCAAAACTAATCTGGCTAATCAATTCGGAAAAATCAATTTGCCCGTTAATTAATTTGAGTAAGAAGATTACACCAAGCATGGCTCTACGATCAGAAAGAGAAAGAAGATTTATTAGTAAAAGTCTACCAAGATACAAAGGCATGCGAGAAATAGGATTCCAGTGATATCCCCGGAGGGCAAAGAGCATTTGGGACACCAAATACAAGATCCATACTCAAGAATTGGACAAGTGAAGTATAAAGAGTTTTAGTAACGTAGGGATCGTCAAATTCTTTCGACTAGCGCTTAATGAAACCCAGAACACCAAGGGCTCCATTAGCAGCAGAAAAAATATGCTTGTCAAACTTAAACTTGGGATCTAAAATGACACCCAGATCATCAACCGATTCAATACGATCAAGTTGCTTGCTATTAATAAAATAATTGTTCAAAAAGGGCGTTCGCCTATAAAAAGACATTAATTTAAATTTACTGCAATTAAGATTAAATAAATTTTCTTGACACCAGGTTTGAAAACTGTCAAGATCAGATTGCAACCTTTGGCCAGATAGAAAATTAGAAGACGTCAGCAAAGTTTTACGTCATCGGCATACATCAGCACCCGAGAGTGACTTATCACAGAGGGAGGTCATTAATAAACAATGTAAATAACATATGTTTGCATTTTATTTTGAAATCCCTTGATTACAAAAGAAGTTATTTCCAATAGGTTAGTGGTAGTAGATCTAAATTTAACAAACCTATGCTGGCAGGGTGAAATTATAGATCTACAAAGATGTAGCAGTTGAGAAGTAATCAATTACTCAAAAATCTTAGGAATAGCAGACAACTTAGAAATACCTCTATAGTTCTGAACATTGGACTTGATTCCTTTTTTAAGGAGAGGAATAATAAATGATTCTTTTCAAATGTTAGGAAAAGAACATAACTGCACGGACAATTTAAATAAATTATACAACGGCTTCATTAGACCTTCAGCGCAATACCTAAGCACACAGCCTGGAACTCCATCAGGTCCCGGTGAAAATACAAGCTTCATGACCCTTAGATCAGTTAGTAGTGAACTTTCCGTGATCAAAGGTCCAAAAATGCAATTTGAGTCATTTACGTGATAAGGATAAGGCAGACCAAATTGGTAATCTTGAGTGTAAGTCGTTTGAAAAAATGTAGCAAATAGATCGGCGATGGCCTGATCTGAGTCTGCTGTCGTTTTTTCGATTGATAGTAATGTTGATGATTTACGTTTCGCATTAACGAAATTATAAAACCGCCTTGGATCCCTGGAACTGTAATCTAAAACTCTTCAGGTAATCCTTATAACATTGGTTATTTAGGACAGAGAAATTGGATCGAGCAATCAGATATCGAGAGTAATCCAAGAAAGAGCCAGTTTTCTTGAACTTACTGTACATCCTTGACTTTATATTTTTCAAGTTTATTAATTCCCGTGTAAACCACATAAGTTTGTTAGACCTAAATGAATTACAATACATATATCAAAAAAATTATTTAAAGTGGAATAAAAAATCGTGATTGCACTATCCATGTCTCTACACATGTAAAGCCGAGACCAGTCAGTCTGGGATAAGAGCTGAGTTAGTTTAGCAAAGTCGGTTTTCCGAAATTGACGAGCTCGCTCTGGAGGTTTACTGCCTGTGCGTAGCACCCGGGCAGGTAAATCAATCAACACCTCTAAAGTGGGGTGATATGGATCTTCAGGACATGATATGGGCTCAGTACGGGAAACAGATAAGAAGGAATGATCCAAAACAAAAATAAGATCAAGCATTTTATTTAGAGAATTTAGGATACCATTGATTTGACACAATGACATCCCAAATAAATTGTCAAGAAAATCATTCTGGGTCGTGGAAGTCAACACACTAGAGTCGGGACTAAAAATCCAACTAGTTCCGGCAATATTGAAATCACCCAGAACAAGAAGAAAATCACAATCGGAAAGCATAGAGGAGACAGAATGTATAGCAGAAAAATGCAAAGAATAGACAGAATTATCTGAAGAAGGAGGAATATACGAACAAGTAATGAAAATGCAAGCACCATGAGTGTACAATTTGACAGCAACAAATTCTATATCTATACCAAAGTCTGTTATAACAACCTCCAAAGAAAAATCAACGTCAACTGCAATAAGCACACCACCACCACGACGAGGAATGCGATCTTCTCTATAGATAGAGAATTTGTTAGATAAAATTTCAGTATTTAAGATGTCAGGCCTTAACCATGTATCAGAAAAGGCGATGACATGAAAAGGAAAAGATAGACTTACACTAGTATAGCGTAGAGTACTAGAGATGTTGGCGTGAGGAACAGAGTTCGCGGTTATTGGTTATTTCTGCCCAGTCGTTCAGTGTCGCAGCGATTTACAAATATTCTTGTAAACAGATGTGGCCTGACAGAGATTTGTACTCCAGGAAAGGAACTACTTTACAGTATAACTCTGGTAAATCTGCGTGAATATTACGAATTTTGAATGCCTGTGTGTTTTGGTGTGTATATGGTTTTAAATGCCCTTTTCAAGTCTTATTACGATTTTAAAAGTTATTCCAGATTTTAGTTTGAGTAAAGTGCGCAGCTTGCGGCGTGCGTTTGTGCATGTGTGTATGCGTGAACTTGTATATGTGTGTATGAATGCAAAGTGGATCAAATGTATGTAACGACAGCTTGCAGCTGGGTGCAGGGTATCTCTCAGTCTGGCCATCCCTAACTTGAGCACTCTTATTTGTTCCAAAAATAATTAGTTTACTTGGGACACGTGGAGAGCGGCGAGGGCAAAAAGACGGACCCCACAAAAAATCTGGGACATTCGGGATCTGAAGGCCTCACCAAACTGCAAGGAGTTACGGTGTTTGGTAATGACGTCGAGACAGCCTTTGGAGGCGTTCCAGCAAAATGTGTGGGATCACTCCCCTTGCAAGTGGATCACCTGAACGATCGCGTATCGCGAAAAACCTTGCAACGTTTTGGGATTACGGACCTAAAAATGGTCAGCTTTGTCGACATTTGGGACATAGGGTGGACGACGAGGATTACATCCCGTGGAAACTGCATTAAGGAGTAAGAAGGACTAAATTCAGACTCGCCCAGCAGTAATGTTTGCGGAGTATGTTCAGGGACGCCGACAAATACGTCAAATATTGCGAAAAATGTAAAAAAAATTAAGGTAGAGCAGGCCGGCCGAGTACTAACAAGACGGGTAGCGGAACCGTTCCCAGTACTCTGCGCAAACTTTGTGGGTCCTTTGCTTCATTCTAAGCGTGGCAATCCGGTGCTTTTGGGTTTTCACGACGAGCTTACGAAGTGGATGGAATTAATTCCCCTGAGGAGTGTAACCGCGGCCCAGTTATAAAAGGCATTTTGCCCGAATGTCTGCTTGCCATTAATTTTAGCGTTGCACTTAACTGGATACTCGCTGGAGTTTTTATTGCAGGGAGCCATGCCTGCCTGTCGCTCTATACGACGAAGTCACGAAGGGTTCGGCGAATATCCAACAATTGCCCCAGGAGAAGACAGGTAGATTAAAGGTAATCTTTGACACATTCATACACCGCAACCTGCAACGGGCGTCTGGCGATCAGGGCCGGTACTATAATTTGCGGCGAAGAGATTGGCGACCAACCCTCGGCAGCATAAACTTTCGAAGACCGCCGATGGGTTCGCAGCAAAAAATTTAGTTTTATTATTAAGTAGACATAAGTAGTATTAATATTAAAAAATTAAGAAATTATGCACATTTTTAGTAAAAGAATGAATTATAAAGACGCAAGGAGAGCGCAAATATAGACTGGTAGAATAAATAGTCGCGCTGCGGACGAACCTCAAGCTCAGCTTCACACCACGAGAGCAAAAGCTTCGTGGTGAAAAAAGGGCCCGCGAGCGCCGACAGGCTTGAGCGAGGAAGTGATTAATTACCATCGGAAAGTTGAACTAAAATTAGTATAGGGCGAGCTATATGTATACACTCCGACACGTGCGGCATAGCAACACCCAATAATCAAAGAACCGAGAGAGAAAGAGAACGGGGAAGATGCCGCGTGAGTATAAAGTGATGCAAATTAGTGCAGCAGGGTTGAGTAGGGTTTAAAATTGCAATTAACCAATTTAAAAATTAACCAAATTTATTTTTATCCTGTGGTAGTATATATAGATTCGCCTGTTAACTCTTTGCTTATCCTAACCTTTTAGCTGGTAGTTAGTACGAGCGGAAAATCTCCGATTTTGTCTTGAAGAATCCCTCGCTATATAGTGAATTTGCCATCGTAGACACTGGCGGTATCTGGCTCCCACATCTTCCATTAGTCTTCGTTATTTCTCCCGATAACTCACGGAAGAGATTCCCGTCTGCGAGAAATTAACTTAGTATCGATTCGCGCCCGTAGTTGCTGTACCCAATTTCTCCGTAGTTTGGATTGTCGGGACAATTCGGCCGGTCACTGTTCGTAACTTCGGCTTCGGCTTCCTGTAACTTCGGTTCCGAAGGTGCCGTTGTTGGACGAGTGTCCGATCTTTAGCATTGACCGGTTATGTCCCTGTCACCGTGCGGATACCCCAAACTGCAGAGATTTTTATTTTTAAGTATAAATGGAGATTTAACTCGTTGTTAATTGGTAATATCATCTCCGATCTCTTAAACTTTGGTCTAAAATATTGTTTTTCCACATCGTTCTGCATATTAGTCGCCAGTCGTCCCCGCTTCCTTACTCATATATAATTCCATATTTTCTGCAGAACAGAAGCATTCCCACAAGAGCTCAGACATTCCATTATAGGCAGTTAACGCTTTTATTGCTGCCTGCGAATATTGGTATATCGTTTTGAACGTAATCTATCTAAATTTACGTTTTGATCGTAATCTAAAATAAATTGAAAGAGGCATACCATTCAGGGGCGTGGATTTCTGCCTGTTAAACGGTACCATATTTTCCTGGTGATTCTAGCTCTCAGAATTTTGATTTTCGCGGAAAACGGTACTGTCAGGCTCCCAAATGTGATTGATCTTAACCAGTCTTATAGCGATTTGCGAAGTCCACAATTGAAAGCATTTATATTTAGGCCTTCCTTAACTCAAGCATATCCCTGACATTCTAGACCGTTTTCCGTACGCTTCTTAACTATCAGACTCGAGAATGCTGACACTGATAATATCAGCTGACTGTCGTGGCAATGTCACCTCCGCTATCGACGTGTCTCAGTGTTGCACTAGCTAAATTGTTAGACCTGCAACGATAGTTCTTCATTTATTTTTTTTTATTGCTTGACAACCACTTTAAACGCAGTATTACGAAAAGAACCTTCAATATTTATTAAAACACAAAGGGTAAACGTTATTTTCTAGAATACCTGTGATTTCAACTAACAGAAACTCTGTCGAACTACCGGCCCAATACGCGTGTGGTTAACTAGGTAGTAAATATCTAATTATATTTATCATATAGTTTAAGTTCAAGATTTTTTGTTATTATTTTAAATATGGTTAGTTTTATTAGCCCGTACACTTTACGCAAAAAGCTCCTTCTTCTATGTACCCAAAAATACATTTCGCAATGTGCTGAATGCCCAACTATTTATACCCTGAACCCATTGAAAATGGGTACAAAGGGTTTAATGGTTTTGTGCAAATGTATGTAACAGGCAGAAGGAAGCATCTCCGACCCCAAAAGTATATATATTCTTGATCAGGACGACGAGCTGAGTCGGTTTAGCTACTAAAAAAGCTAGAAACCTAAACTTTTCGACTTTAGATTCTCCTAGCTTTAGATTCCCTTAGCTAGAGCTAATTGGATATTGTTTATTATCTGCTCGTAAAGGATTATGAATATTTCGGATTTAGGATACCTCCAAAATTATTCAAGAATTAATTTTCCATAGTGGGGCCAAGCGCAGCCGAAGTGTTACATGAGCAGCTTGCTGCGTGTGTTTGTGTGTGTGTATGTGTGTATGTGTGACTTTGTGAATGTGTGTTTGAATGCAAATAGCTTTAAATGTATGTAACGACAGCTCGCCGCTGGGTTCAGGGTATCTCCTAGTCGGTGGCACCCGACTAGAGCCATCTTACTTATTTTACTACTTGAATCTTTGTATACTTGTAAGCTTATTTGCTTCATACAAAGTGCAAAGATTTTGTGACACACCCACTAGGAGTCTGACAAATCGATAGTCTGTCGATACACCTTAAATCGCAAATCAATCAATTTTAAAACTAGAGTAACCAAATTTGGTACATAGATTGCTGATGACCTCTCCCAAAAACTGAGCCCTTATTATTCCGGCAACGCCCACTACGAATTCCGCCCATGCCCTCAGTGGGTGTATATATATATCGTATATATATGTAGGATTGGCAGCCCTGGCATAAGTAAGTTAGTCAATGTTTAAATATCGATAGGAGTGTGAGCGTTCGGTAGAAATAGAGCAGAGTATGAACTCAACTTGAAAAGGAAAGACGTATGTGCGATTGTTGCAAGCGTAGTTTAACTTATTCTAAGAAATCAAAACATTAAATAAACGTTGTTTAATCTTTAATCCATTGAATGAAAAACGGTGTCAATTATTTACTGCTTCGGAGGAGAATTCTTACAAACTAGGGAACTCAATAAAGATCCCTACAATTTTGGGGGCTTGTCCGGGATAAATCGCAAGTAAATGAAAAAAAAAAATAAGTGTCAATCTACCACTAAGTAGTTTTGCAAAAAAAGCAATCGCATTGCAAAACTGAAGATGCAGAAGAACTTTTGAAGAACTTTGCAAGAACGACAGCGCAGATCAGACGACGCAAGCATACGGTATTTTCGTCAGAAGGAAGCGAACGAAGCAATTCGGTTCCGTTAAAATTGGAAACCGAAAGGAAGCAAGCGTTGCAACGAGACAAAGCAACCAAACCACGAGAAGTATACGCGACGAGCACAGAGGCAAGTAGTTTGGCTTCATTGAAGCAGACAACGACGAGATAGAAACATCAAACGTTGCGACAAGGCGACAAAGCTACAAAACGACGAGAACACGACGAGGCAAGTAGTGTGGCTACAAAGAAGCAGTAATTGTTGTGACGAGACAACAACAACAAAAGACGATTTCGCACAGCCACATGCGGCTTGAAGACTTTGCGAGCGACGAGATTTAAAGAAGAGCAACAACAGAGGCGACATCCAGACGTACAGCTGTACTTGTGTGTGCATTGGCGAGGGCGAAATATCACCGTTCCGTTTATGCGTGTGTATTGGCGCAAGTATTACGTTGTTTGAACAGTAAAACATTTTTTTTCGACTGATGAAACATAAACATTATTTTATGCTAAATTAATTATACTCAGTAAAATGCAACTCGCCGAAATATTAAGCCTTACAGTAGCTGAACTTAAAGAGAAATTGAAACAGTTAGGTTTACCACATTCAGGTGCTAAGGCAGTTTTGCAGCAAAGGCTTACTTCACATTTTTATCAAGACAATAACGAAAAGTCTATATATGAAGAATCTGCAGATATTGTAGAAGAAGCTGAACCATCTGAAAATTCTGCAAATATGACGTTCACATTAAAAGACATAGAAGATTCCTTTTCAGCATTTACTGGCAATGGTGCTCCCAATATTGATGAATGGCTGCGAGTTTTTAACGCAGTGCAGTGGAACGATCTGCAAAAGTTTATTTATGGCAGGACATTGATAAAATGAGCAGCAAAGCTATTTTTGAGTAGTCAAACGGGCATAAACGATTGGGATACCCTAAAGAACGCACTAAAAAGTGAATTTAGTGAAAAATTAACGGCAAAACAGTGCATAAGCTTCTAGAAAATAGAAAGAAAAACAATAAGCAGAGATTAACTACTTACTACTATAGTATGATTACTCTAGCAAATCAAAGTCAGTTGGATGAGGAAAGCATAATAGAGTATATTATTGAGGGCATTCCAGATTCTAAACAAAACAAAAGCTGTTTGTACCATGCAACTAATTTTAAAGAGTTTCGAGAAAAAATTACAATTTACGAAAAGATAAGTGCTAGTCCAGTGTTCAAGCCAAAAACGAAATTTGAAAATAGTTTGGTAATATCCGAGAGACGTTGTTTTAAATGCGTTGGCATTAACTACATTGCAAAAGATTGCAAAGAGACTGGTATCAAATGTTTCAATTGTAATCAGATAGGCCATAAAGCAAACGAATGCAGGGCAAAAGATACACGAAACGAGTTGAAAAAAGAAACATCGAACATGCAGCAAGTTTCTCAGACTGTCTTTAATCGAGCTTTTAAGAAAAGCGAAATCGGTAATCAGCATATAATAGAAATCGAGCATTGTTCCGGAATAAAATTGAAACATGTCGATGGCATGAGTAGAAACCATTGTCTGTTGTTGCGGGATTCCCTAAGACATAGAATAATGCAGGCTCAGCGTCAAGATGAATGGATAGCAGTTATTTGTAAAGTGTTAGAGTCGAGTACGTACGACGATTATTATCCAAAGTATGACATTTTGTATAAGGATCCGGTTAGAGAATTGATTGTAATACTTTCTAAGATGGAAAGCGAGATAATAACCACAGCTCACAGCCAAGGTAATTTTGGTGTCAAGAAGACTATCGACTTAGTACAGCGCGAATATTTTATTTCAGAGTTAGCAGGAAAAGTTGATAGAATCGTCAAATCTTATATAGAGTGTATTGTGAGCGACGCTAAGCATGGCAAGAAAGATGGATATTTAAATGCAATCGACAATTTTGTAAAGAGCACAGAACACAGTATACTAATAGCGACAGGAGTGCCACGCGGTAATGGTCAGGTCGAGCGAATTAGCAGGATAGTCATTACTCTGTTAACTAAACTCTGTGCAGAAGACCCAAAGGCCTGGTACAAGCACGTTGGCAGGGTACAATTGTTTATACACTCCTCTCCTCCGAGAAGTACCAAAATATGCATATGAATGAATGAAAAATGAATATGAATATGAGGACTAAGTAAAAAAGTGATTTAGAAAAGCTTGTAGAAGAAGAGTATCTTGTAGAGCTGCAGATGGAGAAAGAAAATATACGTAAAGCTGAAGGGCAAGTTTTTAGGCCCTTATATTGTGAGCGTAAATTAAGACGTGGCAGGTATTTGGTTGAGAAAATTAGTGGTGGTAAAGGTCCCTTAAAGACCAACACAATTTCGGAATATATGAAAATGTGTTCTCAATCATTCGAGTTGAATGATGAATCAGGACGGCCGAATGTAGGATTGGTAGCCCTGGCATAAGCAAGTTAGTCGATGTTTAAATATCGATAGGAGTGTGAGCGTTCGATAGAAATAGAGCAGAGTAAGAATTCAACTTGAAGAGGAAAGACGTACGTGCGAATGTTGCAAGCTTAGAAATAAAACGTAGTAGTTTAACTTATTCTAAGAAGTCAAAACATTAAAACATTAAAATCTTTAATCAATTAAATGAAGAACGGTGTTAATTATTTACTGCGTCGGAGGAGAATTCTTACAAACTAGGGAACTCAATAAAGATCCCTACATATACATCGATAAAATATATATATACCTGTAGTATATATTTCCCACAATTTTAGCGCTAGTCACTAAATTTAGTAAGCAGTTTTATGCTGACCTCTAAATATAGGGCCTACAAATTTCGTCTACACCCACTTCCTCCCCCAAAATTAAAGAATCGAACTTTTCCAAAATAACAAGTTCAGACTAAGTCCGACTACAACGTTCTTATTTGTTTTATAATTTGGAATTGTTCATTAAAATTGAATGTTCTTCGTCACAAAATTTTATATCAGAAATTTTGGGGTTTGAATGTGTTTTCGTCCTTAGATTGTTACCTCGTGTAGAGGTGTTTTTATTTTTGATAACTTAAATATAATAAATCTACGATACCTTTTGTGCTGCAATTACTTTTTACATTTTTACATAATTACATAATTACATTTCACAAATCCACTTAATGAATTGGATGAAGCCGTCAATATGTTTCTTCTCTCTCGTGTTGCTATTTTTCCTGGGCTTCTGACACTTTTGCTATTGGCAAGCGTTCGTATGCAATGACTTCTTTTTTGTGTGGCTGTATATATTGCCGCTTTATTTAATATCACATAGAACCTTTTGATGTTCTTAACATTGAGTGTCAAACTATTAAAAAAATGTTTCTGTTTCCTACTCCGTAAGGAAACTTTAATTATGCTTGGTCAAACTAATTTGGATCTAAGAAGTCTTTTGATTTATTTACTGTTAACGTGGCTTTTGTTGACTATGTACAGAATCTCTGCTAATTCTTGCTCCTTTATGTAAATACCAGAATGTAAACATGTAAATCGCTAGTCATTGAACGAACCAGTTTGAGTTCGACTTCTTAGAAAGAAATATATATTAAAATCATCAGGGCTGCAAAGCCAACAAAAAATGTCGTTGGTTCGGTTCACGGTTCGAACCGATGTTTCGGTTTTGCATTCGGTTCATGAACCCGGTTTTTCACATTCATGAACCCAGATTTTGGTCAATAATGTCAAAGTTAATTTTAATTAATGTTTATTTAGGTTAACTAATTTATTTCATATTAATTTGAAATGCGCGTTTGCCTAATTCTTTTATTCAAGCACGAAGTTCTCAGAAACGCAACGGGTCAGTGAACGCCAGAAAATACTTTGAATAAAACTGTAATAAACCGATATCCTGAGTACTAATCATCCTCTCAAAATCTCAGAAGTGGGCCTAACTCATAATAAACGCAATTGAAACAAGTCATTTTTCGGTTATACAGCTTAAAAGGTGGTTAGATGTGCTTGGGCAGCCGACCGTAGGCTGAAAAGCTGAGCTGGTAGCTGAGATCGACAGTGAGCAGCGACAACAAGAAATACAGTTGCATACTGGAACTGAGACAGTGTCAGTCGATACAAATGTCGGCGCAGAATTACAACAACCACAACTATCTACCAGACAATGAGAGCTGAAATCGAAGCGAGCAAGGAGTAGTTGCAGCAAATTCAACGTACATCACAGAGTTGGAAGAGTTGGGCGTATTAATTTTGTTACCGACGACGACAACGTAACCGGTGACTTCGTAACCAGCAACAACATAACCAGTGACTTCGTAAAAGCCAACAACGTAACAGCCAACAACGTTAGCGATTACGTTAACAGCAACGACGGCAACATTCGCACTGCCAATGCTAACATGAGCAATGTTAACAGTTGGCAAGGTCAACTGTGGAAACGAGCGAAGTGTTGATCAGTGCCAAAGCATGGGCAAAAGAAGTGACCATGGAGTTCGACGGCGAGTCGTGCGCTCGAAACTGGATTATACAGTTGCAAAACTGGTTGCACGCAAGTACGACACGCATTTTGGAACCGGTCGACCAATTATTTCAGCAACTTTTTTTAGCATTTGGCGGAGAGATGTCTAAAACAAATGCAAGGAGCAAATTTCAAATTCGGTAATGGAAAGCCAGTGAGATGTTTGCCACTTATTTTGAAGAATTTGCAGTTAGCTAAAGAGATAAATGTGGATATTGAAGAATTGTTAGAGTAAATAATTGAAAACATCCCTGCACAAAATTTGCGGGATCAAGCACGTATCAAGGCTGTCAGCTAACTGGTGTGCAAGGGGACTAACGTGTAATTATTACTTGAATAATATAAATTTTTACGCCGTTGACCCAATCTCCACCATCGAATGTGGTGGGTGCGGCATATGGCGTCTCCATCCACTTAAACATAGCTTCCAGCAACTTCTATTCCACTGCCTGCCGTTCCACGGACATTTTACCGTGCGAGTCGCTTATGTTAATGAGCACCACGACTAAGTGCCGTTTTTTTGACCGTCAGCTAACTGGTGTGCAAGGGGACTAAATTATTACTTGAGTAATACACGCCGTATCTACACACACACTTAGAAGTGCGTGTATACTCTCCTTGTAGGGGCGGCTGGAAGCAGATCCTTGGTATGGTCATGTCTCTGCCAAGGCTGCTGACTAATGGTAGTCGGGCAAAGAGAAGATAACTCTTCAGAAAATTATCTCAATCCAAGGTGGAACAGCATATGCCGAAGAAATTATGACCGACGGGGTGCTCGGCCGTTAGTCTGGATACCTGCCGCCCTCGAGTTTTATTTTTCGACTCCCGCGGTAGACGGGCTATGCCGCGGGCGATATCACCTTCCCGTTCACTCGTGAGATTTAAAAATAAACCAACATTTTTCAAAAAACAAAAAGGGTGGCATCACTTAGGCTTCAACCTGCACGGTTGAGCCTCTTTCTGGCACCGCAGCTGTATGGCTGCCTGCCTCCACCCTCCCAAACGGTGATGTTGGTCACCAAGGGGAGGATCCGCAAATACCACCAACTTCCTTGAATAAAGAAATGTGTGTGCCACTTTCTCGTCGAGAAAAAGTTTGTCCCGCCAGGGTCCGATAGAGACATTGGTCTCTAAATCGGACTCTGACGTCACACTCACCGATCTCGACGACGCATCCAGCGAGATCTTTCAGAGATCCGGTATGACGGATGCAGCTACTCAGGTAGCACGTCTACATTTAGAACCTGAAGTCACCTTTATCAAAATGACAAACCGCGAAAAGAAGCTGTTCAAGGCAGCTATCGCCAAAGGGCTCCCCAGAGCAGCTGCTCTAAAAGCGGCAAAGGTGCCCCCCACTGACGCCAAGGTCAAAAGGGGTCGCTCAGACGAAAACTACTCATTCAGAGTCGACAGCGCCATCGTACAGTTGGATGGCGAGCGGTGTCAAGCTCGGTTTTATCGCGACTGATAGATCGTCACCTTCGACAGTGGAGCAAATGGCAACGCTAAAGGCGGCGATCTTATCGTCTACCCTGACGTGTGTGACGCCATGTGTGAAGCCAAAGTTCGAGGGTGTTGTTCCGAGAACGGATTGGCTCATGCTTGTCTGCTACGACAATAACGCAGCCGAGTGGGTGAGGGCGAACTTCAGCCATGTCAAGACCTGAGCTGTTGGAGGAAAGCCAGTTCCCCCGGGCGCACCTCATCCGAGGTTACTTCGCCAACAGCCTGGAGCTACCCAACGAGCCGGTTCTGGTGCACATAGGTGCCCAGGAAAACATCAACCTGGATCTCCTCCAAGAACCATGGTTAATTGGTGGCCAAGTCCGGGGATTAAATTGCGGCTCATGTAAGTTGTCATAAGACCGATTGGGTGCCTCGCGCAGCTATCCTTCTGGATAAAAGCGTAAGGCACTCTCCAGAGACCTAGTTTCGTCAACCATTGGCAGAAGGAGCGAAGGAAATTGTAGTGGCGTCTGCATATTTCCCTGGCGACACCGACGATGCCGATGGAGGTTCAGCGGCTCGTCGATTTTTGCCGAAGGACGAACAAACAGCTAATCATAAGCTGTGATGTGGGGTAGTAGTGACGTCAACAAAAGGGGTGAGTGCCTTCTTGAAAATCTTTTGTGTAGTCAATTAGATGTATCAAATAGAGGGTGCAAGCCCACTTTTATAAACGTTATCAGGGAAGAGGTACTAGACCTCACTCTGGTTAGCAGTTCTTTGTCCGATTTCATTAAAAATTGGCGGGTTACCGATGAGGCCACTCTTTCAGATTACCAGCACATCAGATTTGATCTCCCAGACCAAACGGAACTCCATTCCAATTCTTCTAGGAAGGAGGTCAGACGGCTCTTTAACAGGCTCAAGTCAAATAGATACTCATGGGACACAACAGATGCACGCTCACTGAGTATATTAAGAACATTAGATGCGCCAAACGCGATACCTGGCGCACCTACTGCGAAAGTTTGGAGTCACTTCCAGAAGCAGCGAGATTGCAAAAGGTATTGGCCAGAGTGTCATCTAATGGTGTGGGGCTCCTAAAAAGAACAGATGGTTCATACACACAGGATCGACGGGAAACGCTAGAGCTACTGCTTCATGTGCATTTCCTTTGTTTTGTTATAAACCCGGAAAATCCCTGTAATGATGGGGATACTGAACCACCAGCTAGACGTGGTTACAGTCTGTCGGGTGTTATCTTCGACGTTGACAAGGTCAGGTGGGCCATTAAATCATTTGCTCCCTTCAAAGCCCCGGGGGACGACCAGATTGTCCCGCAACACAGCCTAGAAGAGATACTTAGTCCACTAATTGGTATACTTAGGGCGAGTTTCACTTGGGGGTACATTCCGCTATCTTGGTTTCTTGGTTTTTATTCAAAAGCAAGGGAACCGTCGCTTGAATCAATCTAAGTCGTTTAGACCAATTAGACTGACATCCTTTCTGCTTAAGACCGCAAAACGCCTGTTGGACTTGCATATCCGGTGTAGATTGCAAGATACCAATCCCCTGCACCATACACAATCCGCCTACATCAAAGGCAGATGGACAGACGTCGATCTACATCAGATAGTCAATAAGATTGAAAAGGCATTCGAGGCAAAGGAAATTGCTGTGTACTCATTCCTAGACGTCGAAGGGGCCTTCGACAACACTGGCTATTACTCAATAAACAGGGAGTTAGCATCTAGGGGGCTTGACCCTTTCTCAATTACCTGGATACAGAGAATTTTTATGCACAGAGACATTAGATCTTCACCGCATCCGAGCGGTCAAAGGTTGTCCACAGGGCGGGGTTCTGTCCCTAGTGATAGATGAACTACTGATGAAACTATCGGAGCTACGCATCGATACCATAGGGTATGCAGATGACCTGGCAATAACAGTCTCCAAAAAGTTCGGCTTAACCATCACCGAATTGATGCGAATTGCATTCAATACGGTGCACAGATGTGGGTCTCAATGTCAACCCACACAAGGCGATTATCGTTCCCTTCACGAAACGGTACAACATCGATGTCGGTCAGCTCTACATCGGTGGGGCACTCGTCGAGCTCTCCAGTGAGTACAAATATCTCGGTGTTAATCTGGATAACAGACTTAACTGGAACTCACACTTAGACAAAACGTTGACCAAAGGTACTCATGCTATGTCGTCGGCTTTTCGGTAAAACGTAGGGTTTAGACTCCAAAGCCATCAGATGACTGTATAGTATGATGGTTATGCCGGTTATCACTTACGCTGCCCTTACCGCCATACAAAAATGCAGCAAACTTCAGCGGCTTGTACGCCTATCCCTCACGGGTGTCATGCGTACATGTCCCATTGCAGCACTGGAAACATTCTTTTGACTGAATCCACTGCAAGTGCACATAAAGAAGGTAGCTTCTTTGAGCCTTCTGAGGATTAAACTCACAAATGGGTTGCTAGCACCAGACATAGGTCATGCTAGTCTAGTAAAAACTATTCCTGGCTTAGGGATCTGCGACAGAACGGATTTTAAAACCACGGAACTTTTCTGCGGGAGAAATTTTGGACTCTTATTCCAGACCGTAGGGAATGGGATGATGGCAACCCTTGCAATGATCGCATGAGCCTGCAGTGGTTCACACACGGATCAAAAACTAATCAAGGTTGGTGTGGGGATCACAGGACCCAACACCAAAATCTTAAATGCAATGGGTACCTGGCCCAGTGTTTTTCAATCTGAGATCCACGCCATTGAGTCCTGCTCCAGACATATCCTTGACAAGGGGATAAAAGGAGCCACCATAAATATCTTTTCAGATAGCGAAGCAGCCATTCAAGCTCTTTTCTCATGGAGGGTTACCTCGAGACTAGCGACTTTCGCATTGAAACCGGGTCACATTTTGTTGGATCCGGCAAACGAAGTTGTGGACGGGCTAGCTAGGGCTGGTTCCGCAATCCCTCTTATTGGACCTGAACCCGTTTGTGGGTTAGGCTGGGCCTCTGCCAAAGAGTTGATAGAGGAATGGTCAAAGAAGGAGAGGGGAATCTACTGGTCAACAAGACCTGGGTTACGACAAGCTAAAGAGCTGGTTAGCTCACATATAGGTAGAAAGACCAAAAATCTTTCAAGGGCGGAACTACGGCTCTTGGTGTCCTATCTCACGAGACACCACAGAGTCAAGTATCACCACCACAAAATGTGCCTGTCTCCAGACACAGAGTGCAAAGAGGATGACGAGAAAACAAAGCACATTTTATGTTATTGCCCAGCCATTATTTGGAGTGGGAGGAAGTATCTATGCAGAGAATTTGTTACTCCAGCACAGATCAGAAATTCCTCGACAAGGTATCTGCTCTCCTTTATAAGTGAAGCAGAGCGTCTCTTGTCCACATAGGGAGCAACTTGGCACAAAAGACCGCAATTTGGTCACTGTGCCACTAAAATCGATGTTGTGAGACTCCCATACAAATAAAAAAAAGAAAAAGCACGCATCCAATGTTTTTCGGAACCGATACAAATTCTTCGTGCGTTTTCTGGAGTCCGTATATCTGAACAGAGGAATGAAGGAAGCAAATCTCATTTAACAACACCAAAAACTTCGGACAAGGAAATTCGGTGTGTGAACTATAATTCGAGAGGCCATTTAGCAAATGACTGCCGTAAGCCGAAGAGAGAGCCAGGATCATGTTATGCGTGTGGCGATTTTGGTCCTTTCGTATGACAGTGTCCCGTAGTGTCCAGTATGCCAAATATGTTAAAATATTTATATATACTACTTCAGTACCATTAATTACAGCATGCCTCATAGACTCTGGTAGTCCAATATGATTCATTAAAAAGCATAGATTCCCAAACGGGATCAAATTGCATCCAGTTTTTGAAAATTATTTTGGATTAAATACAGCCAAATTGAAATATTTGAAAAATTTTTATGTTACGTTACGAAAGGTTCAATAAAGTGTTATTTTCATTTAAATGTCGTGGCAAACGAGTCTATGGGCCACGATGTTGTTCTTGGCAGAGATTTAATGGATGCATGTAGTTTAAATTTAGATATAAATACTTTGAAAATAGTAACGGTAAAAAATATGGATACAAAAGCCAATGAAGATCGTTGACCGATATTTAATATTTGTAACAATTGTGCAGCAAATTGTAAGAAAATAATTAGCAATAAAACAGTTAGTCAAATAGTTAGTGAATACCTAAATGCAATAGTTAGTAAGGTAACAGTTAGCAATGAAACAGTTATTCAAATAGTTAGTGAACACCTAAATGAAAAAATTAGCAACGAAACAGTTAGTCAAATAGTTAGTGAACCTAAATGAAACAGTTTGCACTGAAACAGTTAGTCAAATAGTTACTGGACACCAAAATGAAACAGTTAGTAATGAAATAGTTGGTAATAAAACAGTTAGTAATGAAACAAGTATTATTGAAACAGTTATCAATGAAACAATTAGTAATAAATATGATAAAAACAAATTCAATACATGAAAGTTTTGATAAGGATATGTTTAATATAAAAAATTTTTTCTGAGAATATGATGGTTGAATACAATTGTGGCGAAAGCGTGAACTGCGAAACAAGATGTAGATTTAAAATATTAATTGAAAATAGTTATATAAATGCAAAAAGTCGAGACGTGCCGAATATTAAATGTGAAATAAAGCTCAGCCTGGAAATATCAAACCCGTTTAGTTGTGCTCCCAGACGGCTTTCATATGCAGAAAAGAACAAAGGACCTTATGTAAATTATTTTATTTCGTCCTGCCGAGGTGCAATCCTGGGTTTCCAAGTTGTTCGTCGCAAGCACTGGTGGGAGTCGTAATCTCTTACGATGATTATGTTGGAAAGTTGACTTTGATACCTTTATCACTGGCCTTGTGGCTCAGCAATGAAACAAACATGTTATATGTTTAATGACGGCAATGTCGGAGTGATATATTTGAAGCAGTGCTTCTTTCAAAATCAAATACAAAACTGACTTAACTAAAAGAATGAATAAGAAACTAAAGCTAAAGACATAAATGGAATTTACTTGGGCCATGCCCCGGGTTCGTGGTCAATAAGCCGACTCAGCATATTCATAGTGATAGTGCATCGTTGCGACAGAAGCCAACGACTGGCTGTTGATCCCCAACGCTCGTTCTCAGAACGTTGCATAGGTAATTTGACTCGTCAGCATTTCGGGCGCACGGGCTGCTTGATAAGTTCGTGCGTAACTTGTTAACTTGCTTGTTAACTGTTCCCCTTTCAAGACCGTTGCCGTCCTCGGTGATACTTAACTCGCTGATGAGCCCACAAAACATGAGGCTAACTGCCACTCCAATGGCGAACCAGATTTTGGAAGACCCGCCGGATGTAACATCGTTCCTGAGCACCTGGATGATACGTAGGTTGTGCCCATTCATCCGATGCAGCAGTGGTAGACTCAGCACATGATGCTGTGATGTTCAGCAGGGAAGTGAAGTTGCGATGCCTGGAACTTTGCTTACAGCTTTGTTGTGATTCAAATACATAGTGCTGTTTATCATAGCTATGCGTTCGAATGTGATAAGGTGAGCCCCTTTGTTGTTATTGTGGGCCCGTCATCTATGCTGAATCTTGCGAATAGTTCATTAACGATGATTATCCCCTCATCCACAAGCGTAATCTTCTCCATGTGACTAGGTTGCGTATGGCATACAGCTGATCCGCCAGCATGTATTCCTCGAGCACAGATTTCATGTGTTGCCTGTTTGCAGAACGTCGCATAGTTGGATGTAGTGCACTCTGTGACAGCAAGATTCCATCGTCTCTTTCCGTCACTACGTTGTCGTGAATTTGCAGTACGGTGTTGTTGTGTGCCTCGGGAAATATTATGATCTTCTTACAAACAACCTTAATCTTAGGATAGTCGATTAATGTGTGAATAATGCTATTGGATTGAAATACTCTAATATTAGATACTCCTATTAAACTAAAAATACACTTCAAATCATCGTGATCAAATACAACGGGATTTATTATATTGGATTTGGAGAGTGTTATAGTGTGCATTAGGTTTTGTACCTCTGTAATTAATATTCTGTTTCTCGTTGGTAGCGTTTCATACAGATGCGCGGTATCTACTAATTCGCCCTTTTTTTTCTTTAAGTATTTTATTTACTGTATCGGTGAGTAAATTGATCTGTTTCTGCGTTTCTGTGTTAATTACTACCTGTCTATTGTTTGACTCTATATTCTGAGCTTCAGTTACTTTGATTCTTTCAAGGTACATCTATGTACATCTAAAAGTTTTCGCATATGCGAATGGGGTAACAATTCAGACATTTTAATAGTATTGGTAACTGTCAAGTTAGTCGAATGCCTCACATAACTGCGTTGTTCCCATATCAACACATTACCATCTAATACGGGAATGTAGTTTGCATGAGAGAAGTCGGTGATTCGCGCATTCGTTGCAGATATGAGTATGAAGAATATTCCGATAAACCTGCGGGAACAATTAAACCAGATCTGTAGTAATTGTATGATTGGGTGTAGTGGGTATGATAAGTTTGCAATTACCTCAGATTGTCCTTATGGCCCACCCTCCCCTTAATGAGCACAGACGTTCCTAGGTCTTCTTGTATGTTCCCTTTAGAACATAACGGAGATAACTTATTTCCCAATCTTTTGTTATTTTTAAGATACACCTTTTCACCTACGTCAAACACCCTGGTTTTGCCTATCTGGGTTACATCTGGTAAGTTGGTCTTGTTGGGCTTTTATTATCTTGTCTTTGATTGTTTGTCGGAATTCGTTAGTTGTCGCGTGTATTACATCGAGTGGCCTTTGCCCTGACTGAATGGATGGTTTTATTATATTCTATTGTTGCTCGAGCTATTGCTAGGACTGTGTGTAATTTTCTTGTCAATTTTGAAGCACATAGCTATCTCTATTAATGTACTATGGAATCGCTCCACTTGCCCATTGGAGCAGTTATGGCGTGGGGGTGGAACGATATCTATATTATATTGGTTCTTTAATAATGAAGTGATTGTTTCTGAATTGAACGATGCTTCATTATCGCAGCAAATGGTTTTTGTTTTCGGGAAGCTATTAATTAATTGCAAGATAGGGTCTGTTACGTCTGTTATTGCGCGAGATGCAATTGGCTGTACAACGGCAAATTTTGAAAATTTGTCGTTGCGGGTTAGGAATAACTTTCGGTCTGTAGAGAAGATGTCAATATGTAGCATTTCGCCGGCATATGAAGGTATTGGTGTCACCCCTAGTTCTTGCTTTTTTGGGTGACGATAATATTTGGATGTCGTACACACCTTGCAATTGAAAACGGCCTCGTTGGCTAACTTAGTCATTATCGGAAAATAGTAATCACGAAGGATTTGTTTCACATTTTCCTGTGCTGCTCTGTGTGCACGATTGTATTCGGTATTGATTATCTTCACCTGTTCGTCTTTGTTGATGATGTCTGACACCATGCTTTTGCAGTGCCAGAATCTAGTCGTTGGAAACAGTGACACCAACTCGTGTTGAAAAACGGTCAATGTTGGGAAGTTACAAAGGAACGCGTTTACAACGTCACTACAAGTTTCAGTATCTCTATGAGATCGCTCTTGCTTGCAAAGTGTATCATGTGGCGGGTCTTATTGCCAAACATAATCAGTCTTCGATGCAACTTTTAGCATGCCTCTTCTAGGACCACTTGATTCCTAAAACAATTCAAAGGTTTGTCAGTTGTTTCGATCGTATATGTCAGGGAAAGCTCACTATGAACGGTGGCAGCGTCTGATTGCGGTTCATCTTGTAGGGTATTGATATCCTACCGGGCTATGGCGTCTGCCACGAAGTTTTCTTTTCCCGGTTTGTAATGGATACTGGCGTTATGCTCTTCAATAAAAGCTTTCCACCTTTTAATTTTTGCGTTGGTATTTTTTTCAGACACCGCGAACGTGAGCGGTTGATGGTCTGTTAATATGTGTAATTCTTGGGCCGTCCCCCTTGAGATAGTACTGCTCCTATACCATTCGCCGAAGCGTCAGGGGTCAGATTGAAGGGTTTCTTAAAGTCTGGGTACATAAGCATGACATCCTCTAATGCCAGTATGTTTCTTAACCGATCGAAGGCTTCGCGTTACGTGTTGTCAAATTCTTGTGGTATTTTTCTAGACATATGATTACTTACTGTGCCGCTTTCACCCTTTAGTATACTTGTTAAAGGTCTCGCTATGGACGCCAAGTCCTTGACGCACACCCTGTAATAACTAGCCAGGCCTAGAAAAGATCTGAGACCATATAAGTTTTATGGTTCAACATATTCTTGAATCGCCTTGACCTTTTCGGGGTCAGTTTTTGCTCTTTCGCTAGTCACAATAAAACCTAAATATTCGACACTTTTTTTAAAGAATTTCGTTTTTTCTTTAGACATTCTCATGTTAACGTCGCAATGGCGCTGAAGTACTATGTCAATGTGTCGGACGTGGTCGGCCTTATTTTCGGAAAATATTATTACGTCGTCAACGTAGACGTAACATATTTAGCCAATTTGTTCTCGAAGAACATCGTCAATTGCTCTTTGGAAAATGCTTCCCGCATTCCTTAAACCGAAAGGCAGTCGACAGAATTCATATTTTCCGCCGTTTACAGAGAAGGAAGTTTTCTCACGATCTTTTTCTGCCAAATAAATCTGGTGGTAACCGGATTTCAAATCTAGCGTAGTGAAAAATTTCGCCATTCCCAGATTCGCTGGAATCATTGGAATACTTGGTAGCGGTCGGCAGTGGTTCGCTCGTTTAACTTCCTGAAGTCAATAACAAGCCGTTTGTTCTTATTGTCGCTGGCACTCGGCCTCTCTTATGAACAACCCATGCTAGGCTGTTGTATGCAGATCTTGAAGGGCTTATGATGCCATCTTTAAGTAACTGTGAAATTTCGTTATTAACGAAATCTGCTACACCTGTATAGTACGGGTACAGCTTTTAATATACCGGATCATTGTCCTCGGTACGAATTGTGGCAATAACTGAGGTGTTAAAGGCGAGGCACTCCTCGTTAGAGGTTGAAAATGCCTTTATCCTCTTCAGTATTATTTTTTTTAATTCGCCCCTTACGATATCAGGGACTACTATATCATCGACATGTGTAAAGTTCACGTTGTCGCAGGAGTGGTGTCTCAATGTTTCCGACTTTTTGCCGTAAGTGATGTTATTATGGCTTAGATTCAAAGTAAGCTTATAATAGCATCAAAGGTATCGAGGCTGTCTAAAATGAAAAACGCGGCAACTTTTCCAAAAATTGTCATTTAGCACTTATTTTTGATTTTACAGGATCCATGAATGGAATTCACAGTCAATGGGGTGTCGACAGGTGTTACGTTTTATAGCTCCTTTACGGGCCTTACGTACTTTATTGCCGCCCCAGTGTCGATCATAATCGTTAGTGCTCTGCCAGTCAACTGTCGCTCGACGAACGGCAATTCAAGGCGCTCCCTAAAAAATGTAGTAGGTCATTGTCTCCAGTCCAGTCACTTTCATCATTGAGGTCAGCAACTACGGTCTCGGCTGAGTTTGCATACTTTTGATCCTCTTGGTTGGAAGCCTGTGATACACGCTCTGATGTGCTTGGCCTTTTCTGAGCTTCGCCCTGTGTGGCGTTACTCTGCGGCTCCCCCCAATTGGTTTGTTGTTTAAACCTGGACATCGACGGATCGACTTCCTGCACCTGATTCTGCTCTAGGGCCTCTGTATCACTTGGCTTTTGTTCGTGTTCACTCTGTTGCTGCCTGTTTCCCTACAAAATGTGGGATTTTCCTGAGTTCTTCCCTGTCTGGCTTGGTGACGGTTGCCCTGTCTGTTGCCTTCGCCTGAATGGTTTTTATCTTCGATCGCCCTAGCGTACGATGCAGCAAATATGCTTCTCCCAATGCTGTTTCCAGGCTCGCGAGCCAACACTAAAGCGGACGGCACATCTTTGGGCTGTGCTGGGAGAACTAATTATTTCAATGACCTCTTGCGGCCAGCGATGAAGGCGTGTAGGGCATCGTCCCTAATTTCTGCATTGAGAATAGCCGCTGCCTGTTCGTTATGTGCCATAACTATTTTGTTAGTGAGGAGCGTGAGTTTCCTCTCGACTTCGTCATAGTACTCCATTAGGTCAAGCTCACCTTGCCTAACCATTTTTAAATGTTGTCGCAGTACGCGTAGTGATGATTTGTCTGCGTATGTGCAATGAAGTCTAGCTATGATCGCGTCAAAGTTGAGCACCGTATTGTAGGACGTGAGCAATGCTCGTGCTGCTCTACAAAATTTATTTTTTTAAATGGTTACGGCTTTGTAGTGTGCCTCATTACCCGTGTACCGTTTGAAAATTTCGTACGCATCTATGGCAGCTTGCCTCCACGACACATACTCTTCGTGATTTCCGTTGAACATTGGAACTGATTTCACCATGTCTAACTTCACTTCGCACTTTATATTGGGGTCAATAGTCACTCTTTTATATGCTTCTATTTGAGGGGCTTCTATCGTTAGGGCGCCAACCTGATTTCTCACGGCTTCGAGTTCCGTGCGGAGCTCGATTTTTAATCGCCGTTCTTGTTTGGTAAGGGCGTTGTTAACTGCGCCTTCTACTAATGCTTTTAATAGCGCTGGCTCCATTTCTTACTGATTCTGTGTTGAGAGGCGATACCCTATCTCTCCACTTCCGTCGCTATCGTATTAAACTTTTATATTTCTATGAGCCCAATTCATGAGCAGTCGGCAAAGGGAATATAAATCGTTTAGCGACTATCAAACACTAAATTTGCATAACTGTTTATTCTCAAATTATTAACACAGAAACGCACTTAATGAAATGAAAAGAATAAAATATATATACAAACCTTCGCGCTGCCAAATTCTTAAAAAAAAAAATTGTATTTGTGTTTTTCTTGCAGTTGTTGTTTGTCTCACTGTCACTTACATGTTCTTAGGGACGTGAATTCTTTTTTAAGTTGGGCAACAATTATTTTATTTCGTCCTGCCGAGGTGCAATCCTGGGTTTCCAAGTTGTTCGTCGCAAGCACTGGTGGGAGTCGTAATCTCTTACGATGATTATGTTGGAAAGTTGACTTTGATACCTTTATCACTGGCCTTGTGGCTCAGCAATGAAACAAACATGTTATATGTTTAATGACGGCAATGTCGGAGTGATATATTTGAAGCAGTGCTTCTTTCAAAATCAAATACAAAACTGACTTAACTAAAAGAATGAATAAGAAACTAAAGCTAAAGACATAAATGGAATTTACTTGGGCCATGCCCCGGGTTCGTGGTCAATAAGCCGACTCAGCATATTCATAGTGATAGTGCATCGTTGCGACAGAAGGCAACGTCTGGCTGTTGATCCCCAACGCTCGTGCTCAGAATGTTGCATGGGTAATTTGACTCGCCAGCATTTCGGGCGCACGCGTTGCTTGATAACTTGCTTGTTAACTTGTAAAAGCAAAAGTATTAAGAAATTATAGATTTTTATTAAAATATGTAGACGGTTTCCAAGTATCCCGTAATGTATATCAAGGTATTTGGAGTATACAAAATTTAAGACCATGAATGGAAAATAAAATTAAATGACTGTAAACTTGTCTGTTTTTTTAACAAGTTCGATGTCGGATGGTTGTAGATTTTAACGTTTTTCTTTATTTCTCTTAATTTCCCAATGTCTCGTTTTGTCCCGCCATCTTAAGATTAAAAACTTAGAACTACCGTCTCTAGCGCTTGGGCGATTAACTATCGCTCACGGGCTTTGCCCGATTTACTATCGCATACAACACTAGAATTATCGTACTGGAAATACTAAATACTTAACCGTCTACATTCGTCCTACCCGACAATTGATCGACCTCGATCTATACAATAAAACACATAAACTTATAATCCTATTGTTTTAACAGATGCTTGAATCCACGGCTTGAGTCTCGATGGCTCGAGAATGCCCATGTAAGGTAACTGGGTGATGACATTGACAGTCGTCAATGTCAGTAATCTCATAGCGGTCATTCGGTAATATACGGTTTACTTTATAGGGCCCGCGGTAGTGGTATCTACGTTACGGATAGCTAAAAAGGCTCCTAGCCTAGTTACCTAGCTTTTCATGGCATTTTCTTATTAATTCGTCCTGTAGGCGACTAGGGGCATACAAACATAATTCGTCATTCATATTTCTCCTATAAACGATGCCATCAATTAACTCAAAGCCGGAGACTAAACCATTTTCCAACCTTTCACGTAATTTGCAGATGTCTGCGTCACTTATCTACTCCGTTTGTAGTAGGAAATCTACATCATCGGGTGTAGCACCAATCATCCCTACCAAATCCTTCAGACATATATTCGGTTCGGTCTGGACACACGGAACATTTTAAGCTACGGCTCGTCGGCTCGTCGGATTTATGTAGCTCTTTAAGCTCACACACAGGCTCAGGTTTTCGGTGATCATCTAACGGTGAACTTTTCTCTATGGAATAATGAAGGCTTTCGGAATGAACTAGTTTAGAAACGGTGCACGGATCAACAATCTCTTCGGTAACCTCTCCCAATAATTCAGATTGCCTACTCAACGCATCCACGTGAGTCATACTCGAACCAGGTCGATGGGTTATTGAGAAGTTATATCCTTCTAATTCTAACGACCAACGGGCTATACGGGGATTAATAGACTTTTTCTTTAAAGTCTGCACTAGGGAACTGCAATCGGTTAATATCAAAAAGGGGCGATGCTCAAGGTACACACGGAATCGGCGCAGTGCATAAATTATCGCCAATGTCTCAAGCTCGAAGCTGTGATATCGCGACTCAGCAGCTGTTGCTTTTCGAGAGTAAAAGAATACAGCGTGCATCTTACTGTCACTTTGCCGCTGCATCAGCGCAGCACCAAAGCCATGCGAACTTGCGTCAGTATGCAATTTGGTTTCAAAAAGGGGATTAAAAATGGATATCACGGGAGGAGCAGACAAGGCAGCTCTCAATGCCAAAAATGAATCTTTCTCTGGTTGAGGCATGGGAAATGGGCCGCCTTTCTTTAATAAATCCATTAAGGCTATACGAGAAAAATTTGGTACAAATTTTTTTTAGGTTAATCTCAATGTTATATTCGACAAAACGGTCCAACAACATTGCTAAAATCTGACAGTGTTCATCGCCGGTACGCGTGGCTAAAATGATATCGTCCATATATACCATAATTTGTCGACGTCTGACCATGTCTTGCAATACGCTGGAAATGAACCTTTGAAACACGGCAGGTCCATTTTTGAGACCAAACGGCATCCTTAGGTATTCAAACTGACCATCAGGAGTCACAAATACGGTATATTTAACCGAATCCTTTTCTACTCCTACATGGTGAAACCCACTTCTTAAATCAATTGTAGAGAACACGGTCTTTCCTTCTAGATATTCTAATCAGTCCTCAATAAGTGGCAGCGGAAAATTATCTCTAACGGTTTTCTTGCTTAATCCACGGTAATCAACACACATTCTGACTTTACCATCTTTCTTTTTAACAAGGACAACAGCTGACGCGTATGAAGAATTGCTATGCTGAATCACTCCACTTGCTAACAGCTCATTCACGGTATCTGTTACTATTCCTCTTTCATGATACGACAGTCTCCTAGGGGCACTATAAAACGGAGTTGTATCAGTCAAGTGTATACTCATCTGACACTTTGGTGGTCCATGACCCGGAGAAAATTTGCTAACATAATGACATTTACAACTTCCCTGCACATTTGCATTATGTCAATTCCGAATTCACAGCCTACGTCAACAGTTTCATCTAACAATACGGAACAAACGGACTTCATCTCGCTAAGCCAACCTCGAAACGACTCGGCCTCTGATTCATTCATGTTTACAGAGGCGTTATCACAATTATTATCTAACTCTTTTGAATTAATGTAATCGTACATATTATTATAGTTTTGAATTAGAGCAAACAGGGGTGCACCAACTGATTTATAAATTAAGGCAATTGTGTTATTAACTGAAATTGTATTTTGTTCACTTTCTTTTGAACCACTACACTAAGTTTTAATAATTTGAGAACATCTCTTCCCAGGAGCAGCGGCGTAGGCAGTATTAAATCCGGAATAACAAAAACTTAAATTTCATAATATTATTTTTTAAACAAAACAAAAAACTTCACTTTTCCATAAGTCAATATGGAATTGCCACTGAGTCCTCGGAATCGACTATTCTCCAGTCTGCCATTCAATGTCGATTGTGGAAATAGAGATTTACTTGCAAAGCTTACTGGGCTTCCGGTGTCTAATAAGGCAGAAACATTATTAACATTGGTGCATCCCTCTTCATTAGGTATTCTTAAACTTACTAAATGGACAAACGATTTATCATCAATAAGCCCTGCATCCTCCTTAGTACCCATGGCGGCAGCTTGGCTGCGCTTTGGGCACTGCCGATATTAGTGTTCTGTTTGAAAACAGTTAAAGCCGCCGACACTCCGTGCTGATATGCCCCATCTGGCGGCAATTGTAGCATCGCATCTCACGACTTCCATTAGTAGTGGCATCATTGGGTACGCGAGTAACGACAGGTACACGAGGAGTGTACTCTTTCTTCTGTACGGTTGGCAGCACGTTCTGGTAGCGCATCATCCTCTGACGCAAATCATCCAACGAAGTGCAATAATATAACGGAGCGGCGTATCCGGTACGATCCCCAATGCCATCAACTATATATTTGACAACGTCCGCCTCCTCAAACTTGCCCTGCTGGGAGATGTTCCGCATAGCGATGAAATACTGCAAAAGGGATTCACCCTTTTCCAACGAGCGGTTTTGTAGTCGGCGGACAACTTCGTGGTTGGACATTCCTAATCCAAAAACTGTAACCAGGGAATCACGCAGCTCACCCCATGTAGTTGTCTTTTCATACAGCATATACTCCTTGGCAGATCCGCGTAACAGCCGATTGGCGAGCGACCAGCATAGGCTGTCGGTGAGTTTGTAAACACTGATCGCTTTTTCCAGCTCTCGGGTCCAAATGTGGACGGATATGTGGTCGTCTCCAGAAAAGAACGGAACGGTGGCCTCGACATCGCTTATATCAACAAGACGGCGTTGATCGGGTACATCTGCGCTTCGTTCCAGTTCAGCAACACGCGCTTTCAACTCAGAAAGGTTTTTTCGAGCGGTGTACAAGTTGAGTTGGCTCATAATAGCTGTAAGTTCACCTGCTGCCGCCACTTCCACAAGTTCAGCTTCTGTGCCCGACGTGCTCGAACTTGCTCGATTCCATTCGTTTACCTACATATCGGGTGAATTTGCGAGCACCGGCGAAAAAGTTGGTGACAAAGCGGGTGCTCCTGTCTGAGCCCCTTCTACGGGCTGTTCCATAATTTGAGCCGAACCAGCAGCATCTGCACACTGGCCGCCAGGCATGGTAACAGCATCAGCATCTTCGTCTTCAGGGACTTGCGCAACATTTCCGGTCTCGTCCATTACCGATTTTGAAATAGAACGCAGTTGATAAATTGACGCCTCAATGCCAACGGGAACTTTTCTCTCAGCCAACAGGCCCAGCAATTCGGATTTATTCAATTTGATTATATCGGCGTTTTTCATCAAACGGTGATCTTTTTGGGCAAACCCCACACCTGATTTGTAAACTTGTCTGTTTTTTAAACAAATTCGATGTCGGATGGTTGTAGATTTTAACGTTTTT
This sequence comes from Drosophila colorata, assembly GCA_035041545.1. Taxonomy (NCBI): domain Eukaryota; kingdom Metazoa; phylum Arthropoda; class Insecta; order Diptera; family Drosophilidae; genus Drosophila; species Drosophila colorata. Next base: position 160,431 of record JAWNLD010000658.1, on the reverse strand, counting down.
CTTTATTTCTCTTAATTTCACAATGTCTCGTTTTGTCCCGCCATCTTAAGATTAAAAACTTAGAACTACCGTCTCTAGCGCTTGGGCGATTAACTATCGCTCACGGGCTTTGCCCGATTTACTATCGCATACAACACTAGAATTATCGTACTGGAAATACTAAATACTTAGCCGTTTACATGACACATAAAGTAATTGGGTAATATATTATAAATTAAGTATAAAACATTGTTATTTGTAAGAAATAGAAATATTGTAAATCATTGGAGGTTATTATAAAATATCATGATCAGGAGATACGACTGTTAAGATGGCCGAGTTGTAGTAGGATGCATGCATAGCGTTTAAAACATATGGTCACCGTAACAGCGGATCTGATATGTTAAGCACTAGAGAATTATGTTAAGCATAAGTATAAGAAGAAGCATGCAGTCTGTTGCAAGCACTGCTTGAAGAACGAACGCAAGAAAAGACTTTGATTAAAACTATAATAAACCGATATCCTGAGTATTAATCACCCTCTCACAATAAATACATGCAAATGTAGTGTGTAAGTGTTGAAATTTGCTTTTTTTTAAGTTAATCTCAAGGTTATATTCGACAAAACGGTCCAACAACATTGCTAAAATCTGACAGTGTTCATCGCCGGTACGCGTGGCTAAAATGATATCGTCCATATATACCATAATTTGTCGACGTCTGACCATGTCTTGCAATACGCTGGAAATGAACCTTTGAAACACGGCAGGTCCATTTTTGAGACCAAACGGCATCCTTAGGTATTCAAACTGACCATCAGGAGTCACAAATACGGTATATTTAACCGAATCCTTTTCTACTCCTACATGGTGAAACCCACTTCTTAAATCAATTGTAGAGAACACGGTCTTTCCTTCTAGATATTCTAATCAGTCCTCAATAAGTGGCAGCGGAAAATTATCTCTAACGGTTTTCTTGTTTAATCCACGGTAATCAACACACATTCTGACTTTACCATCTTTCTTTTTAACAAGGACAACAGCTGACGCGTATGAAGAATTGCTATGCTGAATCACTCCACTTGCTAACAGCTCATTCACGGTATCTGTTACTATTCCTCTTTCATGATACGACAGTCTCCTAGGGGCACTATAAAACGGAGTTGTATCAGTCAAGTGTATACTCATCTGACACTTTGGTGGTCCATGACCCGGAGAAAATTTGCTAACATAATGACATTTACAACTTCCCTGCACATTTGCATTATGTCAATTCCGAATTCACAGCCTACGTCAACAGTTTCATCTAACAATACGGAACAAACGGACTTCATCTCGCTAAGCCAACCTCGAAACGACTCGGCCTCTGATTCATTCATGTTTACAGAGGCGTTATCACAATTATTATCTAACTCTTTTGAATTAATGTAATCGTACATATTATTATAGTTTTGAATTAGAGCAAACAGGGGTGCACCAACTGATTTATAAATTAAGGCAATTGTGTTATTAACTGAAATTGTATTTTGTTCACTTTCTTTTGAACCACTACACTAAGTTTTAATAATTTGAGAACATCTCTTCCCAGGAGCAGCGGCGTAGGCAGTATTAAATCCGGAATAACAAAAACTTAAATTTCATAATATTATTTTTTAAACAAAACAAAAAACTTCACTTTTCCATAAGTCAATATGGAATTGCCACTGAGTCCTCGGAATCGACTATTCTCCAGTCTGCCATTCAATGTCGATTGTGGAAATAGAGATTTACTTGCAAAGCTTACTGGGCTTCCGGTGTCTAATAAGGCAGAAACATTATTAACATTGGTGCATCCCTCTTCATTAGGTATTCTTAAACTTACTAAATGGACAAACGATTTATCATCAATAAGCCCTGCATCCTCCTTAGTACCCATGGCGGCAGCTTGGCTGCGCTTTGGGCACTGCCGATATTAGTGTTCTGTTTGAAAACAGTTAAAGCCGCCGACACTCCGTGCTGATATGCCCCATCTGGCGGCAATTGTAGCATCGCATCTCACGACTTCCATTAGTAGTGGCATCATTGGGTACGCGAGTAACGACAGGTACACGAGGAGTGTACTCTTTCTTCTGTACGGTTGGCAGCACGTTCTGGTAGCGCATCATCCTCTGACGCAAATCATCCAACGAAGTGCAATAATATAACGGAGCGGCGTATCCGGTACGATCCCCAATGCCATCAACTATATATTTGACAACGTCCGCCTCCTCGAACTTGCCCTGCTGGGAGATGTTCCGCATAGCGATGAAATACTGCAAAAGGGATTCACCCTTTTCCAACGAGCGGTTTTGTAGTCGGCGGACAACTTCGTGGTTGGACATTCCTAATCCAAAAACTGTAACCAGGGAATCACGCAGCTCACCCCATGTAGTTGTCTTTTCATACAGCATATACTCCTTGGCAGATCCGCGTAACAGCCGATTGGCGAGCGACCAGCATTGGCTGTCGGTGAGTTTGTAAACACTGGTCGCTTTTTCCAGCTCTCGGGTCCAAATGTGGACGGATATGTGGTCGTCTCCAGAAAAGAACGGAACGGTGGCCTCGACATCGCTTATATCAACAAGACGGCGTTGATCGGGTACATCTGCGCTTCGTTCCAGTTCAGTAACACGCGCTTTCAACTCAGAAAGGTTTTTTCGAGCGGTGTACAAGTTGAGTTGGCTCATAATAGCTGTAAGTTCACCTGCTGCCGCCACTTCCACAAGTTCAGCTTCTGTGCCCGACGTGCTCGACATTGCTCGATTCCATTCGTTTACTTGCATATCGGGTGAATTTGCGAGCACCGGCGAAAAAGTTGGTGACAAAGCGGGTGCTCCTGTCTGAGCCCCTTCTACGGGCTGTTCCATAATTTGAGCCGAACCAGCAGCATCTGCACACTGGCCGCCAGGCATGATAACAGCATCAGCATCTTCGTCTTCAGGGACTTGCGCAACATTTCCGGTCTCGTCCATTACCGATTTTGAAATAGAACGCAGTTGATAAATTGACGCCTCAATGCCAACGGGAACTTTTCTCTCAGCCAACAGGCCCAGCAATTCGGATTTATTCAATTTGATTATATCGGCGTTTTTCATCAAACGGTGATCTTTTTGGGCAAACCCCACACCTGATTTGTAAACTTGTCTGTTTTTTAAACAAATTCGATGTCGGATGGTTGTAGATTTTAACGTTTTTCTTTATTTCTCTTAATTTCACAATGTCTCGTTTTGGCCCGCCATCTTAAGATTAAAAACTTAGAACTACCGTCTCTAGCGCTTGGGCGATTAACTATCGCTCACGGGCTTTGCCCGATTTACTATCGCATACAACACTAGAATTATCGTACTGGAAATACTAAATACTTAGCCGTTTACATGACACATAAAGTAATTGGGTAATATATTATAAATTAAGTATAAAACATTGTTATTTGTAAGAAATAGAAATATTGTAAATCATTGGAGGTTATTATAAAATATCGCGATCAGGAGATACGACTGTTAAGATGGCCGAGTTGTAGTAGGATGCATGCATAGCGTTTAAAACATATGGTCACCGTAACAGCGGATCTGATATGTTAAGCGCTAGAGAATTATGTTAAGCATTAGTATAAAGAAGCATGCAGTCTGTTGCAAGCACTGCTTGAAGAACGAACGCAAGAAAAGACTTTGATTAAAACTATAATAAACCGATATCCTGAGTATTAATCACCCTCTCACAATATATACATGCCAATGTAGTGTGTAAGTGTTGATAGTCATCAGATTTACCAATAATTTTGTGGCACTTCGTTTCTTCGTCTGTGTCAGCGGGAAAAATTTTAAATATTTCAAGAAACAAATAAAAAAAAGTAAATATAAAAGCAGACAGAACTTATGTACATATTATGTACAAATATATGAACATATTTGTGTGCCTATTTCCGTATTATTTATGCACGTAGCAGGTATAAATAAATAAAATACAAAATGTTGAAAGTATAAACCTAAGGAAAACAATAACTTTCAAATTAAATAAAAATTTATGAACCAAACCAATTTTAAGTAAATGACGGTTCGGCTTAGCGTTCGGTTGCAAATTTAAAAATAATGCAAGCTTGAAAAAATTATTGTTAATAAAATAGTTTATACACCTCACAACGTATGGCAGTGTTAAATAAATTACTAACAATTGTTTGGATTATTTCGCATATCGTATATATACCCATTCGTACAAGTCCATAAACCCAATCGACTCGAATTGCTTACAATGCTTATAACAATAAGCTAATCTGGATTTGTTAAAATAGTTAACAAAATTCTTCGCAACAACATTATGCCGTTAATTTCGTTATATTTTCGTGCAAGTGGAATGTCCATTAATTGTCTCATTGCTTCCATCGTCTTCGTCTGCAAACAAGTCGCTGCACTTGTCGCATTCATCGCTGCTACTAAAAACGGCCAGTTTTCTGCTCGCAATCGTCGCTTCAGTCACTGCCTTTCGTAGGTTATATAACATTCGTACTTCGTTCGCAGCTGCCGCTGCGATCGATGCCGTTGCAGTTCATATCACACATACACAAATTTAGTCGTTCCTTGCTGGAACACGATACCAACACGATACCAAACGCCAGCGGCCAATCACTAAAAGGAACATTTCGTGCATTAAAACCTTGGTCGAATGACAAGCTAAAGAAGACTGCAAAAAAATCATATTTTAAGCAATCATTAGCTGTACAATCAGAAATCGGAGCTCCGGATGCCAATGAACATGGGCGTGCATTACCAGTCATCAATGATAATTACGTCAAGGCTTTAGAAAGATTGAAGTCTCGGTATGACACCGTCCATTTTCAAGCTGCTTTCTTTATCGTTAATGCGTTTGCATTGTTCAGTTCTCTTTCGTCACTAGGTTATAATGCTGATATGTCCCAAGAAGGGCTTATTTATGTGGTTTTGGTGAAATGCGACCGAGGCCAGGAATAAATGGAACGCATCTTTGGATTATTCAACAAATCCGTCTTAGGCTCAGTGCATGAAAGTACTGGAACGTCAGTTTCTAATATCCAGCAGATCAACACTTACCCAGAACAAATCGCAACAGAATTGCATTCATGGCAAGGGATATATTTCCTCTTTCGCTCTTACCAATGCTGTTTGTGTGCTGTGCTCAAACTTAGTGTATAAACTGATGGCGTGCGATTAATTCAAGGCACTGCACGTTCTCCAACGTTTTGATGTTGTGAAACGGCACCGTCTGTGTCGTACTTGTCTATCTAGATGTCATCAAATAGTTAGTTGCCCTCTAACAAAACGCTGTCGTCATTGCAATAGTTCGCACCATACATTATTGCATAACAACAATGCACATACAAGAAGACACCACAATCAAGTTCATCGTTAGCCACAGAAGCAGTGGCACACAATCATTCGCTAACCGACATTCGCAATCGACGTCAAATTATCCTAGCAACTGCTATGGTCCTAGTCAAGGATGCAACTGGCACTTATAGACTAGGTCGATTTCTCCTGGACTCGTGTTCTGTGGTGAACTTCACTACTACAGAAGCGTTCTTCGATGGTCTTGCAGTCGGGCAAATAAAACTAGACCCTACTGGGCCCATGCTTAAAAATACGATTTTTGGATGGGTAGTAACTGGCAAATTGCAGGATACAACAGGATACGAAGCTTGCTTTAAACTTGACACAGATCCAATAGACGACCATCTGAAACGGTTATGGGAAATTTAATCAAATGAAACTCCATGTGGCTAGCTGAATCCAGACACATTGCTTGCGTAGAATACTATATAAAATCGACGCATGTTGCATTGTTGTCAAACTGCCGGTCGAGAACAATCCCAGCCAACTCGGCCATTCTTTCGATATAGCATCGCAAATACCAGTACATTTTTTGGCGAGCTTTACCAGATGATCAGCTGCGCATCTATCAGCTCAACACGGTCACCTATGGAACAGCCTCCGCACCATACTTAGCGATACGCGGCCAGAATTATTTGGCAGATCTACATCAAGCTGAATATCCAATCGGTGCTGCAGTCATCCGTTTGTCGTTTTATGTAGATGAACTGTTGTGTGAAGACGATGATGTGCAAACACTTCGCACAATCCAGGATCAGGTCACAGAAATTTTGCATCGTGGTTATTTAAAATAACATTCTGACATGCTACTGTTTGACTTCAAACCAAAACTCGTTTCGGCGACTATCACTAAGAGGACCATTTTGTCTATCGCATCAGCTTTGTTTTACCAAAGACAATATAAATACTAAGGCCCGTTTTCACATCTTGCCGACAACCTTACTAGGTGTATAAATTCGCCAATAAGAGACATTTGGTTTTCACATCAAAAGTTTACTTAAATCCAGGTGATAACTTATAGGGCAGATCATCCACTCTATTAGTGCTTAACACTGAGTTGACAAATATGGTAACCTGGTTTAGCTTTCAGTGTTGCACACTCGCTCAAGCTCTGCATATAGCAAATTCTTCCGAGACATTACTTTATTTGCTCAATTCACCAAATTCAAATGTCAAACAACTTTTTTGAACGGACTGGCAACATTTTCTACTTAAATTGTGCTAGAGCGTGACCCATTTAGGGTCTCCGAGATGCCACATTGTCGCAAATTTTAAATATTATGCTATGTTATGTTGAAATCAATATGTGGGAACGAAAATAGCTAATGGATGCTTTTAGTGTAAAGTGTACTGTACCTAAAAGTCGTCTTTGTCGGCAAGATGTGAAAACAAGTCTAAGATAACTAGCGCCGAATAACGAAGTGCTACAAGGCAACTTGATTTTCGCAAAATTGAAAACCAAAACAAAATGGGTACCCTTGCGCTCTCACAACTAGAAGAGCGTAAAATGCTTTGGCTGGCGGAAAAATAGTTTTGTTGGATTTCTTGCGCCGTCCGCGAAATTCTCTAATTTCTATTTACACACATATGTTCTCTTTCCAGAGCTATTGTCGGTAAAATCCTATTCACTGAAACGGATTGCAATATTTAAAAATAATTATTGTAATATAATGGTTTTAGCCGATGGAGATTTTCTACCAACCCAACTTCATTAAGAAATATATAATATATATAAATGTTCGCGGTCGGCGGAAGAAAACTAACAAAATATGATATAGGTATTGAGTTTCCGCAACTTTTGGTATATGCCACATATCTGGGATAATTCATTTTGGCAAGATATTCCTTGCTTAGTGTACATATCCTTCAATTTTTAAATTAGACGTTCAGATGGAAAAATAACCAGCGTTGGCAGTAAGTGTTTTATGCATACATATGTTTTTTGACAAATCGGGCAATAATTAGTTTAAATAAATTGAGCTGTTTCTTTATGCATAACTGTATTTTCGGATTGCATGAACTGATTTTGATTCACTTTAAAAAAATTTAAATTAGTTGATGAAATGGATTTTCACTTAGTCAAACATCTATTCTGTTTGAAATTTGGCGCGAAATGCTGACTTTGATTTAAGCCGCAAAACGTAAACAAACATTCCAATAGCTTTAATCACCTATGCACCTAAATATAACTTTTTGCAATGTGCCGAATGCCAAACTATTTTTTTATAATTTGGAATTGATCATATATTAAATTGAATATCCTTCGTCCCAAAATTTTATATCAGAAATTTTGGAGCTGGAATGTGCTTTCGCCCCTAGATCGTTACCTCGTGTAGAAGTGTTTTTGTTTGATAATACATACTTACACATTGACCTTCTGCTCACCCGAGCTAGCAATTGACTCAAAATCGAACACCATTGATGATCACCACGCACGTAATTACTTTCCAATACTGTCAACTCTTTTTAGAAATAACCAAAACCAAAAAACTCATAGCAAGCCACTTAAAACTTTACCTTGCAGACTAGGACAAATACACCAAGCACATTAACCACTACAGCAGCATGATTGCACTTTCTGAAAACTAATATTAGGTTACGTTGTGTTAGGTTGAAGTTGGTCCTTGGTGTTGCCGAATACTTGTGGTCGTTAGGAGTCCTTATGATCCTGTAGTATGAGTATGCGTTTCGTCAATGCCAATAACGCATTTTGCGTGTTTTTGGCAGCATCTTCTAGCGATGCAAGCCAGTGAGCAGGTATGTAGCTCTGTGCCGATTGAGTGCCGGGCAGCCCAAATGAGATGTTCCAGTGTTTCAGCAACTCTTCGTTCTTTACATTTGCGGCAGCTTTCATCTGTTTTAATGCACAGTTTCCAGTCGTAAGCTGCTGCCAGGCAATGTCCACTCAATACTCCTACCATTAGTCTGCTGTTTTGTCTTGATAGCTGCAGAAGGAAATGAATGAGAGATTTCGATCCCGCATTTTGCACATGATTTTGGAGATTTTGCAAGTACTCCGTCATGCGGCGTACCTTTGTAAGTTGTCCTTGTTATGGTGACACTTCTGCAGCTCAACAGATTGTGTATCCACAGGTCTATTGTTATTGCAGCTTTCGTCGGCGTATTGTTAGATGCCCCTGAGATGTCTAGAAACACTCCCATGGCACATTCTTGGTGGTGGAGTGCTTTCTCAATGGTTGCTACTAGAGAATGTAGCGCTGTCTCCACTGATTTCCCTTTTCTATAAGCGTGTTGATTTGGCAGGCCCACCTCAGGGTAAGATCCTCGCGATAACTCATTATTTTTACGCCGTTGACCCAATCTCCACCATCGAATGTGGTGGGTGCGGCATCTGGCGTCTCCATCCACTTAAACATAGCTTCCAGCAGCTTCTATTCCACTGCCTGCCGTTCCACGGACATTTTTCCGTGCGAGTCGCTTATGTTAATGAGCACCACGACTAAGTGCCGTTTTTTTGACCGTCAGCTAACTGGTGTGCAAGGGGACTAAATTATTACTTGAGTAAACAATTAGAGGTTTTAGTAGGTTTGTATCGATTTTAGGAAAACGTTGTGGGCTATCGATCATTTAAAATAAACTTGATCTGCGCGTGCCATGAACGGGTCTGTAGCCGAAAAGTTTCCGAGATCGACGTGTTCACACAGACGGACGGACGGACAGGCGGACAGACGGTCAGACGGACAGACAGCCGGACATGGCTAGATCGACGCTGCTGTTGATCATGATCAAGAATATATATACTTTATAGGGTCGGAGATGCCTCCTTCTGTCTGTTACATACATTTGCACAAAACCATTATACCCTTTTTACCCATTTTCAATGGGTTCAGGGTATAAAAATAGTAAAAAAAAGCAAACTTAAGATATAATAACTTGTTTCTTATTCAATAATGTGATAAAACCTTTTTAATCTTATTATATATTATATATATTAAAATGAAGTGTTGGTTTTTATAAATAAAAAAGTTTTTCCGATAGGTTAGTTGCTGTATTACGTTGAATGCTTTGACCAATTAAGTAAGCCATTTTATGAGCGTACTGAAAAAAAAAAACAATATTTAGCAAAAACTTAATATATATAATTAGTAAAAGATTTAATACTTATAAAATGTTGGCGACGAATACGTGCATGGGAAAATAACAATCATTTCTAGCACTATGTCACTTAAAACATAATTGACTGATTGATTTTGTTATAGCTTTATTACATATTATGTCGTAATGTAAGAAGCTTTTGTTCTTGACTGGTAAATTTTGTAAAAATATTTTTAAAAGCAAAAAAGTTTTCATTTGAGCAAAACAAGCTTTTCTCTACAATCAATCGTGTTTTCTTAGCACTCTACTCTAACACACCTGAAACCACAGCAGCGCCGCTACCATCACAGCACAAGGACCAATTTTATTTAATTTAAAACTTTGTTTTAAAATTATTATCAAATAAACTTAAAGCCAAGTAAAAGAGCTCTAGTCGGGTGTGCCCGACTAGGAGATACCCTGAACCCAGATGCGATCTGTCGTTACACAATGCTGCAATACTTGAATTGTACTGTTAATTTTTTTTATATTTCGGACGAATAACGGGTGTTGTCCAAAATCCGAAGTATTCTTGATCTGCGTATGCTTTAGCTCTTATAGTTTTTAAAATAAGCTCAAAAGACCGGATCAAAAAAACAGGTAAATATCGATAATAAGAAAACGGGGCGTGTTATCGATAATTTTTAATGGCCTTATAGTATACACGAACTTAAAAAACTAAACTTTAATCCCTAGCTCTTATTGCAGCACTTGCTGTCAATTGGATTGTCAAATTGGTAAAATTTTACCACACGTTTTCTTTAATTACTTCTGTGTTTCTTAACCGATTTTGATGAAAATTATAGCAATAGATTCTTCTAGTGCTATAGTATATATAAATATTCATTCAAACCAAATTTTTCTGTCTCTAGGTCTCATAATCTACGAAATAAGCTTAAAATATTAGAGATTGTTGTAGATTTTTTATCAATTTTAGGAAAACTGTGTGGGTTATCGATCAATAAAAAAAAACTTGCTCTGCGCGTGCCATGGACGAGTTTAGGGTCTAACAAGGGTATAATGGTTTTGTGAAAATGTATGTAACAGGCAGAAGGAGGCATCTCCGACCCCATAAAGTAGGTATATTCTAGCCATGTCGGTATATCTGTATGAACGCGACGATTTCAGAGACTACAAGGACTAGATTCGGATTGTGTATACCATACGCAGATCAAGTTTATTTTAAATAATCGATAACAAAAAAACCAAAAAATAAAACCGCAAATTAAGTAATGTGCTTTGGTTTGTACACAGAATGCAATGCTCTTATTACGTCCTGAAAATTTCATACCGATCCTATTCTTAGATTAGAAGTTATTTAAGAATTAATTTTCCATAGTGGGCTCCAACCGCAGCTTCATGAGCATATCTCATAAACTATAAGAGCCAGAGTTACCAAATTTGGTTAAGGCTGCTATATAAATGTACTATAGTAAAATAAAAATGCATTTAAACAAATTTCGCCAAAATCGGTTAAGAAACACAGAAATTATTAAAGAAAATGTATTTGTATATTGGCAAACCACGTGGTGCCAAGCGCCACACATACATATGCGTGAGCTCTGTTTCGAATTCTAATGCGACTGTTTGTGGATGTCTGCTATATTCTTAGCTCAGATTTTGACAGAGACAATTAGAATGCTGTTGTAGTTCGGTGGTAGAGATGTTGCCTGGCGCGCTAGTTCGTGAGTTCGAAACTCGCTGTATCAGTGGAATTTTTGTTTATTTAAATTTATATTTTTTTTTATTTTATTTTTTATTTATTTTTTTAACTTAGCACACTTATTTGTCCTAGTGAAACTTAATGCTGGGGCATCGGACTGGAGAGAAGGCTGCGATATTACCATTTCAGAAAACCTACCCTATGTCGCATTTTCAAATTCGCTCAAAGACATGGGTTAAACAGGCCATTCACATGCGATCATGGACACGAACTTGACTCGACTCCCACGTTGTTAATATGAAAGAATCGTTTGGAACAATATCTAAACTGTTTGAATAAAGACAGAATAAAATAATAAAAAAAAGAGCACCAATGGAAGGTCTGCCGCGAATTCGAAAGTTATATTCAAGTAAACTGGATGGCAAGGATACAAAATACACTCAATTCTCTTTATATGCGGTAGATATGCTCTACAGTAAACAGCATAAAAGAAATCGCATTAAAAAAGACACTACTAAATATTTCTTAATCAACCAAACACTTGTCTTTACACAACGAAATCATTAACTTCAATGATAATTTATTCTTAAAAAAATATTGAGCAAATCTTAATAGCTTTTGAATTGCTTATTCTGTATAGAGTACATATTGAAAAAAGGGAATCCAATACAAAATACAGAATCAAAAAAAAATCGCATAACCTCCAATTCGAAAGTGTTTTAGTCGGTATTCCCGACCAGGGAATACCCTGAACCAAGCGGCGAACTACTGGCATTACATATATTTAAACCCCTTTTGTATTCATACATACATACACCAAATCACACATACACAAACGCACGCGGCGAGCAGCGCACTTTACTCTGCAGCTGCGCTTGGCCCCCACTATGGAAAATGAATTCTTGAAAAACTTTTGAACAAAAAGATTGATAGTTATGAAATTTTTAGGACGTAACAGGAGCAATCAAATCTAAGTACAAACGAAAGCGCAGACTTTACCTCAATAGTCTGAATTGTTTTCTTTAGATATGGAGGGCGAATTTGAGGAGGTATCCATAGTCCGAAATAATTATAATCTGCGTATCCTTTACTGGAAGACATTAAACTAAATTCTGTGGCTATAGTTTTTGAGATATGCTCAAAAATGCGGGTTAAGCAAGACTAGGTAATACTCTGAACCCAGATGCGATCTGCTGTTACACAATATGTACGTGATGTTTTTTATCTGCGTATGCTCTACGAGTACATATTAATTTGTAGCTATCAATTTGGTGACTCTAGCTTTTACAGTTTCTGAGATATGCTTAAAAAACATGGCAAAAAAAATCGATAAATATCGATGGTAAGAAAACTAGACGGGTTATCAGTAATTTAACTTGATCAGCGTCTGGTATACACGAATTTAAAAAACAAATTTTAAATTCTCTAGCTTATATGCTTGCTGTTAATAAGATTCTCAGATTTGTAAAATTTTACATCACGTTATCTTTAAAAACTTCTTCTTTCTTAACCGATCTGGTTGAAACTTTTTGGAACAGATTATCTTTGTGCTATAAAATGTTAAAATATTTATTCAACCAAATCTGGTATCTCTAGCTCTCAAAATACCACCCCTAATGTGGAGTCTGGTAGTGGACGAGCTTCTTCATAAACTCACAGACAATGGCATAGAATGTCAGGGATATGCTGACGACATAACCATTATCTGCAAAGGGAAATTTTAGCACACCTTATGTGACAGGATTACTTTCGGACTGCGCGTAAGTCTAGAATGGTGCAGGTCAGTAGGACTGAACATAAATCCAGCTAGAACAACAATTGTGGACTTCACATATCGGTACAAGCTTAACTCACTTAGACCAATCAGAATTGGGGATGTGACAATACCACTATCCAAGGAAGTCAAGTATCTGGAAGTTATCCTAGATCAAAGACTGAAATGGAAGTCTCATACCGAACAAGTTATTAAAAAGGCCACTCTCGCTCTGATGAGGTAAAATATGGGGTTTATCACCAAAAGTTGTAATGTGGATGTATGTAGCGATGGTTCGGCCCATTGTTAGCTACGGCGGTGCGGTATGGGCGGATCACACACAACTGGAATTCATGAGGAAGCAGCTGGGTAAGCTCCAGAGACTTGCGTTTACATGCATTTCAGGCGCGATACGCACCTGTCCGTCAACAGCGCTGGACGTCCTACTTGGGCTACCGCCCCTACACATCGACATCAATCAGGTTGCGAAAACATCGCATATCAGAATCTCAAAAGGGGGTCTATCTAAGACAAACGCCAGCGGACTGGGGGTGTGCTGGCGCAGTACCCAAAAGATGAATCAGAACCCAAATATAGTTTCGATAAGCTCTTCAGAGTAGAGTTTTGTAGCAAGTAAGAGTGGACCACACTATATACAACCTATCATGTGAAAACACGGATCGCCCACAGAGGATGGTGCAGGAGCTGGGGTCTGTGGTACCAGGGTCCGTTACCTAGGGAAATTCGCAAGCATTTTTCAGGCAGAGATTTACGTCATAGTGATGTGTGCCTCATTCAACCTTGAAAGAGGGTACACCCATAAAGACATATCAATTTTCTCGGACAACCAAGCAGCAATAAAAGCTCTACCTGATTATAAGGTGGTATATGAGCGTGTCTGGTAATGCCAAGGGCCCTAAACAAGCTAGGCGAGATAAACAGGGTGACCATCTACTGGGTTCCAGGCCACGCTGGGATTCCAGGGAACGAGGTAGCAGAAGAATAGCCAGGAAGGGGGTGAACTCCTCATGGGGGCCAGAACCTTTTTGTGGAATAGGACCAAGCATACTGAAGCACAGCATTCTCAGCTGCAACATCTTTGAAGATCTATAATATCCCCCGCCACTAACTTATTGGAATTCCATCCGTTGTTATGCACATTGTTCATAAATGACCTTCCTTCCGTAATAAGTCACTCTCCGTTACTGATGTATGCCGATGACGTAAAACTTTGCCTGTCGTCTTCTAATTTTAATTACGGTCAAAAGTTGCAATCCGATCTTGACAGTTTTCAAACCTGGAGTCAAGTAAATGTATTAAATCTTATTTATAGTAAGTGTAAATAAATGTCTATTCTTAGGCGAACACCCTTTTTGTGTTAGGTTGAAGTTGGTCCTTGGTGTTGCCGAATACTTGTGGTCGTTAGGAGTCCTTATGATCCTGTAGTATGTGTATGCGTTTCGTCAATGCCAATAACGCATTTGGCGTGTGTTTGGCAGCATCTTGTAGCGATGCAAGCCAGTGAGCAGGTATGTAGCTCTGTGCCGAGTGAGTGCCGGGCAGCCCAAATGAGATGTTCCAGTGTTTCAGCAACTCTTCGTTCTTAACATTTGCGGCAGCTTTCATCTGTTTTAATGCACAGTTTCCAGTCGTGAGCTGCTGCCAGGCAATGTCCACTCAATACTCCTACCATTAGTCTGCTGTTTCGTCTTGATAGCTGCAGAAGGAAATGAGAGAGAGATTTCGATCCCGCGTTTTGCACATGATTTTGGAGATTTTGCAAGTACTCCGTCATGCGGCGTATCTTTGTAAGTTGTCCTTGTTATGGTTACACTTCTGCAGCTCAACAGATTGTGTATCCACAGGTCTATTGTTATTGCAGCTTTCGTCGGCATATTGTTAGATGCGCCTGAGATGTCTAGAAACACTCCCATGGCACATTCTTGTTGGTGGAGTGCTTTCTCAATGGTTGCTACTAGAGAATGTAGCGCTGTCTCCACTGATTTCCCTTTTCTATAAGCGTGTTGATTTGGCAGGCCCACCTCAGGGTAAGATCCTCGCGATAACTCATTATTTTTACGCCGTTGACCCAATCTCCACCATCGAATGTGGAGGGTGCGGCATCTGGCGTCTCCATCCACTTAAACATAGCTTCCAGCAGCTTCTATTCCACTGCCTGCCGTTCCACGGACATTTTTCCGTGCGAGTCGCTTATGTTAATGAGCACCACGACTAAGTGCCGTTTTTTTGACCGTCAGCTAACTGGTGTGCAAGGGGACTAAATTATTACTTGAGTAATACACGCCGTATCTACACACACACTTAGAAGTGCGTGTATACTCTCCTCGTGAGGGCGGCTGGAAGCAGATCCTTGGTATGGTCATGTCTCTGCCAAGGGTCCTGACTAATGGTAGTCGGGCAAAGAAAAGACAACTCTTCAGAAAATTACCCCAATCCAAGGTGGAACAGCATATGCCGAAGGATTCATGACCGAGGGGGTGCTCAACCGTTAGTATGCGGACTCTGGATACCTGTCGCCCTTCCCGCGGTATACGGGCTACGCCGCGGGTGAACTCCCCTTCCCGTTCACTCGTGGGATTCAAAATGAACCAACATTTCTCAAAAAACAATGAGTCTGATGCATCACCCCAGGCTTCAACCTGCACGGTTGAGCCTATTTCTGGCACCGCAGCTGTAGGGCTGCCGGACTCCACCCTCCCAAGCGGTGATGTTGGTCACCAAGGGGAGGATCCGGAAAGACCACAAAATTCCTTGGATAAAGAGTTGGAGTGTGCCACTTTCTCGTCGAGAAAAGGTTGGTCCCGGCAGGGTCCGATAGATTGGTCTCTGATTCGGACTCTGATGTCACACTCAACGATCTCGACGATGCATCTAGTGAGATATCTCAGTGATCCGATGCAGGCACTCAGGTAGCACGTCTACATCTAGACCCTGAGATCGCCTTTATTAAAATGACAAACAGCGAAAAAGGGCTCCCCAGAGCAGCTGCTCTGAAAGCTGCAAAGGTGCCCCCCGCTGACGCCAAGGTCAAAAGGGGTCGCTCAGACGAAAAGTCTCCGGAGCTCGGTTTGTCAAAAAAACCGAAAAATACTCATTCAGAGTCGACAGTTCCATCGTACACTCGGATGGCGAGCGGTGTCAAGCTCGGTTTCATCGCGACTGATAGATTGTCACCTCTGAAAGCGGAGCAAATGGCAACACTAAAGGCGGCGATCTTATCGTCCACCCTAACGTGTGTGACGCCAGGTGTGAAGCCACAGTTCGAGGGTGTTGTTCTGAGAATGGATTGGCTCATGCTCGTCTGCTACGACAACAACGCAGCCGAGTGGGAGACGGCGAACTTCAGCCATATTAAGCCCTGCAGTTCGCTCGAAGTTGAGCCGTTGGAGGAAAGCCAGTTCCCACGGGCGCACCTCATCCGAGGTTACTTTGCCAACAGCCTGGAGCTACCCAACGAGACGGTTCTGGTGCACATAGGTGCCCAGAACGACTTCAGCACCAGCCAATGAAGGATCATGGTGGACGACACGTCGCTGCAGACGCTGATTAAGTGCGGCGGAAAAGTCTAGTACAGTTTTGGCAAGCACTTAAGGAAAATAGCAGCGACGCTCCCTCTACGTTCGACCTGTGATCAGGTTCCCGGTGCGGCAGCTTTGCAATCAAGGCAGGTCGTGGTCGGCTCACCTAGCAGAGGAGCTGGTCTCGCTAGGGGAGCGGTCCGCGGCACACAATGGACAAAGCACAATGAGGTACAAAGCGTCCAAGCTACCGAAGTGTGTTCGTTGGAACGACTCCCGACAAGACCATACCGGTTGCTTTGTCCAACACTCCGCGAAGGAGAAATGAGCTTCAGACGAACCTGCACCACACTAGAGGAGCGTCGGTCACCTTGTGCAGGATTTTCGCCGAGGAAATCATCAACCTGGCTCTCCTCCAAGAACCATGGTTGATTGGTGGCCACGTCCGAGCATTAAGTTGCGGTTCGTGTAAGTTGTTATATGACCGATTGGGTGGAGCGCCTCGCGCAGCTTTTTTTCTGGATAAAAGCGTAAGGCACTTTCCTCTAACAAACTTTATCTCCAGGGACCAAAGGAAATTGTAGTGGCGACTGCATATTTCCCTGGCGACACCGACGACGCACCGCCGATGGAGGTTCTGCGGCTCGTCGACTTTTGCCGATGGACGAACAAACAGCTAGTCATGTGACGACAACGCCCATCGCACTATCTGGGGTAGTAGTGGCGTCAACAAAAGGGGTGAGTGCCTTCTTGAATATCTTTTGTGTAGTCAATTAGATGTATCACTTTTATAAACGCTATCAGGGAAGAGGTACTAGACCTCACTCTGGTTAGCAGTTCTTTGTCCGATTTGATTTAAAATTGACGGATTTCCAATGAGCCCACTCGAAGGCCTGGCAAATCAAAGGAAGGAGGTCAGACGGCTCCTTAACAGGGCCAAGTCAGAAGCAGCGAGTATTGGCCAGAGGGTCATCTAATGGTGTAGGGCTCCTAAAAAGAACAGATGGTTCTTACACACAGGATCGACGATAAACGCTAGAGCTACTGCTTCAGGTGCATTTCCTTGGTTCTGTTCAATACCATAGGGTATGCAGATGACCTGGCAGTAATAGTCTCCGGAAAGTTCGCCTTAACCATCACCGAATTGATGCAAATTGCATTCAATACGGCCCTAAGATGGTGCACAGATGTGGGTCTCAATAACAACCCACAGAAGGCGATTATCGTTCCCTTCACGAAACGGTACAACATCGATGTCGGTCAGCTCTACATCGGTGGAACACCCGTCGAGCTCTCCACTGAAAATCTGGATAAGAGACTTAACTGGAACTCGCACTTAGACAAAACGTTGAAAGGTACTCATGCCATGTGGGCATGTCGTCGGCTCTTCGGTAAAACGTGGGGTTTAGACTCCAAAGCCACCAAATGGCTGTATAGCATAATGGTTATGCCTGTTGTCACTTCCGCTGCCCTCGTCTGGTGGCCAAGGGTACAGCAGTCAACCGCCATACAAAAATGCAGCAAACTTCAGCGGCTCGTATGCCTATCCCTCATGGGTGTCATGCGTACATGTCCTACTAATGCTTCCCAACAAGCTCAAGCTTCGAAAGAGCTTGCTTCAAGCTTGCAAAGTCTGCTGTTGATAAAACCGGGAGGTTCTAAATATCTATACAGACAACCTTGTCACTTGTTAGTGCTTTATAAGTACTTTGTTTTTATTGGTTCAATTACTAACCAAATAGGGTACGCCCCTATACATATTTCACACAACTCCTCAAGCGAAAGCTAAATTGCTGCTTGTGTTTTAAGGCTTACACATGTACACACATAATATACATACACTGAGAGCAAACCCAGGTAATGCTCTGTAGTGTGAGGGATCAAGTTGCACACACATCTGCTATCTCTCTCGATCCTCACAAAGCAACACTCTGCGATTGTATAGAAAATGAGTGTTTATTTTTTTGCTTTAGATTACCACCTCTATGTTATTTGATTAGTGGTTTGACCTAGAGCCAGACAGCTTACCTGTACACTATTTACTAAAATGGGTCACTAATAGCTAATTATATAAATAACAAGTCAGATGGCTTTAGTCGGGTGCCCCCGACTAGGAGATACCCTTAACCCCAACAGCGAGCTGTTACATACATTTAAAGCTCTTTGCATTCATACACACATTCACAAAGTCACACATACAAACACACACAAACGCATGCAGCAAGCTGAGCCCTTTACAACACATCGGCTGCGCTTGGCTCCACTATGGAAAATTAATTCTGGAATAACGTCTTAACTAAGTGTATGATCGTTATGAAAATTTTAGTGCTTAATAAGAGCATCCAAATCTATGTACAAACCAAAGCGAAAGTCTGTAGTACTTGATTTGCGTTTTTGGTATGGGGGACGAGTGGGGATAGGTATCCAAAATTCGAAATATTTGTAATCTGCGTATCCTTAACGAGCACATATCGAACCAAATTTGGTGATATTTCTAAATTTTTGTAAAAAAAAAAACCGGATCAAAAAAATCAATAGATATTGATAGTAAGAAAACGGGGCGGGTTATCGATAATTTTAAATAGCCTTAATCTGCCTATGGTATACACAAAACTTATAAAACGAAACTTTAATCCTTAGCTCTTATTGCAGCACTTGCTACCAATTGGATTGTCAAATTGGTCAAATTTTACCACACCTGCTCGTTAATAACTTCGGTGTTTCTTAACCGATTTTGATTAATCTTAATGCAATAGATTCTTCTAGTGCTATAGTATATACAAATTTGCCTTTGAGTCCTTTAGGTCTCATAATCTACGAAATAAGCTTAAACAATTAGAGGTTTTAGTAGGTTTGTATCGATTTTAGGAAAACGTTGTGGGCTATCGATCATTTAAAATAAACTTGATCTGCGCGTGCCATGAACGGGTCTGTAGCCGAAAAGTTTCCGAGATCGACGTGTTCACACAGACGGACGGACGGACAGGCGGACAGACGGTCAGACGGACAGACAGCCGGACATGGCTAGATCGACGCTGCTGTTGATCATGATCAAGAATATATATACTTTATAGGGTCGGAGATGCCTCCTTCTGTCTGTTACATACATTTGCACAAAACCATTATACCCTTTTTACCCATTTTCAATGGGTTCAGGGTATAAAAATAGTAAAAAAAAGCAAACTTAAGATATAATAACTTGTTTATTATTCAATAATGTGATAAAACCTTTTTAATCTTATTATATATTATATATATTAAAATGAAGTGTTGGTTTTTATAAATAAAAAAGTTTTTCCGATAGGTTAGTTGCTGTATTACGTTGAATGCTTTGACCAATTAAGTAAGCCATTTTATGAGCGTACTGAAAAAAAAAAACAATATTTAGCAAAAACTTAATATATATAATTAGTAAAAGATTTAATACTTATAAAGTGTTGGCGACGAATACGTGCATGGGAAAATAACAATCATTTCTAGCACTATGTCACTTAAAAATAATTGACTGATTGATTTTGTTGTAGCTTTATTACATATTATGTCGTAATGTAAGAAGCTTTTGTTCTTGACTGGTAAATTTTGTAAAAATATTTTTAAAAGCAAAAAAGTTTTCATTTGAGCAAAACAAGCTTTTCTCTACAATCAATCGTGTTTTCTTAGCACTCTACTCTAACACACCTGAAACCACAGCAGCGCCGCTACCATCACAGCACAAGGACCAATTTTATTTAATTTAAAACTTTGTTTTAAAATTATTATCAAATAAACTTAAAGCCAAGTAAAAGAGCTCTAGTCGGGTGTGCCCGACTAGGAGATACCCTGAACCCAGATGCGATCTGTCGTTACACAATGCTGCAATACTTGAATTGTACTGTTAATTTTTTTTATATTTCGGACGAATAACGGGTGTTGTCCAAAATCCGAAGTATTCTTGATCTGCGTATGCTTTAGCTCTTATAGTTTTTAAAATAAGCTCAAAAGACCGGATCAAAAAAACAAGTAAATATCGATAATAAGAAAACGGGGCGTGTTATCGATAATTTTTAATGGCCTTATAGTATACACGAACTTAAAAAACTAAACTTTAATCCCTAGCTCTTATTGCAGCACTTGCTGTCAATTGGATTGTCAAATTGGTAAAATTTTACCACACGTTTTCTTTAATTACTTCTGTGTTTCTTAACCGATTTTGATGAAAATTATAGCAATAGATTCTTCTAGTGCTATAGTATATATAAATATTCATTCAAACCAAATTTTTCTGTCTCTAGGTCTCATAATCTACGAAATAAGCTTAAAATATTAGAGATTGTTGTAGATTTTTTATCAATTTTAGGAAAACTGTGTGGGTTATCGATCAATAAAAAAAAACTTGCTCTGCGCGTGCCATGGACGCGTTTAGGGTCTAACAAGGGTATAATGGTTTTGTGAAAATGTATGTAACAGGCAGAAGGAGGCATCTCCGACCCCATAAAGTAGGTATATTCTAGCCATGTCGGTATATCTGTATGAACGCGACGATTTCAGAGACTACAAGGACTAGATTCGGATTGTGTATACCATACGCAGATCAAGTTTATTTCAAATAATCGATAACAAAAAAACCAAAAAATAAAACTTAAAATTAAGTAATGTGCTTTGGTTTATACACAGAATGCAATGCTCTTATTACGTCCTGAAAATTTCATAACGATCCTATTCTTGGATTAGAAGTTATTTAAGAATTAATTTTCCATAGTGGGCTCCAAGCGCAGCTTCATGAGCATATCACATAAACTATAAGAGCCAGAGTTACCAAATTTGGTTAAGGCTGCTATATAAATGTACTATAGTAAAATAAAAATGCATTTAAACAAATTTCGCCAAAATCGGTTAAGAAACACAGAAATTATTAAAGAAAATGTATTTGTATATTGGCAAACCACGTGGTGCCAAGCGCCACACATACATATGCGTGAGCTCTGTTTCGAATTCTAATGCGACTGTTTGTGGATGTCTGCTATATTCTTAGCTCAGATTTTGACAGAGACAATTAGAATGCTGTTGTAGTTCGGTGGTAGAGATGTTGCCTGGCGCGCTAGTTCGTGAGTTCGAAACTCGCTGTATCAGTGGAATTTTTGTTTATTTAAATTTATATTTTTTTTTATTTTATTTTTTATTTATTTTTTTAACTTAGCACACTTATTTGTCCTAGTGAAACTTAATGCTGGGGCATCGGACTGGAGAGAAGGCTGCGATATTACCATTTCAGAAAACCTACCCTATGTCGCATTTTCAAATTCGCTCAAAGACATGGGTTAAACAGGCCATTCACATGCGATCATGGACACGAACTTGACTCGACTCCCACGTTGTTAATATGAAAGAATCGTTTGGAACAATATCTAAACTGTTTGAATAAAGACAGAATAAAATAATAAAAAAAAGAGCACCAATGGAAGGTCTGCCGCGAATTCGAAAGTTATATTCAAGTAAACTGGATGGCAAGGATACAAAATACACTCAATTCTCTTTTTATGCGGTAGATATGCTCTACAGTAAACAGCATAAAAGAAATCGCATTAAAAAAGACACTACTAAATATTTCTTAATCAACCAAACACTTGTCTTTACACAACGAAATCATTAACTTCAATGATAATTTATTCTTAAAAAAATATTGAGCAAATCTTAATAGCTTTTGAATTGCTTATTCTGTATAGAGTACATATTGAAAAAAGGGAATCCAATACAAAATACAGAATCAAAAAAAAATCGCATAACCTCGAATTCGAAAGTGTTTTAGTCGGTATTCCCGACTAGGGAATACCCTGAACCAAGCGGCGAACTGGCATTACATATATTTAAACCCCTTTTGTATTCATACATACATACACCAAATCACACATACACAAAAGCACGCGGCGAGCAGCGCACTTTACTCTGCAGCTGCGCTTGGCCCCCACTATGGAAAATGAATTCTTCAAATACTTTTGAACAAAAAGATTGATAGTTATGAAATTCTTAGGACGTAACAGGAGCAATCAAATCTAAGTACAAACGAAAGCGCAGACTTTACCTCAATAGTCTGAATTGTTTTCTTTAGATATGGAGGGCGAATTTGAGGAGGTATCCATAGTCCGAAATAATTATAATCTGCGTATCCTTTACTGGAAGACATTAAACTACATTCTGTGGCTATAGTTTTTGAGATAAGCTCAAAAATGCGGGTTAAGCAAGACTAGGTAATACTCTGAACCCAGATGCGATCTGTTGTTACACAATATATACGTGATGTTTTTTATCTGCGTATGCTCTACGAGTACATATTAATTTGTAGCTATCAATTTGGTGACTCTAGCTTTTACAGTTTCTGAGATATGCTTAAAAAACATGGCAAAAAAATCGATAAATATCGATGGTAAGAAAACTAGACGGGTTATCAGTAATTAAACTTGATCAGCGTCTGGTATACACGAATTTAAAAAACAAATTTTTAATTCTCTAGCTCTTATTCATGCTTATATGCTTGCTGTTAATAAGATTCTCAGATTTGTAAAATTTTACATCACGTTATCTTTAAAAACTTCTTCTTTCTTAACCGATCTGGTTGAAACTTTTTGGAACAGATTATCTTTGTGCTATAAAATGTTAAAATATTTATTCAACCAAATCTGGTATCTCTAGCTCTCAAAATACCACCCCTAATGTGGAGTCTGGCAGTGGACGAGCTTCTTCATAAACTCACAGACAATGGCATAGAATGTCAGGGATATGCTGACGACATAACCATTATCTGCAAAGGGAAATTTTAGCACACCTTATGTGACAGGATTACTTTCGGACTGCGCGTAAGTCTAGAATGGTGCAGGTCAGTAGGACTGAACATAAATCCAGCTAGAACAACAATTGTGGACTTCACATATCGGTACAAGCTTAACTCACTTAGACCAATCAGAATTGGGGATGTAACAATACCACTATCCAAGGAAGTCAAGTATCTGGAAGTTATCCTAGATCAAAGACTGAAATGGAAGTCTCATACCGAACAAGTTATTAAAAAGGCCACTCTCGCTCTGATGAGGTAAAATATGGGGTTTATCACCAAAAATTGTAATGTGGATGTATGAAGCGATGGTTCGGCCCATTGTTAGCTACGGCGGTGCGGTATGGGCGGATCACACACAACTGGAATTCATGAGGAAGCAGCTGGGTAAGCTCCAGAGACTTGCGTTTACATGCATTTCAGGCGCGATACGCACCTGTCCGTCAACAGCGCTGGACGTCCTACTTGAGCTACCGCCCCTACACATCGACATCAATCAGGTTGCGAAAACATCGCATATCAGAATCTCAAAAGGGGGTCTATCTAAGACAAACGCCAGCGGACTGGGGGTGTGCTGGCGCAGTACCCAAAAGATGAATCAGAACCCAAATATAGTTTCGATAAGCTCTTCAGAGTAGAGCTTTGTAGCAACCAGCAATAAAAGCTCTACCTGATTATAAGGTGGTATATGAGCGTGTCTGGCAATGCCAAGGGCCCTAAACAAGCTAGGCGAGATAAACAGGGTGACCATCTACTGGGTTCCAGGCCACGCTGGGATTCCAGGGAACAAGGTAGCAGAAGAATAGCCAGCAAGGCGGTGAACTCCTCATGGGGGCCAGAACCTTTTTGTGGAATAGGACCAAGCATACTGAAGCAAAGCATTCGCGCAGAGGCACGACGTAATTGCGAAAGATACTGGCAAACGTCACAGGGTGCTAGACAAAGTAAGAAAGTGTGAAGCAGTTATAACAAGGCACGAACCGATAAATGTCTGAATTTAAGCAAAAACTCACTTCGCATTATTACGGGCTTTCTGAAAGGACACTGCAGGCTACGCAAAAACCTGCACAAGCTAATGATTGTGGAGGACGGCACTTGTAGACTGTGTCTGGAGGGTGACGAAACATCGGAACATATCCTAGAGGACCGTCCAGCAGCATTCAGGTCAAGACTGTCTCAGCTGGGTGCGAGACTCTTAGCACAAGAGAAATTATATCTCTTAAGCCAGGGAAAATCATTGCAATTTTGCAAGAGTTAGGACTGGATAAGGAGTTATATTTCACTAGTGAGAGGCACAGTAGACCCAGGAGGTCGCAGTGCACCAAACTCTATCAATAATAATAATTATAATAATAATATATTTTTATCGATTTTATGTGGAGGTTATTTGGGTTATTTTAAATAAACTTGATCTGCGCATGCATGGACGAGTTCGACAAGTTGAAGCCTCTAGTTCTTATAGTTTCCGAGATCGACGCGTTCATAGATACGGACGGACGGACAGGTCTGGATCGATTGATCCTGATAAAGAATATGTATACTTTATATGGTCGGAGATGCCTCCTTCTTCCCGTTACATATTTTTTGCCAAAAACCATTATTTTGTATCCATTTTCAATTGGTTTAGGGTATAAAAACCGCATAACTTTGAAATGTCGTAAAAAACTAATAAGAGTTCTCTTATTGGGAGCGCCCGACTAGCAGATACGCCGAACCCAGATGCAATCTGTCGTTACAAAAGGCTACAGTACTTGTATTGAGGTGTGTTAAAAAAACATGGTCTAAAAAATCTATAAATAACGATATTAAAATAAGATGGCTCTAGTCGGGTGTGCCCGACTAGGAGATACCCTGAACCCAGCAGCGAACATACATTTAATTAATTCTTGAATAACTTCTAAACTAAGAGTTTTGCGTTTTGATATGGAGGGCGAATGGGGATAGGTAATCCGAATTCATAATCTGCGTCTGCTTTACGTGAATATTATAAATAAAATTTGGTGACTCTAGCTCTTATGGTCTCCGAGATATGCTAAGAAAACCAAGTTCTAAAATCGATTTTAATCGACAATACTGAAACGGAGCAAGATATAAAAAAAAAATTTATACAACTTGTTCTGCGTATTTTTTAGCATAATCTACAATCGAAAAGTTTAGGTTTCTAACTTTTATAGTTTCTGAGATCGCTGCGTTCATAAAGACGGGCGAACGCAAGGACGCACAGACTGACATGGCTAAATCGATTCAGTTCGTCGCCCTGATCAAGAATATATATACCTTATGTGGTCGGAGATGCATCCTTCTTTCTTTTACATATATTTGCACATAACCATTATACCCTTTTTACGTCCTACATCCTCCCTCTCACTTGGCTATAAGAATGTAATAGGGCTTTGTTGTACATTTAGTAATCTATACCTAACAGTCTACGTTTTCCTTTTCATGTCATTTCCTTCTCTGAAACATGGTTTAGGCCTGACGTCCTAACTTCTGAAATTTTATCTAACAAGTTCTCTATTTATAATAAAAGATCGCACTCCCCATCGTGATGGTGGTGTGCTTATCGCTCTTGATGCTGATTTATTTTCGGCAGTAGTAATAACAAACTTTAGTATAGATATAGAATGTGTTGCTGTCAAATTGTGCATTCATGGTGTTTACATTTTCATTATTTTTTCGTATATTCCTCCTTCTCCAGATAATTCTGTCCATTCTTTGCATTTCTCTGCTATTCATTCTCTCCTCTATGCTTTCCGATCGTGATTTTCTTGTTGTTCTGGGTGATTTCAATATTGCCGGAACTAGTTGGATTTCTAGTCCCGACTCTAGAGTGTTGACTTCCACGACCCAAAATGAGTTTCTTGACGATTTGTTTGGGATATCATTGTGTCAAATCAATGGTATCCCAAATTCTGTACATAATAGATCACTCTTTCTTATTTGTTTCCCTTACTGAGCCTATATCATGTGATAAGATCCTTATCACCCCACTTAAGAGGTGTTGATTGATTTACCTGCCCGGATGCTAAGCACAGGCAGTAAACCTCCAGAACTAGCTCATCAACTTCGGAAAACCGACTTTGCTAAACCAACTCAGCTCTTAACCCAGTCTGACTGGTCTCGGATTTACATGTGTAGGGACATGGATAGTGCAATGCCGATATTGTATTCCACTTTAAATATTTTTTTTGATATATGTGTCCCGGTTTATAATTCACTTAGGTCTAACAAACTTATGTGGTTTACACGAGAATTAATAAACTTAAAAATAAAGTGTCAAGACTGTGCCAGAAGTTCTTTCTTGGATTACTCTTGATATCTTATTGCTTGATCCAAGTTCTCTGTCCTATATTACCAATGTTATAAAGATTATCTGAAAAGTTGTAGGTTAAGTTCCAGCGGGACCCTAGGCGGTTGTATAATTTCGTTAATGCGAAACGTAAATCATCAACATTACCATCAATCAAAAAAACGACAGCAGACTCAGATCAGGCCATCGCCGATCTATTTGCTACATTTTTTCAAACGACTTACACTCAAGATTACCAATTGGGTCTGCTTTCTCCTTATCATGTAAATGACTCAAATGCATTTTTGGACCTTTAATCACGGAAAGTTTACAACTAAGTGATCTAATGGCCATCAAGCCCGTATTTTCACCAGGACCCAATGAAGTTCCAGGTTGTGTGCTTAGGTACTGCGCTGAAGCCTTTGTATAAATTATTTAAACTGTACCTGCAGTTATGTTCTTTGCCTAAAATTTGGAAAAAATAATTTATTATTCCTCTACTTAAAAAAGGAAACAATTCCAATGTTCAGAGCTATATAGGTATTTCTAAGTTGTCTGTTATTCCAAAGATTTGAGAAGTTGATAGCTTCTCAGCTGCAACATCTTTGAAGATCTATAATATCCCCCGCCACTAACTTATTGGAATTCCATCCGTTGTTATGCACATTGTTCATAAATGACCTTCCTTCCGTAATAAGTCACTCTCCGTTACTGATGTCTGCCGATGACGTAAAACTTTGCCTGTCGTCTTCTAATTTTATATACGGTCAAAAGTTGCAATCCGATCTTGACAGTTTTCAAGCATGGTGTCAAGTAAATGTATTAAATCTTATTTGTAGTAAGTGTAAATTAATGTCTATTCTTAGGCGAACACCCTTTTTGAATAATTATTTTATTAATGGCAACCCACTTGACCGTATTGAATCGATTGATGATTCGAGTATCATTTTAGATCCCAAGCTTAAGTTTCTTCTGCTGCTAATCGAGCCTTTGGTCGAAACAATTTGACGATCCCTATGTTACAAAAACTATATACATCACTTTTCCGTCCAATTTTTGAGTATGGATATTGCACATGATGTCCCCAATACAAGATTCATCAGGGGTTATAAGTGGAATCCTACTACACGCATGCATTCTAAGCTTGGAAGGCTTTTACCAACATATCTTCTCTCGCTTTCTGGTCGTTGAAATATGCTGAATGTAATCTTTTTACACAAATGAATGGGCAAACTGATTATTCCGAATTGATCAGCCAGATTATTTTTGCAGTTCCGAGCAGAATTACTAGGTATTTTTTTTACCGCTTTGTCTTCAAACCTGTAATAGTAACTATGCTATCCATAATCCATTTTGCATCTTATATTCTAATAATGCTACTTCTATACCTAGTCTTAAAACTCATTGTAATCTCTCTATTTGTTCGCTATCTTTGTCACCGCACGTTATACGGCGTGCTCCTCGGTCAGTTGGACGGTAGGTGGGTGGCATTTTGCTTGGGTCCACGCGATAACAAGCCCTTGCTATGGTGGTATCGTTGGGCCACTTGAATGTACTGCCGTTAGTATATGTACGTCCAAAAATTTAAAAAAAATGTGGCTCTAGCTTTACAAGAGTGGGAAGCATACACGTGTTAACGAACAAATTTTTCTAATAGTATGTATTATTTAGGTTTTGCCATGTGTGCTTGCCATCGAATCAGCGACTCACGAACGTTTTTGAAGACCTACATTGTGCAAGAGCGATTCTGTCGAGATGTCGGAGAATAATTCACAGTATTATCTGGATGTCACATTATCATCCTTTTTGGCTACAGCTGAAATGTCGACAACCAAAAAAATATTGAGAGACACCTTATGTAAAACGCAAATGCGCGTCTTGCGATCATTTGCTCTGTTTTAATAGTCCATGCATTCATACGCAAACATAAATTGGGAACTAATTGAAGTTTCGAATATGAACTGTTGCTTTTACTTACACTTCATTGCGCAAAATTGATTTCTTAAATAATTGTTATTAGAAATCTATACTAGCACAAGCACAAGACCGTCAGCTGCTGTGCAAGGGGACTAACGTGTAATTATTACTTGAATACGCGCCGTAACTGCGCACACTGTTGAAAGTGCGACTTTACTCTCCTCGTCAGGGCGGCTGGAAGCAGATCCTTGGCATGTCTTTGCCAAGGGTGCTGACTAATAGTAGTCGAATAAAGAGAAAGCATCTCTTCAGAAAATTATCCCAATCCAAGGTGGAACAGCATACGGCGAAGGATTCATGACCGAGGGGTGCTCGGCCGTTAGTACGCGGACTCTGGATACCTATCGTCCTCCAGTTTTATTTTCGACCTCCCGCGGTATACGGGCTATGCCACAAGCGAACTCCCCTTCCCGTTCAATCGTAGGATTCAATATGAACTAAAATATTAAATTAAATAATGAGTCTGATGCGGCTCAAATAGCATCACCCCAGGCTTCAACCTGCACGGTTGAGCCTATTTCTGGCACCGCAGCTGTAAGGCTGTCGGCCTCCACCTTCCCAAGCGGCGATGTTGGTCACCAAGGGGAGGATCGGGAAAAACAACCAACTTCCTTGGATAAAGAGTTGGACTGTGCCACTTTTTCGTTGAGAAAGAGTTTGTCCCGGAAGGGTCCGATAGAGACATTGGACTCTGAATCTGACTCTGTCGTCACACTCACCGATCTCGACGAAGCATCCAGTGAGATATCTCAGAGGTCCGGTTTGACGGATGCAGGCACTCAGGTAGCACGTCTACATTTAGACCCTAAGATCACCTTTATTAAAACGACAAATCGTGAAAAAAAAAGCTGTTCAAGGCAGCTATCGCCAAAGGGTTCCCCAGAGTAGCTGCTCTGAAAGCTGCAAAGGTGCCCACAGCTGATGCAGAGGTGAAAAGGAGTCGCTCAGACGAAAAGTCTGTGGAGCTCGGTTTGTCAAAGAAACCGAAAAATACCCATTCAGAGTCGACAGCGTCATCGTTCAGACGGATAGCGAGCGGTGTCAAGCTTGGTTTCATCGCGACTGATAAATCGTTACCTCTGACAGCGGAGCAAATGGCAACGCTAAAGGCGGCGATTTTATCGTCCACTAACGAGTGTGACGCCATGTGTGAAGCCACAGTTCGAGGGTGTTGTTCCGAGAACGGATTGGGTCATGCTCGTCTGCTACGACAATAACGCAGCCGAGTGGGTGAGGGCGAACTTCAGCCATATTGAGTCCCACAGTTCGCTCGACGCTAAGCTGTTGGAAGAAAGCCAGTTCCCCCTGGCGCACCTCATTATAGGTTACGTCGACAACAGCCTGGAGCTACCCAATGAGAGGTTCTGGCGCATATAGGGCAGCGTAGCGGACCACGAGTGGCGCCATGCTGCACTTAGCCATCATAGTGGATGAAGCGTCGCTGCAGTCGCCGTTTAAGTGCGGCGCAAAAGTCTGCTACTGCTTTGGCAGGACCAGACTTATCTATGAGGATACGACACTTAAGGAAAAGAGGTGCGCCGTACCCTCTACGATGGGCGCTCCAGCAACAGTCGCGGTGCCGGCTGCTGCGGTCCCAAAAACAAACCCGGAGTCTGGCTCAGGACGCTCCACTAGCTTGGCTGCTGGGCCTTCTAATGGTTCGACCTGTGATCACGTTCCCGGTGCGGCAGAGGCGCTGTTCTTGCTAGGGGAGCGGTCCGCGGCCGGACCTCGAGCCCAATCGAACCGGGGCCGCAGCAACAGCGTCTGGCAGCTAGCAAGGCGCAAAGTACAATGAGGTACAAGGCGTCCAATCCACCGAAGGGTGTTTGAAAGTACGAATCCCGACAATGCAAAAGCGGCTGCGTTGTGCAACACTCCGCGAAGGATAAATAAGCACAATTAAGGTGCTTCGGGCGTACCACGCCGAGCAAATATCAGCCTGGCTCTCCTCCAAGAGCCATGGTTAATTGGTGGCCAAGTCCGAGGATTAAGTTGCGGCTCATGTAAGTTGTTATATGACCGATTGGGTAGAGCGCCCCACGCAGCTATAAAAGCATAAGGCACTTCCCTCTAACTAACCTTATCTCCACGGACCTCATCAAACATTTAGGTGGCTATGGCAGAAGGAACGAAGGAAATTGTAGTAGCGTCTGCATATTTCCCTGGCGACACCGACGAACCACCGCCGATGTACGTAAAGCGGTTCGTCGACTACTGCTGAAAGACGAAAGTCATTGGCTGTGACGCCAAAGCCCAGCACTTTAAAAAGTAGCGGGTTACCGATGAGGCCACTCTTTCACATCACCAGAACATCGGATTTGATCTGTTATAAATCTATATGAGGGCTGACCAGCTCTTTAGCTTGTAGTAACCCAGGTCTCCTTGCCCAGTAGATTCCCCTCTTCTTCTTTGACCATTCCTCTATCAACTCTTTGGCAGAGGCCCAGCTTAACCCACAAAAAGGGTTCAGGTCTAAGGGGGTTGCGGAACCAGACCTAGCTAGCCCGTCCGCAACTTCGTTGCTGGAAATTCCGGAATCCCCCAGGACCCGGGATTCGCAAATGGCAGTATATTTTCCAATCTTACAGGTCATAGAATTTATTAATACAATACGTTTGCAAGTTTGTCGTAAACTTGCTATTTGCTTTAATTGCCTTAAAAAAGGGACATCAAAATCGGAGGCCATTGCCGTTTTTGCGGCGCAAAGCATCACACTCTGCTGCACTTTGATGCATCGCAGTCAGCAGTTCCAAACTCAATGACTAGTCTGACGTCAAACTTCTGCATCTGTAGCACTGCCCATGAAAGACCAAACTCCTGTAGAAACATAGGATTCGTCCGCCTTTCTTGCTACCGAGGGTCTTCATTCTGATGTTGGATACAATATTTCCATGTAGGGCTTTACTTGATTCAGGCAGTCGGCTTCATCTAGTGTCGTCTCATTTTGCTCAAATGCTGCAACTGAAGAAAACTCGAAGCAACAGTCTTAGTTCTTGGAGATACAAGCATTTATACAAACGGATCTACAGTTGATCATTTTATGCAGTCTAGAATTGTTGCACCTACTATTACCGATAGCCAGCCTAGCTTTGCTGTTAATACCACCGATTGGACTATTCTCTCCAACTTTGAATTAGCCTGCGAACCCTGCGTTCAAGAAACCTCAGTGTCTGGATCTTATCATTGGGACGGATCTATTCTATGAGCTTCTGTGTGTTTGAAAATCAAGCTCTTACCACGATTGACATAACCACAGAAGATTCGACTTGGTTGGGTTGTATCCTGATAAGCTTAAAGGCCCAGTAACATACCACTTCTAGCAGATCGCAGCGCACCTAAGGATGACGGTTATCACACGGACGTCAATCTTGACGAGTTGGTTCGTCGATTTTGGTCAATTGATAGCTGTGATGAATCTTTGGTCAGGGCTAAAGAACAAGTGCAATGCGAAGGGCATTTCGCCAACAACCTTTCTCGTCTCTCTTCGGGCGAATATTCGATTCGATTGCCTTTGAAGCTCAACGATGATCTGTTAGGATAGTCTTACCGACTTACCGTCGATTTCTTAGTCTTGAAAGCAGATTGTTGCGGCAACTGCATCTTAAGGAGCAACATTCTGCCTTCATCAAG
Organism: Drosophila colorata; assembly: GCA_035041545.1. Classification (NCBI taxonomy): domain Eukaryota; kingdom Metazoa; phylum Arthropoda; class Insecta; order Diptera; family Drosophilidae; genus Drosophila; species Drosophila colorata. Next base: position 128,321 of record JAWNLD010000658.1, on the reverse strand, counting down.
GAGTACATTTATTTAACTCATATGTCTCGTGCTAATTCTGAGTCGGTTAGTCTTTGCAAATACTTTTGTTCTTTTAAAGGACAGCAAAATAATAAAGCATATCGTTGTGTTTGATGGCTGCAACTTCTTCAGGTTATTTGCTTAGTAGCTTAACAATAATTGAAATGAAATACTGAAACAACAAATGGATATAATATATATTTCGAACCATGTTCAATCGTTATAGAGTATAAAATGTCTGCTAGCAAACATGTTTGTCTTCTATTTAATGTAAATACAACAATTTAAACTTACCATGCAACATGCTGGAATCCGTACAGTTCCAGGCCAGTTATAATACAGAAAGCATAACTTATAACTTAATTTTTGTATGATATCCGGACCATAATTTGCATCGTCGCGTAATACAACGAAATGAGTTGGACTAACAGTTCCCTGTCGAACCATTTGTGAAACCAAAAAGAAATCATACATTTGAGATCTAGTTATGTGTTTATCAACAACTGTCCCTGGTAATGGATTTTCAAAACTATTGTTTTTCTGAAAAAAATTAAACAAATAATTTAAGTGTCATTAGACTGATATTTAATATAAAATCTTAAATGTAAATATGTACATAATTTAACAAAACAAAAACCAGGCAAGATGGCTCTAGTCGGGAGTGCCCGACTAGGAACCATGCAGCGAGCTGTCGTTACATAAATTTGAATAAACCCCTGTGCACTCATACACACGACACCACAGCCGCACTAAGTAAACTAAAAAAAAATGTATAATACAAATTAATGGTGCGCTGCGTGCTCGCTTTTAATATTTACAGCAAAATTTAGTATGACGTAGATGTGAGAGTTCTCGCAAAATTTTCACAAAATGGGAAACTATATCTTTAAATGTTGGTTGCAGTTGATCTACGAAAGCTCTCTTTGTTTACTCCAAAATATTTCAAATCGCCGATGTCCCAGCATTGAGTTGCACTTGGACCAATAAGTGTGTTGAGTTAAAACAAATTAACAGCACGAAGAGATCACGTTGGCGACGGCCTTTTGTCTCTGTTAAAATCTGAGCTAAGAATATAGTACACAGGCACAAACAGTCGCTTTAGAATTGGAAAAAGAACGCACGCATTTGAATGTCATATACATAAGTATGTATGTATTTGTACACACACATGCAGAAAACGACTGCGCTTGGCGCTTGCCACCACGTGGTTTAGCCAATACTCAAATACATTTTCTTTTACAACTTCTGTGTTTCTTAACCGATTTGATAATAAGAAAACGAGGCAAGTTATCGATCATTTGAAATAAACGCGACTTGCGTATGGTACATATGAACTTAAAAAGTCCAAGTTCAGCCCTAGTTCTATGAAATCGACGCGTTCATAAATACAGAAGGACGAACAGGGCTCAATCGCCTCGTTAACTGACGCTGATCAAGAATATGTATACTTTATGGGAACGGAGATTCTTCCTTCTGCCTGTTACATACATTTGCACAAAACCATTATACCCTTTTTAACCATTTGCAATGGGTTCACGAAATAAAAAAAACACGTTTAAAAAAAAATTTTTTTAATCACAAGTGTGATTCTTCTTATTTCACTTAATCTTAAAAATGATTGACTATGCGTTTTATTTACGCAGCTTCTGTGTACCCAAAAATACCTTTTTGCGATGTGCCTAATAACCTACTATTTTTGTATAATTTGAAATTGATCATATATTTAAATGAATATCCTTCGTCACAAAATTGTATATGAGATATTTTGGGCTAGAATGTGCTTTCGCCCCCAGATTGTTACCTCGTGTAGAGGTGTTTTTGTTTGATTGTATATACTGTGAGTATAGCATCATATAAATTGGTCGTTTCTACATTAATTTCAATGACCGATTTTTTAATGGATGATCCATTAACATATTTCTGTGATTATACAATCAAACAGCCAGAAAAATTAATTCGGGGCGCCATTCCCGGGCTTTAAGACTATGTAAATAGACAGGTGAGAAACAAAATAACATTTTTAATTTCACATTTCCCTTGAATTTTAAAGTCAAACAAGTGAAATTAACATTACAGTCGGGTGTAACCGACAGCGGATTATTTGTTCACTGTGTAATAGCAACAAAAACATATACCCTAACACTATATGTATTAATAATAATAATATACAAGCATAAAATAACAAAAAAAAAGTTTTAAACAGCGTGTTAGACATCATCAACACCAGCCATTTCGTTTTTGACGAAATGCACTTTTAGTTATCTAATAACCTAACCTATCCAATAAGAATCAACATAGAATTCAAATTTAAACTGAACGAGTATGACAGAAGTTTGTGGGTAGCGCCATAATGTGCATACAGAAACCGCTGCGGTTGATGCATAAAATAAACACTACTTATGTAAAAATAATTTTTTTTTGTGTTATGTGGGATAACAGTTCAATTTGTGTTAATGTTAAGGATTTTAAGTATTAAATATATGTATATTTATGTGTGTACGTATATACTTGACAGAGAATGCGAATAATTAAAAATACTAATAATAGCTGCATACAAATTCTAAGAATTCAAAAAAGTGTAGCAGTCAGAATCTGTAAGCAGTCAAAACCAAACAAAAATAATTACCAAAGTATGCAATATATGGCGCCAGCTATGTTGCACTGGCGTCAGGACATTGTGGTCGCGGTAGTGCGCGTAGCCAAAAATGTTTTTTTGCGATCTTTAGAGGAGGTCATCAGAAATCTGTCGGTATACATTTTATGCATCTAGCTTTGAAAGTGAGGGAGATGTACAGATTTAATCGAATTGCCACGCCCCCAATGGGCGCACCCTTAACACTTAACTGACGCGGGTATATACTCAAAATTTAAAGTCTCTAACTTCAATGACGGCGAAAAAAATGGATTAATATGGACAGACGGTCAGACGGATGGACATTGCACAAACCCAATATACTAGTTTCACTTCGTGAACGAGTATACAAAATCATTAAAATTAAGTGCGGCTGTGGTGTCGCAGTGGAAGCAACGGCACACATTCTTCAGGATTGAGTTCGACTCCGAGCCAAGTGCAACTTTTTCTATAAGTGGGTATTAATTTCATGTATGTATTCCACTGGGTTCAGCGTATCTTCTAGACTCCACTCCTCGCACTCCCGACAAAACCCATCCTTATTTTATTTTTTTTTAATTATTGATTGTATGCCTTCTGATATTCACCAGACGAATAGAGAGTTTAATAGCATAGTTAAAATTTGGTAGCTTTAAGGGGGAAAAACAATATGCATTTTGTTTGACTGTATTCGATAACTATTATATTTAAGTAACTCTTCTGGTGGGCAGGTCGTTGGGATGTATTCTTAGCAGGCGCTTCTCGGTGATGCGGTCAATCAGGGCCCTGTTGACTGCGTTGGGGTATTCAATTTGAAATACAAAATAAATTTATTTGGTCTCCATCCTTTATGAGGCAGAGGTCATGTTCTATGGAATCGTTGGTTACGTAACATGAGAGGCCAGCCACTGTGCGTGCTGCCCTGGACTGGACGACTCGTAATCGGCTTAGTTGGTGTGTTGATGCTGTACCCCACACTTGGGCAGCGTATGTCCATATGGGAGCTATTGTATTGCTATGTATTGATTATCAGGGTGGCATTTGAAGCTTGCTTTTTAAGCCTTTGTAGGCATTAGGCGCTTTTTGCCGAGATGTGGGGTCGCCAGATGTGTCTGCGATCCAAATGAACGCCCAGATAGCAGAGAGAGCTTGAATGCTCCATGGGAATACCGTCAAAGACCAGCCTTGGATAGCTGTTGGGTCACAACGAGAAGGTAACGCAGACGGTTATAGACCAGTGTATTGCCACGTTCCAGTCTACAGTCCAAGCAAGTGTGGTATCCTGTTTTGCACGGAGTCAGAAGCATCCAGAAGCAAATGGTGCGATGCTAACATAGCTGTATCGTCAGGGTATGTGGCTAGCAGTAGTCGCGTGGAATCTTCTGAATGGTTCTGCCATATTTCTTGAGGAATGTCGACATTTTGTAACGTATACTGGTAGTTAAGATTTTAATTTAATTTATACTAGACCTTATCAAAAGCTTGCTTGAGGTCTAGAAATAGTCCGACACAGTATTCCTTTCACTCGAATGCTTGTAAAACGTAATGAACGACACGATGTATCAGGTTGGGGCAACCGTGGGATTTACGAAACGCAAATTGAAGGTCAGGTGCATGTCGCTTGACTTCATCGAGCTCCATAATCCTGCATAGCAATAGACGCTCAAATATTTTCGACAGCGTTGGCAGTTGACTTATTGGTCGGTATGCCTCCAACCGAGATGGCTTACCGGGGTTAGGGATCTTTATGATTTTGCTCATTTCCACTGCTGTAGAAAATGGCCCAGCCTGAGCATGGAGTTATATATAAGGGTGAGTGCCATTACGCCTTTGTGCGGGAGTTCCTTGGCTGCTCTGTTGTCGACATCGTCGCACCCAGGAGATTGCTTTAGCACAAGCGCTTTCATTTGAGTTCTTATTTCTGCTTCAGGAGAGCTATCTGAAATGGGGCGTCAAGCAAACTGGACATCAACGAGATGGAACGGCATCAAGGTCGTCTCCAGGTGAAGGCTGTCATCATACTTCTCCAAATCGCCAGCCAAGTCAATGACAACGTTAAGATTTATGATGCTTTATAGACAGCTGCGGTAAGTCTCCAGATTGGAGCGTGACAGCAAAATTTTATAGACTCTGGTGACCAAAACAGCGTTTCATCTAGTTCGATAAGGAGGGGAAGGTGGTCCGATGCAAGGTCAAGCAGGCTTTTGATTCTGAGTTGCTCGTGGCGGAAGCCTTTATAGAGTTCAAAGCCTAGTGCACTGGAAACTGCTGTTGCTCTGCTCAGAGCTGTCGCTATCGTGAGTGGCGACTTTTCTAAGAGTTACTGTAGAAGCATTTGGGATTGACGAGGGCGAATTAGCTTTGCTGGTAATGCTAGTTTGCTAGTTTGAGCATACCCATGCTTCCAGGAGTGCTGTATTTGCTGCCAACAATTTTATCGATTTACCACTTGGGCAGCTTGGCTTGCTCGCAAGCAAAATAACCGTTATGAGGTTAAGAGGTGCGCGGGCGTGGGCTCTGTTTGTAGCTGTAAGTCGGGGCAAGAAAATCTGTACGTTGGGTTTGTTTAGCTTTGTCACTAAGTTACACGATGTTCTTTATACCCTGTATGAAGGTGTGGTTGGATGCAATGTTTTTAATTTTATCAGTGCAACCATAGGTAAAAAAGTGTCTTTTTCAATACATTCAACAACAAAGAGAGTGTTCACAGTAGTTTTGCTATGGACGGTCACAAGCTAGAGTTCCTGTTGTCAAGTGCAGAAGCGTCACGGAGTTAACACTACCCTGTTAGTTAACATTTTGGATAACTGCAGCCTATCGATAAGTCGTCAGAGTCGATAGAGAAGAAGGAAGTCAAAAGTCGTACAGAGAAGTCGTCGGTTGTTGTCGGTAGGAGCAGAAAGTGGAATTAAAAACGTTATCAGATCGGTCACAACTAACTTTGTATTATGAACTACATTATCTAATTAAACTTAACTATAATAAATATCTTACATTTGGGGGCTCGTCCGTGTCAAATGCAGAGTTAAAAAGCGTCTTACAGTTACGACCTCGTCCGTATCCAAAAAGAGTTAAAATGATCGAATAAAGTTGACTGGTGCAAGAGCAGAATTTCGAAAAAGTTGCTAAAGTTGTTATATGCTGCTATAAAGTTGTAAAGTTGTTAAAAGTAGCTATAAATATTAAGTTGAACAATTCGAATTCTGTGAGCATAGCCAGAGACGCACTGTTTGATACAAGTCGATCGTGGTGTAATTCCGTCGAACAGTTGTGAAATCAAAAGTCGCCTCAGTGTCGCCGTCATTTTTGTGCAAAACCGTTACTTGGGTAGTATAGACTCGTATAGAAAAAGACGCGCAAGATGAAGAAAACGCCGATAAAGAAGCAGAATACAAAAGTAGAAATTACAAAGCCAAGAGAAACAGGAATAAAGTTGCGTTCGAGTGTAAATGAGATGGCAGAAGTCGGACTGGAAACATCGCGTGCCAGTGTGAGCGAAATGACAGATATAAATGAGAACAATCAGGGAAACAGTATTAACGCGAAAATTGAGCAAATGCTACAACTGTTAAGCCTTAAAACAATTTCTGCGGAGCAACGTGAAAACCAAATGAAAATCGCTCCGGATAATTTTGGAAAAATAATAAGCGAGTGTGATGGCAAGTCTGTACCAATAGAAAAGTGGTTCGAAATTTTTGAGAAGAATGCGGACGCGTATGAACTCACAGATAAACAAAAATATGTACAGGCTAGGGGAAAGATGACCGCTGCAGCTAAGCTTTTCCTGGAAGCTGAAATAGTGTCTGACTATGATGAGCTGAAACGCGTATTGTTCGAAGAATTTATATGTAGCTATAACAGTGCAGACATTCATCAGCAGCTGCACGATAGAAAGAAGAAGAGCAACGAGACGCTACATATGGAAAAAAATGCAGCAGTAGGTTATGCTGAAGACGCAGCTGTCATAAGTCATGTTGTGAACGGTCTTGACATAAAAAACGAAATTACAAAAACCAAATGTGCTATGTATCGCTGTAAGTCCTTCAGAGCCTTGAAAGAAGAGTTTGATATATATGAACGTTTAAGCATATCTGAAAAAAAGTACGGTAAAGATCAGCCGAGATCAAGTGTTAAGCAACAAAGCATGCAAAGCAGTAAAAAAGAATATTGCGTCAACTGTGGATCTGGCGAGCACAAACGAAAAGATTGCACAGTCGAAATTAAATGTTTTAAATGTAATCAAAGCGGTCATATCTCTCGTAACTGTCCCGAAAAAGCCGATAAGGTTATTGAAGTTGATAAAGTTCGCGTCGTTGCTGATCGCACTCGCATGAAAGAAGTTCAAATAAATGGCTCTAAAGTTGATTGTCTCATAGATACAGGATCGGATGTAACCATAATTAAAGAGAGTGTCGTGAAGAACATGAAAAACGTTAAGCTTTTTAAAAGCACATCCACGTTGCGCGGTCTGGGCCATAATACAACAAAGCCTATTGGGTGCTTTAACGCAGAGGTTATGGTGGACAAGTTGCAGACGGATCAGAAGTTTTTAGTCGTACCCAATAATCAGATCGATTACGATGCTCTGTTGGGCATGATTTCATCAAAAAGTTTCGTTTGATCGCCGACAAGCAAGGGTACACGTTTTTGAAGCTAGATGCAGACCCGATGCCGAAAGATGAACATACTCTTATTTATAATGTCACCGAAGAGTCTTCTTTTATAGTTCCACCGCAATATCGCAAAGATGTCGAGCAGATGATAGAGAGCAGCTACCAGACGCCCACAGAAGCTGCAAAACTGTGCCCAATTCAACTGAAGATAGTTCCCGACGGAGTGATTAAGCCGTTTCATCATTCACCGAGTCGTCTAGCAGCTGACGAATCCAGCGCAGTGAAGAAACAAGTCGAGGAATGGGTCGAGCAAGGAATCGTGCGAAAGTCGTCTTCCAACGTAGCGAGTAGAGTTGTCGTCGTTAAAAAGAAGGATGGTACACTGCGAGTTTGCATAGACTACAGAAAGTTGAACAGCATGGTCTTGATAGATTGCTTTCCTGTACCGATGATGGAAGAGATCTTGGAGAAGTTGCAGCAGTCCAAGTGGTTCACCATAATGGACCTAGAAAATGGGTTCTTTCATGTACCCATAGAGGAGCAGAGCAAACCGTATACAGCGTTTGTTACAAAAGAGGGGCTGTTCGAGTTTAACAAGGCGCCTTTTGGCTTTAAACTGCTAACTGTTCATTCGGTTCGTAAATTATATTTTTCAAGAACTAATCAATTCTGATGTTATGCAGCTTTATATGGAAGACATAATTGTGTACGCCGAGTCACCCGATATATGCATGCAGAAAACAAAGTTGATCTGGAGACAACCGCGCAATATGGTCTAAAGATAAAATGGAAGAAGTGTATCTTCATGCAGCCACGCATAAGCTTTCTTGGCCATATAATCGAAGACGGTCGAATCTGACCCGGCAAAGAGAAGACAGCAGCAGTCAGCCGTTTTGCAACGTCTAAGGACAACAAAGCAGTTCAAGCTTTTCTGGGACTCACAGGTTTCTTCAGAAAATTCATTCCTGGGTACGCACAAGTTGCACGGCCGCTCACGAATCTACTTAGGAAAGAAGTGGTGTTCAACATTGTCGAAGCAGAGCACCACGCGCTACGAAGATTAAAGCAGCTAGTGGTTATGGAGCCGGTACTAAATATTTATTCACGGGAAGCGCCAACTGAACTCCATACGGATGCATTCAAGGAAGGCTTTGGAGCTTGTGTTGCTCCAGAAGTTTAATGACAGTTTTCATCCGGTTTATTATTAGAGCAGAAAAACAACAGAAGCTAAGTCTAAGCGTCACAGTTATTACTTAGAAGTAAAGGCAGCATACCTCGCTCTGAAGAAGTTTCGCCACTATCTGTTGGGGATCCAATTTGATCTTGTTACTGATTGTGTGGCGTTTAAGCAGACAACGACTAAAACAGACATACCGAGAGAAGTTTCCCAGTGGATTTTGTATATGGAGGACTTCACATTCAAAGCAGTACATCGACCAGGCGATAGAATGAGACACGTGGACTGTCTCAGCCGTTTTCCACAGGCGTGCATGTTCCGTAACGACCGAACTAATAGCTCGTATAAAAAAGGCACAACAAGAAGACGATTTCATCAAAGCCGTTGTACAGATCCTGAAGCAACACCAATACCAAGACTACAAGCTTAAAGGTGGTCTACTGTTTAAAGTCGTTAATGGCAATGAGTTGCTCCGAACTGAATGGAACAAGAGGTTATCCAAGCAACACACGAAGTTGGTCATTTCTCAACAGTCAAGACGATGCACGCAATACAGCAGCAATACTGGATTCCTCACCTTGAGGGAAAGGTATCAAAGTTGATTGCTAACTGTATCAGTTATATTCTTTTCAGTAAAAAGTTGGGCAAACAAGAGGGCTATCTGCACTGCATAGACAAAGGAGATACGCCACTACACACGCTGCACGTTGATCACTTGGGGCCAATGGACGGAACAGCCAAGCAAAACAAATACATTTTGGCAGTTGTGGATGCGTTTTCAAAATTTGTATGGCTGTTTCCAACTGGCTATGAAGAGGTTATCAAGAGGCTCAGCGACTGGTCAACGGTGTTTGGCTTCCCCAAACGCATAATTAGCAACAGAGGATCAGCGTTGACATCCAGCGCTTTCAGCGAGTTACTCCACGACAACAAAGTAGAGCACATCTGGACAACGACAGGTGTGGCGAGAGGCAACGGCCACATTGAGCGAGTAAACCGTTCAATTTTGGGTATCATCGCGAAGCTGTCAATGCATGAGTCAACGAAGTGGTACAAGTATGTGCCCCAGGTCCAGACGGCGATTAATTCGTACGTGCATGCAACGTTAAAGTCGTCACCATTCGAGATCATGTCTGGTACTAAGATGCATAGCCAAGCTGAGGATCGACTGTTGGAGGTACTCAACGAGGAGTTGGTTGCGCAATTCAGCGACGAGCCCCAGAAGCTGCGTAACCAAGTCAAAGACAACATCGTACAAGCGCAACAAGTCTACAAGCGCAATTATGACAAAAAACGACGAGCTGAGCACGGGTACAGTATGGGAGATCTGGTTGCGATCAAGAGAACGCAGTTTGTTGCAGGACGCAAGTTGGCCAGCGAGTATTTAGGTCCATACGAAGTTACCAAAATCAAACGAAACGGCCGCTATGACGTCAGAAAGGTGGCAAATGTCGAGGGACCAAATATCACAGCAGCTAGCAGTGATAACATGAAATTATGGCGCTTTATGTCAGAGAACGACGAGATATTATCATCTGGGACAGATGAGGAGGATCAGTAGGGCCGAATGTAAAGTGCAGAAGTGTCAAGGAGCTAACACTTCCCTGTTAGTTAACATTTTGGATAACTGCAGCCTATCGATAAGTCGTCAGAGTCGATAGAGAAAAAGGAAGTCAAAAGTCGTACAGAGAAGTCGTCGGTTGTTGTCGGTAGGAGCAGAAAGTGGAATTAAAAACGTTATCAGATCGGTCACAACTAACTTTGTATTATGAACTACATTATCTAATTAAACTTAACTATAATAAATATCTTACATTTGGGGGCTCGTCCGTGTCAAATGCAGAGTTAAAAAGCGTCTTACAGTTACGACCTCGTCCGTATCGAAAAAGAGTTAAAATGATCGAATAAAGTTGACTGGTGCAAGAGCAGAATTTCGAAAAAGTTGCTAAAGTTGTTATATGCTGCTATAAAGTTGTAAAGTTGTTAAAAGTAGCTATAAATATTAAGTTGAACAATTCGAATTCTGTGAGCATAGCCAGAGACGCACTGTTTGATACAAGTCGATCGTGGTGTAATTCCGTCGAACAGTTGTGAAATCAAAAGTCGCCTCAGTGTCGCCGTCATTTTTGTGCAAAACCGTTACTTGGGTAGTATAGACTCGTATAGAAAAAGACGCGCAAGATGAAAAAAACGCCGATAAAGAAGCAGAATACAAAAGTAGAAATTACAAAGCCAAGAGAAACAGGAATAAAGTTGCGTTCGAGTGTAAATGAGATGGCAGAAGTCGGACTGGAAACATCGCGTGCCAGTGTGAACGAAATGACAGATATAAATGAGAACAATCAGGGAAACAGTATTAACGCGAAAATTGAGCAAATGCTACAACTGTTAAGCCTTAAAACAATTTCTGCGGAGCAACGTGAAAACCAAATGAAAATCGCTCCGGATAATTTTGGAAAAATAATAAGCGAGTGTGATGGCAAGTCTGTACCAATAGAAAAGTGGTTCGAAATTTTTGAGAAGAATGCGGACGCGTATGAACTCACAGATAAACAAAAATATGTACAGGCTAGGGGAAAGATGACCGCTGCAGCTAAGCTTTTCCTGGAAGCTGAAATAGTGTCTGACTATGATGAGCTGAAACGCGTATTGTTCGAAGAATTTATATGTAGCTATAACAGTGCAGACATTCATCAGCAGCTGCACGATAGAAAGAAGAAGAGCAACGAGACGCTACATATGGAAAAAAATGCAGCAGTAGGTTATGCTGAAGACGCAGCTGTCATAAGTCATGTTGTGAACGGTCTTGACATAAAAAACGAAATTACAAAAACCAAATGTGCTATGTATCGCTGTAAGTCCTTCAGAGCCTTGAAAGAAGAGTTTGATATATATGAACGTTAAGCATATCTATAAAAAAGTACGGTAAAGATCAGCCGAGATCAAGTGTTAAGCAACAAAGCATGCAAAGCAGTAAAAAAGAATATTGCGTCAACTGTGGATCTGGCGAGCACAAACGAAAAGATTGCACAGTCGAAATTAAATGTTTTAAATGTATCAAAGCGGTCATATCTCTCGTAACTGACCCGAAAAAAGCCGATAAGGTTATTGAAGTTGATAAAGTTCGCGTCGTTGCTGATCGCACTCGCATGAAAGAAGTTCAAATAAATGGCTCTAAAGTTGATTGTCTCATAGATACAGGATCGGATGTAACCATAATTAAAGAGAGTGTCGTGAAGAACATGAAAAACGTTAAGCTTTTAAAAGCACATCCACGTTGCGCGGTCTGGGCCATAATACAACAAAGCCTATTGGGTGCTTTAACGCAGAGGTTATGGTGGACAAGTTGCAGACGGATCAGAAGTTTTTAGTCGTACCCAATAATCAGATCGATTACGATGCTCTGTTGGGGCATGATTTCATCAAAAAGTTTCGTTTGATCGCCGACAAGCAAGGGTACACGTTTTTGAAGCTAGATGCAGACCCGATGCCGAAAGATGAACATACTCTTATTTATAATGTCACCGAAGAGTCTTCTTTTATAGTTCCACCGCAATATCGCAAAGATGTCGAGCAGATGATAGAGAGCAGCTACCAGACGCCCACAGAAGCTGCAAAACTGTGCCCAATTCAACTGAAGATAGTTCCCGACGGAGTGATTAAGCCGTTTCATCATTCACCGAGTCGTCTAGCAGCTGACGAATCCAGCGCAGTGAAGAAACAAGTCGAGGAATGGGTCGAGCAAGGAATCGTGCGAAAGTCGTCTTCCAACGTAGCGAGTAGAGTTGTCGTCGTTAAAAAGAAGGATGGTACACTGCGAGTTTGCATAGACTACAGAAAGTTGAACAGCATGGTCTTGATAGATTGCTTTCCTGTACCGATGATGGAAGAGATCTTGGAGAAGCAGTCCAAGTGGTTCACCATAATGGACCTAGAAAATGGGTTCTTTCATGTACCCATAGAGGAGCAGAGCAAACCGTATACAGCGTTTGTTACAAAAGAGGGGCTGTTCGAGTTTAACAAGGCGCCTTTTGGCTTTAAACTGCTAACTGTTCATTCGGTTCGTAAATTATATTTTTCAAGAACTAATCAATTCTGATGTTATGCAGCTTTATATGGAAGACATAATTGTGTACGCCGAGTCACCCGATATATGCATGCAGAAAACAAAGTTGATCTGGAGACAACCGCGCAATATGGTCTAAAGATAAAATGGAAGAAGTGTATCTTCATGCAGCCACGCATAAGCTTTCTTGGCCATATAATCGAAGACGGTCGAATCTGACCCGGCAAAGAGAAGACAGCAGCAGTCAGCCGTTTTGCAACGTCTAAGGACAACAAAGCAGTTCAAGCTTTTCTGGGACTCACAGGTTTCTTCAGAAAATTCATTCCTGGGTACGCACAAGTTGCACGGCCGCTTACGAATCTACTTAGGAAAGAAGTGGTGTTCAACATTGTCGAAGCAGAGCACCACGCGCTACGAAGATTAAAGCAGCTACTGGTTATGGAGCCGGTACTAAATATTTATTCACGGGAAGCGCCAACTGAACTCCATACGGATGCATTCAAGGAAGGCTTTGGAGCTGTGTTGCTCCAGAAGTTTAATGACAGTTTTCAACCGGTTTATTATTAGAGCAGAAAAACAACAGAAGCTAAGTCTAAGCGTCACAGTTATTACTTAGAAGTAAAGGCAGCATACCTCGCTCTGAAGAAGTTTCGCCACTATCTGTTGGGGATCCAATTTGATCTTGTTACTGATTGTGTGGCGTTTAAGCAGACAACGACTAAAACAGACTTCCCGAGAGAAGTTTCCCAGTGGATTTTGTATATGGAGGACTTCACATTCAAAGCAGTACATCGACCAGGCGATAGAATGAGACACGTGGACTGTCTCAGCCGTTTTCCACAGGCGTGCATGTTCCGTAACGACCGAACTAATAGCTCGTATAAAAAAGGCACAACAAGAAGACGATTTCATCAAAGCCGTTGTACAGATCCTGAAGCAACACCAATACCAAGACTACAAGCTTAAAGGTGGTCTACTGTTTAAAGTCGTTAATGGCAATGAGTTGCTCCGAACTGAATGGAACAAGAGGTTATCCAAGCAACACACGAAGTTGGTCATTTCTCAACAGTCAAGACGATGCACGCAATACAGCAGCAATACTGGATTCCTCACCTTGAGGGAAAGGTATCAAAGTTGATTGCTAACTGTATCAGTTATATTCTTTTCAGTAAAAAGTTGGGCAAACAAGAGGGCTATCTGCACTGCATAGACAAAGGAGATACGCCACTACACACGCTGCACGTTGAGCACTTGGGGCCAATGGACGGAACAGCCAAGCAAAACAAATACATTTTGGCAGTTGTGGATGCGTTTTCAAAATTTGTATGGCTGTTTCCAACTGGCTATGAAGAGGTTATCAAGAGGCTCAGCGACTGGTCAACGGTGTTTGGCTTCCCCAAACGCATAATTAGCAACAGAGGATCAGCGTTTCCATCCAGCGCTTTCAGCGAGTTACTCCACGACAACAAAGTAGAGCACATCTGGACAACGACAGGTGTGGCGAGAGGCAACGGCCACATTGAGCGAGTAAACCGTTCAATTTTGGGTATCATCGCGAAGCTGTCAATGCATGAGTCAACGAAGTGGTACAAGTATGTGCCCCAGGTCCAGACGGCGATTAATTCGTACGTGCATGCAACGTTAAAGTCGTCACCATTCGAGATCATGTCTGGTACTAAGATGCATAGCCAAGCTGAGGATCGACTGTTGGAGGTACTCAACGAGGAGTTGGTTGCGCAATTCAGCGACGAGCCCCAGAAGCTGCGTAACCAAGTCAAAGACAACATCGTACAAGCGCAACAAGTCTACAAGCGCAATTATGACAAAAAACGACGAGCTGAGCACGGGTACAGTATGGGAGATCTGGTTGCGATCAAGAGAACGCAGTTTGTTGCAGGACGCAAGTTGGCCAGCGAGTATTTAGGTCCATACGAAGTTACCAAAATCAAACGAAACGGCCGCTATGACGTCAGAAAGGTGGCAAATGTCGAGGGACCAAATATCACAGCAGCTAGCAGTGATAACATGAAATTATGGCGCTTTATGTCAGAGAACGACGAGATATTATCATCTGGGACAGATGAGGAGGATCAGTAGGGCCGAATGTAAAGTGCAGAAGTGTCAAGGAGCTAACACTTCCCTGTTAGTTAACATTTTGGATAACTGCAGCCTATCGATAAGTCGTCAGAGTCGATAGAGAAGAAGGAAGTCAAAAGTCGTACAGAGAAGTCGTCGGTTGTTGTCGGTAGGAGCAGAAAGTGGAATTAAAAACGTTGTCAGATCGATCACAACTAACTTTGTATTATGAACCACATTATCTAATTAAACTTAACTATAATAAATATCTTACATATATATATATATATTTTTTTTTTTAATATTATTTACTTCATTTTAATTAGTTTATTATAATCAAAAATACGTACACGCAATAAGCATACATAAGCTGACCAACCGTTTTTATTCACTGTACACATTGTATACTGTACAGCAAACGCTATACTCATAATGTTACTGTTAAGTTTACAGCAGCTACCCAATAACATGTGTACACCAGCCAATGTGAATGAGTACACCATTCTCTAATACATGTACAGTATTCACTCACATTCACTTAAAACGTGTATGTAGTTTTACAGTGAGTGTCTCATGTGCCGTTTTGTCTGCATTCATGCAGCTCTCTATTTTACAGTGAATGTCCCATATGTCATCTGAACTCTCTAAAATAGAATTTTGGACATTGTGGGCGCGGTAGTGGGCGTAGCCAAAAAAGGATGGCGATTTTTAGAGGAGGTCATCAGCAATCTGTCGGTATACATTTTATGCATCTAGCTTTAAAAGCGAGCGAGATAAATAGATTTATTCGAGTTTGTCACGCCCCCAGTGGGCGCACTCCGAAACCCTTAACACTTTATCTGACGCCGGTATACGCGAGTATACATTTCAACTTTCAAGTCTCTAGCTTCAATAGCGTTCATACAAACAGACGGACGGACAGCATGACAGACATTGCACAAACCCAATATACTAGTTTTACTTCGTGAACGAGTATGCAAATAAAAATGATGCGAAGCTGTGACGAGGCAGTGCCGTAGTCGAAACAGAGTCGGACTGTGACTCGCTCGGCGGAAGGCCGAAGCACAGCTTTTGTTATCTCCCATGCCAGAATTTTTGGTAAGGCTGGGCTCTGAAGATCAGGGGTCGCCTCAACAGCAGCGGCACCGTTACCCCCGAGGAGAGGAGCAAGCTGCTGTGGGACGAACAAAAGACCAAGGAGAGTCGGCAATATTTTGAGACGAAGGCCGCTATGAAGTAAGGTCGAGGAGCAACTGGCCGCCAAACGCCAGCGCTCTATCGAGACCACAAAAGCGGATGTGCCCGTAAACAAGCGGCCTCGCCAATCGAAGAAGCCGAGCAGGGAGTCGGTCAGTGATGTGGCCAAATGAAACTTTGTCGTGGCGCTCATTGACAGAAGCGACCCGAACCGCAAAATGTCCGTTGAACGGTGGAGGAGAAGCTGCTGGAAGCTTTGTTTAAGCGGATGGAGCCGCCATATACCGCACCCACTACATTCACCCTGAAGTGAGACACGAAGACAGTGTCTGCCATGGCCGCCACGTGGGCGGGTGCCAAACTGGAGGTAGAGAACAGAACAATGATTTCGCCATTACCAAAGGTAAATGTACTCTTCCCGCGGGTCGTTCCAGAGGAACAGGCACTAAGGCTACTAAGGTGGCAAAATCCGGACGTGCCTACCGCTGACTGGCAGGTAATCCATGTAGTTAAGCGCGATGGCAAAAGACAGCACATGGTTCTGCAAATCAACAAGGAGGCCGAGGACAGTTTGTACCCCAGATTCGGGAAGATGGTGTGAGCCGTATGAAGCGTATACCTCTGCCTCAAAAAGCACCACGCAGAGGACAACAACGACAAAACGCTCAAGGTCGGTGAGGTGAAGCAAGACCTTGGCCTGAGGGAGCCCACGGCATGGGTATTGACGACCAAGAGGCGACGGACGAGAATTGCGACACGACGCTGAAGCGCGAGCCATATGGGCTGAAGAAATCTATCAGCCATGCAGCTGAAGATCCTCGAGCTAAAAGCAGGCTAGCGCCGGCGGAGCTCCTTCTAGCCCAGAACCATTGAATATCACCCATCTTGCAGGCCTTCGAAATGCAAATGGAGGACCAAGCCCCTCTAGTTGACTCCAGAGATCAACACACAAAGGAAAGATATCCAAGAACTCTTCAAGCACGCCAAACAAGAGAACGAAGAGATAATATGGAACAAATATAAAATAAGACTCCGCAACTTCAAGAAAGAAGTTCGGACAGAAAAACGGAATTTGTGGAGAGCCTTCTGCTCTAGAGAAGCTCACAGAAACTGCAAGACTCCGGAAGTTACTATCGAAACAGCCGATACCCGCAGATATAATCAGCACGGAATGTTTCCAACCATGCCAGAGATGACCAAAAACCGTGTCCACACCTACTTTTTCAAGCATGTGTAAGGCTTGGCTGGAGGTCTGCACAAGTCGTGTTCTGGATTAAGGCAGGCAAGTGCAGTCACATGCAGCCGAAAGACTTTAGTCCGATAAGCCTCACTTTATTTCTGCAGAAAACACTAGCGAAACTCTTATATAAAGGAGACTGCGTACCTAACCATGGAGCCAAATCAACACGCATATACAAAAGAGAAGTCAATAAAGACAGCGCTACATTTTTGGATGCAATCACTGAGAAAGCACTCCAACACCAAGTATATGCAATTGGAGCATTTCTGGACATCTCTGGCGCATTCCACAATGTGTCAAGAGATCCAGTAATGCGAATCATAAGAGTTACATCATACCACTCAGGAATGAACCCGTTGATATACGATCTTTTGAGGTGCAGAAGAGTCAGTGCTGAATGGGGAGCCACTACCCTAACAAGGGCAGTACACAGAGGCACGCTGAAGGCGGAGTACTGTCTGGGCTGTCATTGAATATAGTGGAGGATAGACTACAAAAGGAATTACGAAGGAAAGCCCCTAAAAGTACTGCCAATGGGGATGAAGCATAATTATCACGTGTAAATGCCCGTCGACTCTTAGCTCAATCACTAAGACGGTAGGTTGAGCTAGAGGTTTTAACCAAATACCACTTCCCCAGTGGACGTGAACGAAATTTTTTTAAGGATCTTTAAATGGGACTCTAGCTGTAAAACTGCGGGAGACATCGATTTCCACGATTTGCGGAAGCGAGAGTGGGCGTGGCTGAAAGTTTTTTAAAGGATCTTTAAATGGAGCGACCAGTAATCTACCATCCAAATTTGTGGCCTCTAGCTGTAAAACTGTGCAAGATCGCTTTCGCGATTTGTGGGGTCATGGTGGCTGGGGTCGTTCTAGTGGGCGAGGCCAGAATATGAGTTCTTTATTTTTGGGGAAGGTCACCAGCAATCTATATACCAAATTTGGTGACTAGCTTTAAAATTGTGGGAAATATTCACCTTTTATTGATTTGTGATTTGAGGTGTAACGACATGCTATCGATTTGCCAGCCTCCTAGTGGGCGTGGCACACAAATCTTAACACTCTGAAGAAGATAACTACACGTATATATCCAAAGTTTTAAGTCTCAAGCTTCAATAGCGCCGAAAAAAGTTACGGTCTTCCAGACAGATGACGGACATTGCATAAACTCAACAACCGATATAACGAAAAATCACTTTAAACTAGTAAAACTTTTATTTTTAAATTTTTTTAAAATTTAGTATTGTTTTTAGTGCTATTTATACATGTTCAAAAAGTGAAACTAATATATTGGGTTTGCAATGTCCATCATAATGTCCGTCCGTCTGTCCGTATGAACGCAATTCTTTTCGCCGCTAGTGAAGCTAGATACTTTTAATTTTGAATATATGCTCGTGTATACCCGAGTCAGATAAAGCGTTAAGGGATTCGTGGTGCGCCCACCGGGGGGCGTGGCAATTCGATTAAATCTATATATCTCCCTCAATTTTAAAGCTAAATGCAAAGAATGTATACCGACAGATTGCTGATAACTTCCTTTAAAGATCGCATTAAAACTGTTTTGGCTACAACCATTACCGCTCCCACAAGGACAAAAACTCGATATGTGCACAACATAAATGATGCCAGTGCAACATTGCTGGCACCATCTATTGCACTTTGGTTTCATTAGAATAGTGTTGTCACAACTAATAATAAAATTTAATTATATTCTTTTTTATCAAACAAATGATTACCTAAGAAATTTCAGGAAAAAACTAATTTCTTAGCAGTTATATTGAAGTTTGTCACACCAAAAACAAGTGATCGATGGTGCTCGGGTTCGATTCGCGTGATTTAAAGGCTGATCTTGATTCTCCTAATATTTAAAAATATTCCCAGTTCATACAAATTTCTTAAAATTCTATTCTTTTTGCTTACCGCTAGAATTTTTCAAATAATTCATATTAAATACTTTAGCTTAAATTTCGTCACACTCGAGGTTAAATGATTGGTGACGTTGGTGACCGCGCGAAGGCAAATTCTTATTTTGTTTTTTATACTCGTTTATTTATTTTTTGTGCATCCATAATGCTAGGTTACATGTTTTTGAACGAGTATTCCGCTGTCGGTTACACCCGACTGCAACGTGTTCACATGTTTAGAAATGACTTCACATTTTTTATCATTACTCGAGAATGTCACAACCGATTTTACAAACCGATTTTTACCTTCCCTGAAAGCTAATAAATCAGTCACATAATTTAAATTTAAATGTATATCATTGGTTTTTTAACAATATAGTTTTGAATTAAGAAATTGATGATTCTTTGTGCGACATTTTTTACAATTTTTAGACTTTAAAATTCAAGGAAAAGCCGAAAAGTCGTGTATTTACATAGTTGCTTTAATTAGGCGTAGTGTAAGATATTAATCATTTAAATCGATGGAATGCGATATTACCATTTTAGCAAACACTCTAAGTCGCATTTTCAAATTTAGTCATAAGTCATGGGATAACCAGGTCATCCACATGCGATTATAATCACGAACTTGGCTCGGCTCGGCGGAATGTTCGCCGTTAGTGAAGGTGTTCGCGAACATATGGCAATGCTTTTGTTTTTGGCCTGGTTTACTCCATACTCGCCCATCTATTTATGCGCTATTATGTATCATCAGTGGTAGTTCTGCTGCGATTTTAAAGTTATAGCCACGTTATCTGGATGGCAAGACGGTTATACAATGTATTTCTACTTTCTTTACCTCTGGGATAGTCGAGCTTGCATGAGCAGTACTCAAAGAAGTACTGGCCAAAACAAGAAGAATATACATAGGGAAATCATAATGTTCACAATGAGCCTCTAGTAAACGTGGATGACATAATATTGCCATCATTGCACATCAAGGACTTGGACTGTGTAAAAGCTTTAAATACGGTAGGTGAAGCAATATAGCACTATCTAAAAACTGTTTTCCCACAAAAATTAACGAATGCGCATTCAATGACCCACAGATTCGAAAGATATTGGGAAATGAAGAATTTTACTCTATTTTGACATTGGATGAAAAATCAGCCTGGAACTCATACCGACGAGTCACTGCTCACTTTTGGTATTTTAAAAATACCAACGTTGTTACCGATTCAATATTTGAAAACTTAAATAACATGAAATACCTTAAGAAACACATAGTAAATCGTATTTTTAATAAACACTTATTGATATATATAATTTCGGATTGTATTATGACCATTTTTCTATGGATTAGTGAGTCAGGTCTCGGTCAAAACCACTGAAAAACGAATCTACTGTGAGTGAACAACGTATAAATTGGTCGTTTTAGCATTTATTTTAAAAAACGAAATTTAACTTGATGATCCAATGATATTGTTATGTGATTCTAGAATCAAACAGCCAAAAAAAAATTGATTCGGGGGGGGGGGGGGGGGGCATTCCTAGGTCTGCAAAGACCGAATTTCGTAGAACATTTCGGAATGAAAGCATCTTTATCCACAAAAACGTATATAGCTTTAAAATTTTGTTATATCAGCGCCTCACTATCGATTTCAATGATTTATGTCTTAAACGACGCCTAATTAATGCAACTATGTAAACTCATGGGTAAGAAATTTAAAGTAAAAAAAAATACCACAACAAAATTGTAGTAAAGAACTAATGAAACGTATGATATAACATTTTTTTTAAAAAGTCTCATTATAGAAAAATTTTTAAAGTGTTTTTTTCTCATCTGTTTTGAAAACAAAATAAATTCAAAATTTAAATTTGATACCTAGTGTATTAAGAAAACTGGCAAGCTATCGATATTTTAAAATAAACTTGATATGCACGATCCATGGATGAATCTATATTTGCGTTAAAGTCTCTAGCTCATATAGTTTCCAAGATCGTCGCGTTCATACAGACGGACATGGCTAAATCGACTTGACCAGTGATGCTGACCAAGAAAATATATACTTTATGGGGTCGGGGATGCTTCCGTCTGCCTGTTACATACATTTGCATAAAACCACTATACCCTTTTTACCCAATTTCAATGGGTTCAGGGTATAAAAATAGGGCATTCGGCACATTGCTAAAAGATATTTTTGGGTGCACAGAAGCTGGAGCTTTTTGCGTAAAGTGCCGAAGGTCCTACTATACAAAATTCAAAATCATAAATTTAGGGGCTTGACTATGCTTTCGTCAATAGATTATTACCAATCGTAAAGTTGTTGTATTTGAAAAGCAATTACAACAAATCTTTGCCTTGTCACTTTCAGTTTTTACTTAAATAATCTCGAAAAATAAGTTCGTACGAACAGACTTCCAATAAGACACGCAAAGTTTGATACATATGAACGTTGCAGTCGGGTGTAGCCGACTGCGTAATATTCGTCCACAGTGTAGCAACAGCTTCAAAATAAGCAAAATACCCGAAGCAGACCTTTAAGCTGTATTGTTGTAAAATATATATTTTTGCAGTTTGTGGGTGCGGGAGTGGGCGTGGCTGTAGCTCTATAACAGAGATATACATTTTGACTGATTAGCTAAAAAAAATTTTAACACTTTATCTGACACGGGTATACACGACTCTATATATTCTATGTTTCAAGTCTCTACCCTTAATAACGGCGAAAAAAATTCGTTCATTCAAAACACGGACGAACAGCAAGACGGACATTGCACAAACCCAATATACTTTTTCACTTTGTACAGAAACGAATACCAAAATCAAAAAAGATATGAGCACAAAATATTATATTATATGTTGTGCGCCTTTTCATATAACAAACAAAAACTTACCGAAAAGAATCTGGTATTATTACGTTTTTGAACTACTATAAAAGTAATTTTTACGCTTTTACTGCAAACTGCTTGAAATTGAGGAATTTCGTATACAGCACAAAAGTTTAATTGACCATCTCCAACTCCATCTCTGAAAAGCAAAAATAAATGTACAAATATTACTTAATTTTCCAAAGGCAGCTATTTTACCACGCCGGTTCGCAGCAGCAGCCGAAACAGACAACTAACATAATTCAGCCCTGCACGGCAGCATAACATTTAACAATGGACTCATTTGCTTCTCCTTACGCACCACTCAATTGTCTCTCTGCTTGTTTGTTATTGCACTTATTAGCTTCAGTCAGTTTCGTTGTCGCTTTCGTCGCATACAGCAGATCGCTATCGTTTTCTCGAATTGTTTGCCCAGAACCTCTCACATTCTGTTGTTACACAAGGCTGTAATACTGAAATTGCACTGTAATTTTTTTCATATTTCGAGCGAGTGGGGCGGTGGTATCAGAAATCCGATATTAATTATCTGCGTTTGCTTTACGAGAACATATTAAACCTCTAGCTCTAGCTATTATAGTTTCTGAGATATGCTCAAAACGCATGGTCCAACAAGATCGATAAATATCGATAGTAAAAAAACTGGACGGGCTATCGATAATTCGAAATCAACTTGATCTGCGTATGGTATACACGAACTTAAAAAAAAAAACTTTAACTCTCTAGCTCTTAATAATTGCTTGCTGTCAATAGAATTCTCAGATTTGTAAAATTTTACCCCACGTTTTCTTTAATAACTTCTGTGTTTCTTAACCGATCTTGTTAAAACTTTTTGCAACAGATTTAGTGCTATAGTCTATCAAAATATTCATGTCAAACAAATCTGGTGTCTCTAACACAAAAAATAAGCGAAAAAGGCTTACAAAATTTGAGGTTGTGTTAGAATTTTATCGATTTTAGGAAAACGGTGTTGGTTATCGCTTATTTGAAAAAAACTTGATCTGCGTGTGCCATAGACGAGTCTATAATCGAAAAGTTAAAGTCTCTAGCTCTTATACATACAGACGGACAGACAAACGGACATAGCTAGATCGACTCGGCTAGTGATGCTGATCAAAAATATATATACTTTATGGGGTCGAAAATGCCTCCTTCTGCCTGTTACACACATTTGCACAAAGCCATTATACCCTTTTTAACCATTTTTAATGGGTTTAGGGTAAAAAAAAAAGCTTAACATCTTTAAAAATTGGTGACCCCGTCGTGATATTTTAGCTGTGGTGTTAATTTGTAAAGTTCGATCGGCAATTAAATTGTACCAGTTTTTAATTGTAATTATTTTTTATTCGTCGCTGGCAACGAAAGCAGACGCGCGCGAGCCAATACGCCCATACACACAATCGTCTGAAAAAAAAGCAACAACTTTTTCTATTCTTGTGTTCCTTTTTGCGCCGATCACATACAGTGCTGATTAAAACTATTCGCTCAGTCAATTGGATTTCTGCGCTTTTTTTTTATATTAAACGAAAACACCTCTACACGAGGTAACAATCTAGGGGCAAAAGCACATTCCAACCCCAAAACTTCTGATATACAATTGTGTCACGAAGGATATTCAATTCAATATTTGATCAATTCCAAATTAATATTGGGTACACAGGAAGGTACACTGGACCGTTTTGATCACAGATTAAATTGTATATCGTTCATCACAAAATTTGATTTCAGAAATTGGAATGTGCTTTCGCCCGTAAATTCTTACCTTGTGTAGATGTGTTTTGTTTGATATCAGACTTTTGACTGTTTTACCTTGTCAAAAGGTGTTTAGTTTTGATATTTATTAATATACCCCATGATCAGGTGTCGATACCATATTACTTGGCTAATAAAAAAAAACCAGAGCACATAATCCGTTCCCCGAATCTGAGCTGATCGCTGCATGACATCGGCTTCATAGCTACGGCTACATATCTCCGAAAACTATCGTTCAAATATTTTAGGGATGGAACATGGAAAAAGTATAAGGGAATGAAAAAAAATAAGGGAAGAAGAGTATCGACATTTGCATTATATGTCGATAAGCATTTTATTTAAGAAGAGTGCCATTCTCAATTGCAGATTAATATAGTAAGGCGCGTGCTATATATGTATTTTTCTCTAAGAATTTATAATTTATTATTCCGTAACTGATTTTGAAAAAATTTTTATTTGATTTCAACTTTATCTTTTGATAAACATACACAATTAGCTGTTACATATAAAATCAAAAGAAAGCGACAGAGTGGCCAGTCTGCTATCAGTTATATGGGAACACAATACATGATAAATATTATAAAATATACAGCAAAGAAAACTTTTAACTTTATTTTTACATTTTTATATATACAGAATATAGAATTAAAATTTGTATTAGTAGTACCATTGAAATGCTTGCTTCCGTTTTGCGGCACAACCTTAAATCAAAGTCAGCTCTTCGCGCCAAATTTCAAACAAAATAGATGTTTGACTAAATCAAGGTCCATTCCATCAACTAATACAAATTTGTTTTAAAGTGAATCAAAATCCGTTGTCGTATTCCGTAAATACAGTATACAGTATGTATACAGCCGTTTTCTTTTAAATTATCAAAATGTGCAATTGAAAACTTTTTCACCTGTAACTTTTTACCTGCGTACCTAATAGAGGTCTGCATGGATACATTCATATTTTTTTCGTTTGCAGTCTGCACTGGGTACACTTTAAGCGAAAAATAGATGTACAACTTTTTGCTGCACACATGCCAATGCAATACTATGTGTATTGTTCATTTGCAATGGTGTACTCATAATGAACTGATGTGTTCACTGTAATTGAGAGGAATGACATGGGTACAGTTGCGTACTTAAGCCGGCCGCAGCAATTTTCGGTTATTCGTAGGAGGGTTCTCACACAGAGTTAAGTATGTACGAATGTACATATATGTATAAAGTGACGCTGGGACAATCGTTTCGCATTCATTATTCATTTGTATGTATGTATGTCCATATGCAAATATGCCTGTGTGCAAAATATGTGTGTAATACATACATATTAACGCATTCTAAGTTCGAATAACAATTGTGCTTTATACATATCACACATTATGCATATTATTTTTGCATATTTATTTTTTTATTTTTTTTTTATTTTTATAATTTTATTTCAATTCAACTATTATATTTCAATCTGAATTACACACAAACAGAATATTTTTTATATAAATTACCTAGTTTTAATTTCATCTAAAAAATGTTAAGCAATAATTATCTAATTTCTTGTAGTCAATAAAGCACATATATATAGTAACATATGTACACCAACATACCTACACATATTCAAATTCAATTACTCACAAGATCAATTGTAAACATCATTCGCTGTCAAACTCTGGTGATTATAACAATTTGGGCATTTCTCATGTGTTAGATAAACATCCTCTTGCAATAGAAACGTCACAGTTGTTATTCCCCACCCAGCACCAAAAACTGCAGACGCAGATCGAACCAATACTGACTCACAAGACCTTAAGTCGGGAGAACACTCAATTGAAAAGAACGCAGTAAAAGGTTTGATTGTCGTCAACAGTTTTCCAACTAGTTGATTTTCATTTTGTTCATCCAACTGATAAGTTCGTTTCGACTTGTTCTCCTTTTGAGTTTATGGTTAAATAAAAATTATATATTTTTTAACAACTATAACTGCTCGAAATATAATTGGCGCAGCCGGTAGGATGTGTAAGCAGTGACAAGTGGTCATTAAAGGATAAATGCAATCTTAGATCATACAGAGTGCATTGAGCATTTATGATAATCAGTGTTTAATACATATCCGCAAAAGAATCACGTAGAATCAAGCTATACATACAATATAAACAATTAACATAATAATGACAACCGTAAGGATAAGAGAAATTATCAACATAACTATAGCCAAGGTACAAAACGTACAAAAAAGTTATAATCCAAATTCTAATACAAATCATAAGCCTCAAGGTAACGAAAATTATCAACAAACATTTCAAGAATTCCAAAAGAATTTAAGTCAAGGTAGAATGCAAAACCCAATGAATTCCCAACAACAACCACATTCTTCCAATTCACCAAACCAACCAGATAAAAAGACAACGCTTTTAATTACTCCATTGCAAACAAATTAAAAGAATCAAATGAATTTAGGTTAGAACACCTCAATGAAGAAGAAAAAGAAAAGTTATAAAAAGTTTTATTTTAATATCAGTATCGAGAAAGTGAAAAATTTGACTTTCACCAGTACAATAAAATATGTCATTCAAACTAATCATGAAGATCCTATTTATATATCTTACAAATATCCTCAGTCCTTTGACCAAGAAGTCAATGAAGAAATAAATGAAATGTTAAAACAAGGTATTATACGAAAATCCAAATCCCCATATTGCTCACCCATTTGGATTGTCCCAAAGAAAACTATCGCTTCGGGAAAACAAAAATTTCGATTAGTAATTGACTATCGAAATCTCAAAGAAATTACCGTTGACGACAAATAGCCAATACCCATCATGGATGAAATATTGGATAAGTCAGGCAAAAGCCAATATTTCACAACCATCGATTTAGCTAAAGGCTCACACTAGATCCAAATGGATCCTGGCTCCATACCAAAGACCGCGTTTTCTACTAAACATGGACATTACGAATACACACGTATGCCATTTGGCTTAAAGAATGCAACAGCAAAGTTTCAACGTTGTATAACAATCTCTTTGAAGATTTAATTTACAAGGATTGTTTGGTCTATCTAGATAATATCATTATTTACTCCATTTCATTGGACGAACATATATCTTCAATAAAAAAAAGGAAATCGCAAAACTGCGAGAAGCAAATTTAAAGTTACAATTATATATGTGCGTTATTGAGAAAGAACACAGAATTTCTCGGGCACATCATTACAACTGAAGGTATAAAACCAAACCCTGAAAATCAAATCGATTGTACAGTTTCCAAAGTTTCCAAAGACAATGAAAGTAAAAATATTTCTTGGACTTTGTGGATTTTATAGAAAGTTCCCAAAGTTCACAAAAATAGCAAAACCAATGACATTTAAACTAAAAAAAGGCGCAGTGAACAATATCAAAGAAAAATCCTATATTTCAGCTTTTGAAAGGTTAAAATTACTAATAACTTCAAACCCAATTCTTATATACCCTAACTTCAACAAACCATTTTCACTAACCATTGATGCGAATAACATAGATATAGGATCATAAACCAATTTTTTATGCGAGCAGAACGCTTAACGAACATGAAATAATTATGAAATAATGAAATAAATAATTAGCAATAGTATGGGCAACTAAATATTTCAGATCATATCTCTTCGGAAGAAAATTCGAAATCTTAAGTGACCATAGACCATTAGTATGGCTTAATAATATAAAATAACCAAATATGAAATTATAGAGTTGGAGAATCAAATTAAATGAGTTTGAAAGAAAGTGTTTGAAACTACACCAACCTTAGCAACAATACATAGTAACCAAGAAAATTAATATTGTTATTATTTGTAAGGGAGTCTCACAACAGAGATTTTAGTGTCCCTATGGGGACAAGAGATACTCTGCCTCCCTTATGAAGGAGAGCAGATCCCTTGTCGAGGAATTTCTGCTCTGTGCTGGAGTTACAAATTCTCCGCATAGATACTTCATCCTATTCCAAATAATGGCTGGGAATCACATAAAATGTGCTTTGTTGTCTAGTCATTCTCTCTGCAGAGTCCACACTCTACACTCTGTCAGGGGACAGGCGCAATTTGTGGATGTGATACTTGACTGTGTGGTGTCCCGTGAGATAGGACACCAAAACCGTATTTCCGCCCTTGAACGATTTTTGGTCTTTCTACCTGTATGTGGGCTGACCAGCTCTTTAGCTTGTCGTAACCCAGGTCTTGTTGATCAGTAGATTCCCCCCTCCTTCCTTGACCATTCCTCTATCAACTCTTTGGCAGAGGCCCAGCTTAACTCACAAAAGGCGTCCGGTCCAAAAAGATGGGTTGCGGCACCAACCCTAGCTAGCCCGTCCGCAACTTCGTTGCCGGGAATTCCGGAATGCCCAGGGACCCAACAAAGTCTGACCCGGAAAGAATTTAAGTCAAGGTAGAATGCAAAACCCAATGAATTCCCAACAACAACCACATTCTTCCAATTCACCAAACCAACCAGATAAAAAGACAACGCTTTTAATTACTCCATTGCAAACAAATTAAAAGAATCAAATGAATTAAGGTTAGAACACCTCAATGAAGAAGAAAAAGAAAAGTTAAAAAAAGTTTTATTTTAATACCAAGATGTTCAGTATCGAGAAAGTAAAAATTTGACTTTCACCAGTACAATAAAATATGTCATTCAAACTAATCATGAAGATCCTATTTATATATCTTACAAATATCCTCAGTCCTTTGACCAAGAAGTCAATGAAGAAATAAATGAAATGTTAAAACAAGGTATTATACGAAAATCCAAATCCCCATATTGCTCACCCATTTGGATTGTCCCAAAGAAAACTATCGCTTCGGGAAAACAAAAATTTCGATTAGTAATTGACTATCGAAATCTCAAAGAAATTACCGTTGACGACAAATAGCCAATACCCATCATGGATGAAATATTGGATAAGTCAGGCAAAAGCCAATATTTCACAACCATCGATTTAGCTAAAGGCTCATACTAGATCCAAATGGATCCTGGCTCCATACCAAAGACCGCGTTTTCTACTAAACATGGACATTACGAATACACACGTATGCCATTTGGCTTAAAGAATGCAACAGCAAAGTTTCAACGTTGTATGAACAATCTCTTTGAAGATTTAATTTACAAGGATTGTTTGGTCTATCTAGATAATATCATTATTTACTCCATTTCATTGGACGAACATATATCTTCAATAAAAAAAAGGAAATCGCAAAACTGCGAGAAGCAAATTTAAAGTTACAATTATATATGTGCGTTATTGAGAAAGAACACAGAATTTCTCGGTCACATCATTACAACTGAAGGTATAAAACCAAACCCTGAAAATCAAATCGATTGTACAGTTTCCAAAGTTTCCAAAGACAATGAAAGAAGTAAAAATATTTCTTGGACTTTGTGGATTTTATAGAAAGTTCCCAAAGTTCACAAAAATAGCAAAACCAATGACATTTAAACTAAAAAAAGGCGCAGTGAACAATATCAAAGAAAAATCCTATATTTCAGCTTTTGAAAGGTTAAAATTACTAATAACTTCAAACCCAATTCTTATATACCCTAACTTCAACAAACCATTTTCACTAACCATTGATGCGAATAACATAGCTATAGGATCATAAACCAATTTTTTATGCGAGCAGAACGCTTAACGAACATGAAATAATTATGAAATAATGAAATAAATAATTAGCAATAGTATGGGCAACTAAATATTTCAGATCATATCTCTTCGGAAGAAAATTCGAAATCTTAAGTGACCATAGACCATTAGTATGGCTTAATAATATAAAATAACCAAATATGAAATTATCGAGTTGGAGAATCAAATTATATGAGTTTGAAAGAAAGTGTTTGAAAATACACCAACCTTAGCAACAATACATAGTGGCCAAGAAAATTAATATTGTTATTATTTGTAAGGGAGTCTCAGAGATTTCAGTGTCCCTATGGGGACAAGAGATACTCTGCCTCCCTTATGAAGGAGAGCAGATCCCTTGACGAGGAATTTCTGCTGTGCTGGAGTTACAAATTCTCCGCATAGATACTTCATCCTATTCCAAATAATGGCTGGGAATCACATAAAATGTGCTTTGTTGTCTAGTCATTCTCTCTGCAGAGTCCACACTCTACACTCTGTCAGGGGACAGGCGCAATTTGTGGATGTGATACTTGAATGTGTGGTGTCCCGTGAGATAGGACACCAAGAACCGTAGTTCCGCCCTTGAACGATTTTTGGTCTTTCTACCTGTATGTGGGCTGACCAGATCTTTAGCTTGTCGTAACCCAGGTCTTGTTGATCAGTAGATTCCCCCCTCCTTCCTTGACCATTCCTCTATCAACTCTTTGGCAGAGGCCCAGCTTAACTCACAAAAGGCGTCCGGTCCAAAAAGATGGGTTGCGGCACCAGCCCTAGCTAGCCCGTCCGCAACTTCGTTGCCGGGAATTCCGGAATGCCCAGGGACCCAACAAAGTCTGACCCGGTTTCGGTGAGAGAGGTGCTGGAGAAAATTCCAGCAATCCGCAACCAGTCTCGAGGTAATCCTCCATGAAGAAAGAGCTTGAATGGCTGCTTGGCTATCTGAAAAGATATTTATGGTGGCTCCTCTTATCCCCTTGTCAAGGTTATGTCTGGAGCAGGACTCTATGGCTTGGACTCTATCCCATTCCTTACGGTCTGGAATAAGAGTCCTAAATTTCGCTCCGAAGAAAAGTACCGTGGTCTTAAAATCCGTTCTGTCGCTGATCCCTAAGGCAGGAATAGTTTTTACTAGACTAGCATGACCTGTGTCTGCGGCTAGCAGCCCATTTGTGAGTTTAATCCTCAGAATGCTCCAAGAAGCTACCATCTTTATGTGCAAATGCAGTGGATTCAGTCCTAAGACTGTGCCGTGTTCTTAAGGATAAGTTTGGTCCTGCCAAAAGAGTCCAGACTTTTCCGCCGCACTTAATCAGCGACTGCAGCGACGCGTCATCCACCATGATGGCTAAGTGCAGCACGGTGGCACTCATGGTCCGCTGCAATACCCTCCATTGGCAGGTGTTGAAGTCGTTCTGGGTACCTATGTGCGCCAGAACCGTCGCGTTGGGTATCTCCAGGCGAAGTAACCTAGGATGAGGTGCGCCCGGGGAAACTGGCTTTCGTCCAACAGCTCAACTTCAAGCTAACTGCAGGCTTTGATTTGGCTGAAGTTCGCCCTCATACACTCGGCTGCGTTGTTGTCGTAGCAGACGAGCCAATCCGTTCTTGGAACAACACCCTCGAACTTTGGCTTCACACCTGGCGTCAGGGTGGACGATAAGATTGCCGCCTTTAGCGTTGCTATTTGCTCCGCTGTCAGAGGTGATAATTTATCAGCCGCGATGAATGCGAGCTTGACATCGCTCGCCATCCGACTGTACGATGGCGCTGTCGACTCTGAATGTCAGTGGGGGAAGCTTTGCAGCTTTTAGAGCAGCTGCTCTGGGGAGCCTTTTAGCGATAGCTGCCTTGAACAGCTTTTTTTTCGTGATTTGTCATTTTGATGAAGGCGAGATCAGGGTCTAAATGTAGACGTGCTACCTGAGTGCCTGCATCCGTCGAGACTGGATCTCTGAGAGATCTCACTGGATGCGTCGTCGAAATCGCTGAGTGTGACGTCACACTTTCCCTGCCGGGAAAGTGGCACACTCCATCTCTTTATCCAAGGAAGTTGGTGGTCTTTCCGGATCCTCCCCTTGGTGACCAACCAAGGTGCCAGAAATAGGCTCAACCGTGGGGTGATGCTATTTGAGCCGCATCAGACTCATTATATTTAGTAATATTTTGGCCCGTCCACCTCGGGAGGTAGAAAACTAAAACTGAAGGGCGACAGATATCCAGATACTAACGGCCGAGCACCCCTCGGTCATGAATCCTTCCTTAATAATTACACGTTAGTCCCCTTGCACACCAGTTAGCTGACGGCTGGCCAAGAAGATAGCCAAAGTCATATTTCCATAATAGAGAGACCACTCAATTATTATAACAATAAACAATAAACTATTTTCATAAAACAAAAAAAAAATAAGTACAAAGAAATTACTAATCGTATGTGATTAGAGATTAATTAAAGAATGCTTATTTAATCAGCCCAAATAATTTAACCAAAAATAATCAAAAATAGCAAGAAATTAGAAGACAAATTGTTATAAAAACTTACAGAGAATTATTACACCCAGGAATAGAAAAGCTCGCGTTAATTTTCAAAGAAAAATTTTATTATCCTGATTATCAAAAGTTAATTTAAAACATTATCAATGACTGCGAGATTTGCAACATCGCCCAGAGCATAGAAATACAAACTTAGCATACGAAGTAACTCCTGGAATATTTAACCCTAAGGAAAAATATGTCATGTCAAAGATTAAAATCCGAAGGCGTGATTATAAATATTACCACAAGCAAAAATGGAATATCTGATGTTCAGAGATCTCATAAAACAGTTAATGAAAAACTTAGAATCATAAATAGTGAAGATAATACTGAAACTAAATTAACAAAATTCGCAATAATCGTTTATACGTATAACCATAAAACAAAGCACAACACAACTGGTCGAACACCCGCAGACATTTTAATTTTTGCGGGAACCCTAGAATACAACACACAAGCAAACAAGATAAATCAAATAAATAAATAAAAAAAATTGAATGAAAATCGTAATAAGTTCGACGTAGATACTAGATACAGACAAGCCCCATTGGTCAAGTCCAAAACAACCAACCCTTTCAAGAAAACAGGAGAAATAACTCAAATAGATAGCAAAGTAAGTAAATACAATAATTCCAGGTACCCAACGAAGGACAGCCCATCTTAACCCGTCGAAACATTTTTTGATAATTATAACCTGAACCCATTGAAAATGGATAAAAAGGGTACAATGATTTTGTGAAAATGTATGTAACAGGCAGAAGGAAGCATCTCCGAACCCATAAAGTATAAATATTCTTGATCAGGACGACGAGCTAAGTCGTTTTATCCATGTCCGTCTGTCTGTCCGTCCGTCCGTGCGTCCGCCCGTGCGTCCGCTCGTCCGTCCGTCCGTCCGTCTGTATGAACGCAGCGATCTTGGAAACTACAAAAGCTAGAAACCTTAACTAAACAATAGATTCTCCTAATCCTTACGCAGTACAAGTTTATCATTTTTTTCGATATTCGTTTCATTATTATTGATAAAAAATTAAGATTTTAAGACTTCGTTTTCTTGGCATATCTCGGAGACTATACGAGCTAGATCCATCGAATTCAGTTATTTATGTGCTCGTATTCGTATTCGCTCGTGTTCACGCCCCATCCACCCAATCAAATAACACAGACTTGCGCTTTCGTTTGTACATAGATTTAGATGCTCTTATTAAGCTCTACAAATTTCATAACGATCATACTCTTAGTTTAGAAGTTATTCAAGAATTCATTTTCCATAGTGGGGCCAAGCACAGCCGATGTGTAAAGTGTTTAGTTTGCTGCGTGCGTTTGTGTGAGTGTGCAGGTGTGACTTTGTGAATGTGTGTATGAATGCAAAGAGGTTTAAATATATTTAACGACAGCTCGTCGCTGGCACCAGACTAGAGCCATTTTACTTGTTTTAATATACTTTATACATTATGCGCAAAGTCAAAGTTTAAAAATCAACCCAATACAAGCTAAAAACGGATATTTAATTTTCAGAATAGGCAATTTAGATTTACCCGTCAATTACGAAAATCATTGCCTCACAGTTAATATAACCAAAACAGAATTAACCTATAAAAATTTATTAAAATAAGCCGAAGAATTTGAGACTTCCTCAAATTCGATATTTAATAGAAAAGTAAAACAGAGAAATGAACGGAATTAAAATTGCCAAAAGAAGCAAAAGAGGAATGTTGAATTTCGTTGAAACAGCCTACAAATATTTATTTGGAATCCTAAACCAGCAAGACAGGGAAGAATTAGAAACCAAATATATTAACATAGCTGAAACCAGTATACAGGTTAACGAACTAAATCTAGTAATATAAGCTGTTAACAAAGGAATTGAGGTTATAAACAGCTTAAGCTTAATTGACGAAGGAGAAGAGAAATTGTCTCTTCTTATTTTTAACATCGAACAGAAGCAGCTTACATTTGTAATCCAAAAATGGTTAAAACACGACACACTGTCACATGTAAATTCAGAAAAAATAGTAAACATAAAATCTAGCACTTGGTTACAAACTAATACTAATGAAATATTGAAAATTTCTCATATCCCACGCGAAATTATTAAAACCCCAATATTCAAAATTGTACGTTACCCAGATGAGAATAATAATATGTTAACAGAAACTTTTCAAGAAAAATACTTTGTTACACAAACCAAAGCGTACACAGTTAATATAAAAGAATTAATAATTAATAAATGTATAACAGGTATTTTAAATCAGGATAATACAGAATGTAGGTATACCCTTAAAAACTTTGAAAACATTTTTATCGAACTAAATATAATTATCACATGGAACTTACCGAAAACCATGTTAAACCAAAATTGTATAAATAGAAAAATAACAATATAAGGAGAAAACACAATTAAAGCATTTAATTGTTCAGTATAATTAGACGACATATTTATTTCAAACACAATAATGGATTATACGCAAACTATCTATGTAAGCAATATTATAACAAAACTTTAACCTTTGTCATTCATTCAAGCCAAACACATAATCCAAGAATACGAAAAAAACTATAATACGTTCGAAATAATTACTTTAACCACGCTAATAATAATAATTATTGTACTAATTTTATACTTTATGTACAAATTAAAAAACATTCCCAGTAAAATAATTATAAGACACAAAAAACCAAAAGAAACAAAACAAATTGTAGAATTAAGCAATATACCAGAGTCAAACCAAAATATTGTAAGCACAGAAAACCCAATAGTATAACATATATACACCCACATGCCAATATACCAGAGTCAAACCAAAATATTGTAAGCACAGAAAACCCAATAGTATAACATATATACACCCACATGCCAACACAAATTCAAATTCAATTACTCACAAGATCAATTGTAAACATCATTCGATGTCTTTTTATAGGCGAACGCCCTTCTTGAACAATTATTTTATTAATAGTAAGCAACTTTATCGTATTGAATCGGTCGATGATCTGTGTGTCATTGTAGATCCCAAGCTTAAGTTTGAGAAGCATATTTCTTCTGCTGCTAATCGAGCCCTTGGTGTTCTGGGTTACATTAAGCGCTGGTCGAAAGAATTTGACGATCCCTACGTTACTAAAACTCTATATACTTCACTTGTCCGTCCAATTCTTGACTATGGATCTTGTATTTGGTGTCCCCAATACAAGGTTCATCAGGATAGAATTGAATCCGTACAAAACCAATTTCTGCTCTTTGCCCTCCGGGTATATCACTGGAATCCTAATTCTCTCATGCCTTCTTATCTTGGTAGACTTTTACTAATAAATCTTCCTTCTCTTGCTGATCGTAGAACCATGCTTGGTATAATCTTCTTACACAAATTAATAACCGGGCAAATTGATTCTTCCGAATTGATCAGCCAGATTAGTTTTGCAGTTCCGAACAGAATTACTAGAAACTTTTTACCGCTTTCTCTTCTAACTTGTAATAGTTACTGTGCTAACCATAACCCATTTCGGATCTTCTGTTCCAACTATAATAATCTTTTCCATATAAAAGGTAATGCTACTTCCATACCTAGTCTAAAAGCTCTTGTGTTATGTCATCTTTCTAACTGTTCGCGATTTCCGTAACCGCACGTTATGCAGCGCGCAACTCGGTCGGTTGGGCGGGAGGTGGGTGGCATTTAGTCTGGGTCCGCGCGTTAACAAGCCCTTGCTTGGTATCGTTAGGCCACTTGAATGTACTGCCATTAGTACATCTACGTCCAATAATACATAATAATATATCTCAAACCCTGGTGATAATAACAATTTGGGCTTTTCTCATGAGTTAGGTAATATAAACATCCTCTTGAAATAAAACGCCACAGTTGTTATTCCCACCAGCACCAAAAACTGCAGACGCAGATTAAACCAATACTGACTCACAACAAGATCAAATTAGTGTGAAACCATTTCCAAAGGCTTCGGAAAAATCGTTCGAGCGAACAATTGAATTTGGTTGTCATTGACGATTAATCCCAGTATACAGTTGGCAATTTTTTAAGTCACGAGATGAAATATTAGGCGCGTTTAAAGACTATGTTGTGTTTGCCGAGAAACACTGCAGTAAAAAAGCAAAAGCGATTAGAAGCGATAACGGGAGCGAGTACGCAATTCGCGAATTGGAAAAATGTTTGACGGAAAACAGTCAAAATATAGCTGATAGTACCCTATACGCCGCAGCAAAAAGGAGTGGCTGAGTGAGCAAATTGCACACTGGTAGAGATGGCCAAAAGCATGTTGGTGCACTCGGACGTAGATGAGACCCAATGGGCGAAGCAATAAGGACTGCAGCATACATGAGAAATAGATCACGAACAAACACATTGACTAATAAAACTAATAAACAAAGACATTGACGATTTTAAGTTAGGACTGGCAAGAAGCCATCTGTGTCGCACCTAAAAGTTTTCGGCTCACAAGCAATTGTGTTGAATAAGGCTCACAGAAATAAGTTTAGTGCGAAGGGTGTAGAATATGTGATGACCTATCATCACATAGAGTATCCTAATACTCTATAACAGCGAAAGCGTATCCCTTGTTTTGCCCAGAGTCGAATAAAGTTATCGAAAGCAGAGAGGTTATTTTTGTAGAAAATAATTTGGGTGGAGCTCAAAGCGACAAGAAAGACATAATACTGTTCGATAATTTTATAACAGATTGGCAGCTGACTGAGGCAGAAGCCAACGATATAGAGCTTGTCGAGGAGGTGTAGGCAGAGGCAGAGACCGACGCATTGTAGGTCAAGGTGAGGAAAATTAAGATACCGAGTATGAGACGGCTATAAGCGACGAGCCAGAGCCGCCTGAGGCCAAGAAAAATAAAGACCGGCAAACCAGGTCGACCTCGTAAGCAGTACAACAATCTGAATATGCTGTAGCCAGAGGATATCGTGATTCCTGAAAATATTAGTGATGCCAATAAGTAAGAATTGAACAAAGAATGGTCAGCATCAATTGAAAAGGAGATAAACGCACTTGAAGCCAACAAAACTTGGGAACTTGTGGAATTGCCAGCGAAGAAGAAAGCGATAGGCTGCAAGTGGGTTTTTGGTATACATGTGGACAAAGAGGGTCATGTAGTGCGTTTTAAGTCCAGACTAGAAGCTAAAGGATGCGCGCAGCGTATGGTGTTGATTTCTTCGAAACACTGCGCTGTCAGTCGAAAAGAAGCTATATGTGCACCAAATAGCTGCATACCTGAACAGCGAGCTGAGAAAATAAGTTTATGTGAAACAGCCGGATGGGTAGGGAAGCAGGAAGCGGTAGGGAGTGGGACAGGAAGTTGGATGACTAATCCATGTGTCAGCGAGCCGTGCGTATATGTTCGAAATGGGCAGAGTAAAATTAATATAGTTGCAGTTTATGTAGATGATCTTTTACTTGCCAGCTTTCATAAAGACGAGTTGTTGAAAATCAAAGCGACAATTGCCCGTGAGTTTGACGTTGTTGATGGCGGATAGCTCAATCACTTCTTAGGCATAAGTTGAGCGTGGCAGCTTAGCTATCGGTCATAGACAGTATGCTACATACTTGGTGCATATTAACGTGTAGACCTGTAGCTACACCACTGGAGGCAGGTCATCAAGTCAAGTGTGATGACGAGTGATAAGTTGCAGCAAAGCGTATGCTGAGGTATTTTAAAGCACGGCTTTTTTAAAACTTCATTATCAGGCTTTTGGAAATCAGATGCATGGCTACTTCTAATGGCGTTAAGCAGCACCGAAGACGAGTACATTGCCTTATCTACCGCAGCTAGAGAAGCAATTTATTTGAAAAAACTATTGCATGAAATGAGATTTAAGGAGGCTTGGTCTGTTTTGCTATATTGCGATAACCACAGCGCACGTTTAACTAAAAATCCAATTTTACATATGCTTATTAAGCACATCGATATGAAGTATCACCATGTACGAGAGTTATATTCTAAAAAAGAAATAGATGTTAAATATATATGTACTAATTACATGATAACCGATGTATTAACTAAAAATTTGCAAATTTACGCACGACTGCGTAATAAATATAAGCCTTTGAATGTACCACAGATTATTTTTTAGTTCCACAATAAAACATTACATAACCACCAATGTGAATGTCGATTCTTTTCTTCATTTTCTTATACTTGTTCCAAGCTCCATCCTTAAAATATTTGAACGATAGTTTTCGGAGAAATATATGGAAGAAGCGGATGTCAGGCAGCGTTCAGCTCAGATTGGGGGTCGGGACTATGTGCTCTGGTTCTTTTCTTAGCCAAGTAATATGGGATCAGCTCTTGATCATGGTAATGGGGTATATTAATAAATATCAAAACTAAAGACCTTTTGATAAGGTAAAACTTTCAAAAGTAATCCACAAAATTTCTGATATCTAACAAAAATACCAAAAATACCAAATTATAAAAAAATAGTAGGGCCTTTGGCACTTTACGCAAAAAACTCCAGCTTCTGTGTACCCAAAAATAACTTTTTGCAAGTCCCGAATGAACCTATTGTTTTTTATAATTTGGAATTGATCATATATTAAATATATTAAAATTGTATGTTAGAAATTTTGGGGCTGGAATGTGCTTTTGCCCATAGATTGTTACCTCGTGTAGAGGTGTCTTTGATTGATTTTGGCTCTCAACAGATATTGATTACTTTATTTTCAAAGCACGGAACACTATTTTACTCCCCTAAATACGCATACTACACCTTAAGTCTTTACGAAAATGGTACAAGAAACGTGTACTAATTTTGGTGCGGTGGGCGAGATGGCAAACGAGGAAATGAAATATGCTCAGCTCTTTATAAGTATGTATAAATATTTAAGTAAACAAAAAAAAACAAGAACGAGTGCCTAATTACATTTATATGTAATATCAACATGTGTAGTGCTAGTATATAAGTACTTGAGCATTAGGATATTTAATAAACATTCAAATGTAACTGACAATATATCGTAAGCACGACATGTACTCAAATACTAGTGATCTGAAAGTCATCTCTGATAAAGTCAGTCGAAAGCTAGATGCGCTACAACGAAGAGCCTAAGACTACATCAGAAGTGGTTGAATTCACGATTCTAAATACAACTTAAAATAAAACCGCTCCAGTCGGGCACGCCCGTCGTAAACCCGCCGTAAACCCCTTTGCGTTCATACATACATACAGGAAGTCACACATCCACACACACAGTGGCCCCACTATGGAGAGTAAATGCCTAACTAACTTCTAAACTAAGAATAGTATTTTCAGGACGTAACACGAGCATTAAAATCTATGTACAAACCAAAGCGCAAGTTTGTAGTACTTATTTGATTTTTTTGGCTGTTTTGATATGGTGGGCGAATGGGGGGTATCCAAAATCCGAAATATTTATTATCTGCATATGCTTTACGAAAACATATTAAACCAAGTTTGGTGGCTCTAGCTCTTATAGTTTCTGAAATATGCTAAAAAACATGGTCAAAAATATCCATAAATATCGACAGTAAGAAATCTGTGCGAGAAATCGATAATTTGAAATAAACTTGATCTGCATATGGTAGACACGAGCTTAAAAACAAAACTTTAACTCTATAGTTCTTATTAAGTGCTTTCTGTCATTAGGAATCTCAGATTTGTAAAATTTTACTTCACGTTTTCTTTAATAAACTCTGTGTTTCTTGACCGATCGTGTTAAAACTTTTTGCAACAGATTCTCTTAGTGCTATAGTGTATGAATATATTTATATCAAACTAATCTGGTGTCTCTAGCTCTAAAAATATATATAAATATATATATATATATATAAATATATTAATAGATATAAGCTTAACAAATGTGAGGTTGTGTTAGATTTTTATCGACTTTAGGAAAACGGTGTGTGTTATCGATCATTTGAAATAAACTAGGAGGAGTCTATATTCGAAAAGTTTAAGTCTCTAGCTCCTATAGTTTCGGAGATCGACGCGTTTATACATACGGACGTACGGACAGACGGACATGGCTAGAACAACTCGGCTGTTGATCCTGACCAAGAATATATATACTTTATGGGGTCGGAGATGCTTCCTTTCGCCTGTTACATACATTTGCACAAATGCATTATACCCTTTTTACACATTTTCAATGGGTTCGGGGTATAATGAAATCGACCACAAAGTTTCATTAATAACAGTCAAAGAATTTCTACCGATGTTTGAGGGCTGTGATTAATTTCAAAATTGGCAGTCGATATTAAAAAGCGAACGAGAAAACTGCAATATAGATGATAATACGCTTCGTGCATTCATTTATAATAAAGTCACAGGCGTGGTAGCTATTTTCGTGTCCAGAATGCATTGTGGAGCCTGTGTATAATGTGCTTGCAAGTATGGGCGACATGTTACAAAACAAGGAGTTTAGATTAGAGATTCGCCTACACTGCGCCAGGTACAAGCGCAGTGGTGAATGCTTTGCCAAATACTTCAAACAAAAGCTGATGTCGGCGAAATGCATCAAGTTGGATGGAATCAGGAATATGTAATCGAAGACATTACGCATGTGAATATACAGAATACGGAGAAGCTGAAGAATTTCAAAAATGTAGATATAGCAGCAACCTTACAACAGCAACAACGACAACGTCAAGACAGAGGTGAGGAAATTCAGAAACGCAACGCGAAGTGTTACAATTGTAACAGTATACAGGCATATAGCCAAGGACGTTTACAAACCGAAACAGGATGGCGCCTGCATTGCTTGCGAAAAAATAGGATATGTGGCAAAAGACTGCCAATTATATAAGAAGAAGAAAGACGACACCAACGAATATTTAAGCTTTTTGAAATAACATTTTCGAAGAATTCGAATTTACAACCTATGTTTTTAGATGTTTTTAATCAGTTATACTAGGTCGAGATTTTCTCAAACAAAGTAAAGCGAAACTTATTAAAATTAAGACGGAGAAAATATAGAAACAAATGATAAATGTCAAGATTAAATTTAAAAATGTTCAGAAGTATAAATGAGGGAGAACTAACAATGTAAAGAATAATATATGCAGGAACAATGGAAGAGATTTTAAGGATAAACGAAAGTTGCTAGAATAAATTTGATAAACGAATTTTAGAAATTGAATATGATACAGGTAATAATAAAAGAAAATATAACATAGGAGAGAGGTTGAGTTAACGAAAATGGAATTAATTGAAATATTTGAGAAACATTACCTGAACCCTATTCGACATATATAGAACCGGATATAAAGTGTGAAAGGCACCTGATAATTGAAGAAGATATGATTGACAAATTTAGTTTTCTGCAAAGGGAAATTAAGTATCTAGGATATGTGATTTCGGAAAAGGGCATTCGAGCAAACGAAAACGGTATTAAAGCAATCAATGATTTCCCAGTTCCTAACAAAGTACATGATGTTAGGAGTTTTTTGAGGATGTGTTCATATTTTTCTAGGTTTATTAAAGAATTTTCTGTGATTGCAATGCAATTGCACGACCTCACGAAGAAAGATAAAAAATGTTGCTTAGGCATGAATAGTTAGACGTATTTAACAAACTAAAGAATAAATTATCGGAAATACCAACATTAGCGATATATACCCCAAGAGACGAAACAGAATTACACTGTGACGCAAGTTTAATAGGAATTGGCGCGTTACTGTTACAGAAGAAAAGTGACGGATTATTTTAAGGTAAGGTTTAGGATATATTTGCAAGGAATCTCTTTTGAATAGGAAAGTTTTTTTTAATTTTTTTTATTCGCGCAAATCCCGATGCTATGCGCAGCACCGCCGCCCAACCGACCGAGGGGCGCAGTTGTATAAAGTACGACACGAGTCGTGAAATACAACTGATCACTCTGTAATATTTATTAAAATCATCACAAAGGACGCGGGTTCATGCTGCGCATAATTAGTTATGCAATGGTTAAGTACTAAAAGCTTAAAATTACATGCTAGTCTGGTGAGAACCGAGAACTTTAATTGGCTTATCAACTCAGATGCATCAATTTCACCAGTAATTAAATTAGGACAAAGATAACGCCAAGCATAGTTCACCTATCACTGCGGACGGTAGTCTGCGCTAGGGGCGGAGCACAACGTAGTGTGCAAAAGCGGCTAGTAATATATACACGAACTTTTGAAGTTTTGCCCAATCAGATCAAAAGGTATCGTTTAAACTATAAGAAAAACATGCTCAACATGTGAACGCTCATCTGGTTCATGAGATATATAGCTGTAAACGATTCGGAAAAAATTTACATTTTTGTTGCTGATTGAGCCGTTGAGGTTTTCAGAAATTCGTTGAGCACTCAAATTTCAATTTGTGTTGCGAATACGCGTCGAATGATACCTCACTTATTCAAATCCGATAACTCGTTCAATAGTTATAAGGA
Organism: Drosophila colorata; assembly: GCA_035041545.1. NCBI lineage: Eukaryota > Metazoa > Arthropoda > Insecta > Diptera > Drosophilidae > Drosophila > Drosophila colorata. Next base: position 86,268 of record JAWNLD010000658.1, on the reverse strand, counting down.
AAATAAATTTTTTGTGTGTTTGCGAAAAGTTAATTTTGGTATACATTTTTGAGTATGATAGCGTTGAGATGGCTACATGGAACTTTGTGGACTTGTTCCCTATCATGACCAAGAAACTTTTGTTCCACGACTTTTGGAAAAACAAGCTAGTTTGGCGGGAAAGCGATAAAATCCGCTAAAATTGATACACCCTCAGTTTTAAATCATGCGTACATTGGCGTTTTAGTTATTAGGTACGCAGGTAAAAAGCTAAAGGTGAAAAAAGTTTCGAGTTTCCGCATCTTTTGGTATATGTCATAAGTCTGGAATAATTCGTGTTGGCAAGATATTCCTTGTTTAGTGTACATATCCTAACATCTTAAATTAGACATTCATACGTTTGCGTTGGAAAAATAACCTGTTGCGAGTCAGTTCTTTTGTATTTGTTTTTTTTTTTGCCAATGCAGGCAATAATTAATTTAAAGGAATTGAGCTGAAATAAAGGTAAAAATTTTGTTTGCTGTATATTTTACAATATTTATTATATATATATTAATTCAGCCTTGGATCTGATTTAACTTTGAATATATGTGTTCCCAGATAACTTTCTGATAGGCTGCCGCTTTGTTTTGAACAGCTGATTTTGTATGCTCACCAAAAGTTGAAATCAAATGAAAATTAAATCAAATTTATTTGACGGAATCCCTTATTAGTTCTCAGTGAAAAACTATGAAAAATACAAGTTAAAGCACGAGCCTTATCAATATAACATGTGAATCTCGCTACATTTCTTCATTTTCCTATGCGAATTTTTTTCGGAGAAATGTAAAGAAGAAGCGGATGTCAGGCGACGTTCTCCTAATAGGGTGTTTAGACGGGGGCCGCTACCGCAACTGCAATGGGATTTCGCAACAGCCGCTTTTGCACTAAAAGAAATACGCGGGTTTGTGTGTGTGTGCCAAGCGGGAAATATTTACAGTGTTGCATATCGATTTTAGCTCTTAGCATTCAGCATTTCTAGAATGTAAGTATTTTTTTCTGCTTTGTTTGAAATGAGCAACGGATGAGTTTTGATTGGGTGCGAAACACGCAAAGATCGAAGCGGCAGCGGACAGAACTGGCTTTCCTGGACGTGAAGGAGTGAATTTTAACAGGTCGGCTAGTGCCGCCTAAAAACACGCATGTCTATCAAGAGATGACCACAAGATTGGAGACACTGGGCGAGGAGGTGCTGCCAAGTGGGGTGAAAGCAAAGATCAACACGTTCAAAAGAAATATTTGATTGTATGTGTTGTGTATAATTAAGTAAAACAATTAGCATATTAATCGTTTTAGCCAACAAAGAGCGAAAATTGGACATTACGGGGAATTGCCATCGACGTAAAAACACATCGAAAAAATTTCCCAAATTTGCGGCAGCTCCAAAGCTTTACACCATGAAAAATATGTTTTTGAGAGCTCAGTGACAGGTTAGTTGTTTTATTATTTATAAATTTTGCATTTAATAGAACTTATATTTATATTGAAGACGGATGCAGTCCGTATGTGGATGACGACATGGCAGACGATCTGCTGTCACCAGACATGGAAGCAAGCTGCTCCACTCCGACCGGCTAAAAGGAAAACAAAACAGCTGTCTATGAATATATATATACAGCATACTGAAGCATTCGAAGCATTCCTGACCATTCAAAAGTTATCTTCTCCCAGAACTGCCCGAAGCGTTCCTTTCAATAAACGTGCTATTATGATTACCTAAGTATGTTCTTTTATTTACTATTATTTTATATTACTACACTTCTCTACCAGCATCAGCAAACACTGACGCAATGACAGTGTTTGGTATTGCTGTGCCAAGATGCAGCTGAGAAAGATGCATCATTACAGCAAGTGCCTCCTTATCCTCGATGTCGAGCAGTAGAAAGCAGCTGCACGATTTCATCAGCCACTTTAATATTATTCATGATTTGAATTTTTTATAAAATTTTAATTTACTCGGACAGCTGGAGATCAGCTCTTCACTCATTATAATTGCGTTAGCGGCTGGTCTTTTTCAGTTGCGACTTTAACAGACTCTGTTAAGTCCGGTTTAAATTCATATTTATTTCCACAATTTTGAAGCTGGAGTCGCCAAATTTGGTATGTAGATTGCTGGTGACCTCGCCCGAAATTGCGACCTTGACTTTCCGGCCACACCTACTAAAACGTTCCACAGCGCCACCGCCCAAAACAACAACAGTTTTTGAGCCACCATATGTGGAATATATATTATTGGAAAGCTCCCCAAACATCACAAAATTTGTTTTCGGGGCACTCGTGGCATTTTGATAAAGTCGATGTATCCCCTCAGTTTTTAGGTTTCAGGCAGATTACTAATGACTTCTCAAGATCGCACAAAAATTTTTTGGTTATGCCCACTGCGGCATGGCAACTCAATATATCTTTTCAGACAGACGCCAACAATTCAATACGCCCAACTATTTTTTTTATAATTTGGAATTGTTAACCTGAATATCCTTTGTCACAAAATTGGATATCTGAAATGTTGGGGCTTAAATGTGTTTTGGCGCCTAGATTGTTACCTCGTATACAGTGGTTTTTGTATACTTATACGCGAATTTTAGAGTTATCGTATGAAAGTCAGATCAGATTAAGTTATATACCGATCGAAAGGTATTGTTTAAAAGAGAAGATAAATATACCACATAGCTCATCTGCTTCATGAGATAAGGAGTAGTAAGTTATTCGGATAAAATTTGAATTTGTGGAGCCCCGTTGAGAGTTTTCCGGAATTCGTAAAGCCATATGCAAATTTGTGTTTCGAATACGCGTCGAATGGTATCCAACTCATTCAAATCCGATAACTCGTTCAATAGTTATTAATAAATTATATTTGTTGTGTGTTATATGTGAAAATGAGATGTTCAAAATTTAGCGCATATGATAGCGTTAAGCTATCCTTTTGGAATTTTAGCTAGAAAATTGTGTGAAATATTCACATTTTATCGATTTTGGTTATGCCCACTGCGGGCATGGCAACTCAATATATCTTTTCAGACAGACGCCAACAATTCAATACGCCCAACTATTTTTTTTATAATTTGGAATTGTTAACCTGAATATCCTTTGTCACAAAATTGGATATCTGAAATTTTGGGGCTTAAATGTGTTTTGGCGCCTAGATTGTTACCTCGTATACAGTGGTTTTTGTATACTTATACGCGAATTTTAGAGTTATCGTATGAAAGTCAGATCAGATTAAGTTATATACCGATCGAAAGGTATTGTTTAAAAGAGAAGATAAATATACCACATAGCTCATCTGCTTCATGAGATAAGGAGTAGTAAGTTATTCGGATAAAATTTGAATTTGTGGAGCCCCGTTGAGAGTTTTCCGGAATTCGTAAAGCCATATGCAAATTTGTGTTTCGAATACGCGTCGAATGGTATCCAACTCATTCAAATCCGATAACTCGTTCAATAGTTATTAATAAATTATATTTGTTGTGTGTTATATGTGAAAATGAGATGTTCAAAATTTAGCGCATATGATAGCGTTAAGCTATCCTTTTGGAATTTTAGCTAGAAAATTGTGTGAAATATTCACATTTTATCGATTTTGCGAATTTAGGTGTATCGACAAGTTATCGATAAGCCAGCCTTCCAGTATATCTGTCCCAAAAATCTTAACACTCTATCTGACGCGGATATAGACGAGTATATATTCAAAGTTTCAAGCCTCTAGCTTCAATAGCGGCGATGAAAGTTGCGTTCCTACGGACAGACATTGCACAAACACAATGTACTCTTTCAATTTGTGAACGGTTATAAAAAGAGTACTAAACAGGTTGCAATGCCAACTGTTGTGGTTTTTTTAAGTTTGGTAATAAAAGGTCGGAGTCAAACCACCCCTCTTATACTTATTACTAAATGGCCTTTACCTATCTGAAAACGCTTCTAGTAAGAACATATTAACATTGATTTTGGCTAATGGAATGTATTTTGTCTCAAACTCACGGTTGTATTTTTGGAAAGATGTACAATACCAAGAAATCCTCTCAATAGGACGAAGATGTAAGTCATATATTTCACTCTAATGTCAAAGCTTCTGTAATGTTTACAGAAAAGAGAACCTTGCACCAACAGTAAAGGAGGCCGTAGATGTAGACAAGCGTGTTGTCACAGTTCGGAATATAAGACACAAGTGGTAATTTAAACAAATTAAAGGAAAACTAAACTTGCCTACAAGTTTTACATTTCAGTATTTCAAACGTACGGCCCACGATATGAAAATGTGGCAAGCAACACGATGCTTTAGTTTTTACATTACATTTCATTTTTCTCGAAAGTAACGGAATGCTTATAATAGCCATGCCTTTCGCTTTCAGGATTTGAGCTTCTAGGGAGGGGCGAGCCGCAGCCTGTCTGCGGAGAACAGAATTAATTAGTATCGGACTGTCGAAAAGGACCGAAGTACCAAATAGTGACCGTCCACGGTTACTGATTCTGGGTGGGCACGTGGACTATTCCCGGGCATTGTTAGGTGGCGTGCCTTTGTGGACTATTCTTGGGCATTGTCAGGGGGCGTGTTGTACCTGCGGTCATGGGAATTACTTTACAGTCGGAAGACTGTAGAAGCTATTTCGTCACATCCGGACAAAATTGTTGACTAACTTATTATTTCCAACACGTGCACAGCTGGTAAAAAAAATGCAAGGAGTTTAGCATTGGCAACTATTTTTGTTTCGACATGCCCATGAAGATCCATTTTTATTATAGGATATTGAATGTTGAATGCTAATACCCTGAACCCATTGAAAATTACGAACATTTTGGAATTTGGATACCTCCCATTCATTGGCCCAACATATAAAAAAACGCTACTGAAACTAAAGATTTACAACTTGGATTATATACTTTTAGTTATCTGCTTCAGACAAATTATTAAGATTATTGTGCCACTCCAACGAGATTAGAAAATCGATAGCCTGTCGATACACTTCAAATTGTAAATCGATAAGAGGTGTTTATTGTCCACAATTTGTATGTTAGAGTCGCCAAATTTATTATATAGATTGCTGGTGGCCTCCCCCAAAGATTGCAACCTTGATGTCCCGGTCATGCCAACTAGAACTCCTTCCAGTGTCCCCGTCTAATAAAACAAGTAAGATGGCTCAAGTTAGGAGTGCCCGACTGGGAGATACCCTGAACCCAGCGTCGAGCTGTGCTTACATGCATTTAATTAAGCCCCTCTGCATTCATACACACGACACCACAGCCGCACTTAGTAAAATAAAATAAAAATAAATAATTAAAATTAAAGATAAAATAAAATAAAAAATTCAATAAATAGTACAAAAACACCGTTGACACAGCGAGATTGGAATTCACGTCTGTTAGCCCGCCAGGCAACATCTCTACCACCGAGCTACAACATTATTATACCCTGAACCCATTGCACATGGGTAAAATGGGTATAATGGTTTTGTGCAAATATATGTAATAGGCGGAAGGAGCCATCTCAGCCCCCATAAAGTGTATATATTCTTGATCAGGATTAACAGGCTAGTCGATTTAGCCATGTCCGTCTGTCTGTTCGTCCGCCCGTATGAACGCTTCGATCTCGGAAACTATAAGAGCTACAGGCTTCAGACTTTTCGGCTATAGACTCGTCCATGGCACGCGCAGATCAAGTTTATTTCAAATGATCGATAACCCACACCGTTCTCTTAAAATCGATACAAATCTACAACAACCTCTAATTTTTTAAGATTATTTCGTAGATTATGAGACCTAGAGACACAAAATTTGGTTCGAATGAATATTTATTTATACTATAGCACTAGGATAATCTTGTGCATTAAGATTAATCAAAATCGGTTAAGAAACACAGAAGTTATTAAAAAAAAGTGTGGTAAAATTTAACAAATTTTACAATCCAACGGGCAGCAAGTGCTGCAATAAGATCTAGGGGATCTAGGGGTTAAAGCTTGGGTTTTTACGTTCGAGTATACCATACGCAGAGCAGGGCTATTTTAAATTATGGATAACCCGCCTTCCTTCCTATAGATATTTATCGGTTTTTCTTATCCGGTTTTTTGAGCATATCTCAGAAACTATAAGAGGCAGCGTAACCAAATTTGTTTTAATGTGTTCTCGTAAAGGAAATGCAGATTATGAACATTTTGGATTTTGGATACCTTTTGTAATTACATTTACAGCCACAATTCTTATGACTTACAATGCTCGTCAATATATAAATGTAATGTAGTTCAATAAGAATGTAGTAAAGCAAATTTCATCGAAATCGGTTAAGAAACACAGAAGTTAATAAAGAAAATGTATGTGTATTGTATTCATTCAAACCAAATTTTGTGTCTCTAGGTCTCATAATCTACTAATTTAAAATTAGAGGTTGTTGTAAATTTTTATCGATTTTAGGAAAACGGTGTGGGTTATCGATCATTTGAAATAAAACTTGATCTGCGCATGGACGAGTCTATAGCCGAAAAGTTGAAGTCTCTAGCTCTTATAGTTTCCGAAATCGACGCGTTCATACAGACTGACATGGCTAGATTGACTCGGCTGTTGAGCCAGTTCAAAAATATATATACTTTATGGGGTCGGAGATGCCTCGTTCTGCCTGTTGCATTGCAGATATGGCTGCAGTCCGAAAATGTAAACATTAACATTACAACAAGCAAAACCGGAATTTCTGATGTTGGGAGATTTCATAAAACTATTCATGAAAAGCTAAGAATCATTAACAGCGAATCTGACCCAGAAAATTAACTTACAAAATTCGAAACAATCCTTTACGTTTATAATCAGAAAACAAAACATAACACAACTGGTAGAACACCAGCCGATATTTTTATTTATGCCGGAACATCAGCATATAACACTCAAGAAAAGAAAGCTAAAAGAATAAGTCAGTTAAATAAAAACAGAAATAATTACGAAGTAGATACTAGATATAGACAGGCACCATTGGTTAAAACAAAGACCACAAATCCTTTTAAAATGACAGAAGTCATTACAAATCAAAATTCAAAAAGAAAAAGAAAATCAACCATATTAAACACGATAATTACAGCACAATTCCAGAAGACCAAACAAGTACGATGTGACACAAGACTTTTAATTACTTTTATATTATATCTTGTATCACACGGCCAAAGCCAAAGCATTGAAATTAACACAGTGCAAGCTAAAAATGTATATTTAATATTTAAATCTGGAACAATAGATTTACCTATTAATTATGTTTATCTGTAACTTATCAAAAATAGAAAACACATATAAAGATTTAATCCAACAAACACAACAATTTAAGAAAGTAGCAAAGATTCAATACTTAACAGAGAAACTAGATAGAGAAATAAACGGAATCAGAATTGCTAAACGTAGTAAGAGAGACTTGCTTATTTTGTAGGAACTTTCTTCAAATATTTATTTGGTACATTAGATCAACAAGATAAGGAAGAAATAGAATCAAAAATGAATCATTTAGCCGCAAACAGTGTACAAATAAATGAATTAAATCATGTAATAGGCACAGTAAATAAAGCAATAGAAGTAATGAATCATTTGAGTTTAGCATATGACGAAGACGAAATATTATAAATCCTTACATTCAATTTAGAACATTTCACAGAATACATAGAAGACATTGAACATTGCAGTTAACCAGACTTGGCATATTCAACCCCAAACTTTTAAAACACGATACACTAACACATGTTATTTCTGAAAAAATTTTTAACGTAAATACTTCTACCTGGCTAAGACCAGATACCACACATACATTATTAAATCTCCACTCTTCAGTGTAATTCCTTATCCGGACAAAAATAAAAACACACTAACTGAATTTATTAATAACAAATATTACGTATATAACTCCAAAGCTTACACAGTAGATAACAAAGAATTAGTAACAAACAAATGTTTAACAGGAATATTGAATCAGATTCCGACAGAGTGTATACAAAAACATATAGAAATGTTGAAGTAATTTTTGTTAAACCAAATATAATAATAGCTTGGAATCTACCCAAATTATCATTAAATCAAAATTGTGCAAAAAGAGAAATAATAATAGAAGGCAATAACATAATTAAAGCATTTAATTGTTCAGTTCAAATAGATGATGTATTTTTAACAAATACAATGTTAGACTACACACAAACTATCTATATAAGTAATAATGTAACGAAACTTGAACCGCTATCATTTATACAAACAAAAGAAATATTTCAATTACAATCACAATATTACAATAATTTCAATAATTTTAATTATAATAATAATGATCTTCTGTATTTATAAACATAAAAATATCGCAAAGACATAATTGTAAAATAAACCAAATAATACAACAGAAACAAAAACGAAAATATTCAAATAGAAAACCCAACTTTATATCCAAACTAAACGCTTGAAGACAAGCAAATTTCTTAAGGATGGGGAAGTGACATATGCACGCTCCACACTCAAATCAATAAACATAAACATCCGTTGCCGATGTTATTACTCCCCCCAAAGGCAAGCGCAGCTCAAATCCTCAGCTAATAATAAACACCCAAGTTCTTGAGAAAGATAACGATCTTTTGATCAAACTCTCAAAGAGAGAAAGCTCATGCCCAACTTTAAAAAGCTCTCCCCCAAAAATTTCTTGGCCGAGGTTTGTTACGCGCAAGCATCCCACACAACAAGGAGTCTTAATTTTATCTTAGATCGATAAAGTCTTCAACATAGAATAGAACCGAAGTTTTAATAAAAATATAGTTTTTTCTAAAACCGAAATATCGTATATTTTATTATATATATTAAATCAGCCTTGGACCTGATTTCACTTTGAATATCTGTGCTCCCAGATAACTTTCTAATAGCGGAATGACCACTCTGCCGCTTCATTTTTATTTTGTATGGAACAGCTGATTGTATATGTTTACCAAAATTTCAAATCAAAGAAAAATGTATTCAAAATCGGTTGGCTTAATTATAAATTATAAATTCTTAGGGAAAAATACATGTTATAGCTCGGGCTATACCATATCAATCTTTAATTGAGAATGGCGTCTTCTCAAATAAAATGTTTATCGATATAAAATGTGAATGTGGATTCTTTTCTTCATTCTCTTATACTTTTTTCAAGTTCCATCCTCAAAATATTTGAACGATAATTTTCAGAGAAATGTATGGAGGATGCGGATGTCAGGCGGCGTTCAGGTAAGACTAGGGGTCTGAACTAAGTGCAGTGGCTTTTTATTAGCCAAGTAATATGGGATCGACTCTTGATCATGGTAATGGCGTATACTAATAAATATCAAAACTAAACGCCTTTCACAAAGTAAAACTATCAAAAATAATCCAACAAATTTCTGATATCAAACAAAAACACCTCTACACAAGGTAACAATCTGGAGGCAAATATACATTCCAGCCCCAAAATTTCTGATATAAAATTTTGTGACGAGGGATATTTATTTTAATATATGATCATTTTTCTAGGGGCGAAAGCACACTACAGCTCTAAAATTTCTGATATACAATTTTGTGACGAATGATATTTAATTTAATATATGACCAATTGTAAATTATAATAAAAAAAAAATAGTTGGGCCTTCGGCAATAAACGCAAAAAGCTCCAGATTCGGTATATTTTTTTTTATAATCTGGAATTGATCATATATTAAATTGAAATTTTGGGGCTGGAATGTGCTTTCGCCCCTAGATTGTTACCTCGTGAGGTGTTTTTGTTTGATTTGGTAAAGAAGAGAGATTTATTAATAAGAGCCTACTTAGGTATGAAGGCTACCGAGCCTCAGTTGTCTGTTGTATCGACTCAATTCGGGTTTGCTGTACTGCGTATTGGGACCATACGTATGACCCAAACTCGAGAATGGGATGGACAAGAGATATGAAAAGTGTCGGAAACATTTGAGGAGAGCTGCGCACCTAAAGCAATTAAGATTTAATACGTTATTCTGACACCAGGACTCAAAGGTGTCAAGATCGGCTTGTAAGAGATTACTCGAAGTTATATTCTTATATGTAAGGTCATTGATGAAAAGAGTATAGAGAAGCGGACCAAAATGACTCCGCTGGGGAATCCCACATGTGTAACGCTGATACAGTTAGAATATGCATTTATAACAAGTAAGATGGCACTAGTCGTGAATGCCCGACTAGGAGTTACACTGAACCCAGCGGCGAGCTGTCGTTACATACATATCCTTTACGAGAGTACATGGAACCAAATTTGTCTGGCTCTTATAGTTTCTGAGATATGCTCAAATAACCGGATAAAAAACCGATAAATATCGATAAGAAAACGGGGCGGGTTATCGATAATTTTAAATAGCCTTGATCTGTTTATGGTATAGTCGAACTTAAAAACCCAAACTTCAACCCCTAGATCTTATTGCAGCAGTTGCTGCCCATTGGATTGTCAACTATGCTATAGATTCTCCAAGTGCTATAGTATATATAAATATTCATTCGAACAAAATTTTGTGTATCTAGGTCTCCTAATCTACGAAATAAGCTTAAAGAATTAGAGGTTGTAAATTATTATCGATTTTAGGAAAACGATCATTTGAAATGATCTGCACTTGCCATGGACGAGTCTATAGCTCTTATAGTTTCCGAGATCGACGCGTTCATACAGACGGACGGACGGACAGACGGAACAGACGGACATGATTGTGTTAGATAGAGGAACATGCAAACGGCCAGGTAAAAAAGATAAATATGGAATTGGGCCCAATGATAAGTATGCTAATAAATGTAGAGAAAATGAACAATGGTACAAAGGTGAAGTAGAAGATGCAATGAATAATACTATGCATAAAATCATTAATGAACATCCAAGCGTGATGCTATTTGGAATAATACAGAAAGGTAAAATGGTAGATAATTTAACCAGTAAGATGGCTCTAGTCGGGAGTTCCCGACCCAGCGGAGTACCCTGAACCCAGCGGCGAGCTGTCGCCACATACATTTAAAGCCCTTTGCATTCATACACACATTCACAAGCTGCGTATCCTGTACGAGCACATAATAAACTAAATTGCATGGCTGTAGCTCTTATAGCCTCCGAGATATGGCAAGAAAACCAAGTCTTACAATAGATTTTTATCGATAATAATGAAACAGAGCAAAATTGATAGACTTGTACTGCGTATGGATCTATATTCGTCTAGTTTAAGTTTGTAGCTTTTGGAGTTTCCGAGATCGCTACGTTCATACAGACGGACGGACGGACGGGAGGACGCACGGACGGACGGACAGACAGACGGACATGGCTAAATCGACTCAGCTCGTCGTCCTGATCAAGAATATATATACTTTATGGGGTCGAAAATGCTTCCTTCTACCTGTCACATACATTTGCACAAAACCATTATACCCTTTTTATCCATTTTCAATGGGTTCAAGGTACAATAAATGATCGCGCTCGCTTTTAATATTTGCATACAAATTTTAGTATGCCGTAGTTATGAAATTTCTCGCAAAATTTTCACAAAAAGGACACTATATCTTTAAAATGTTGGTTGCAGTTGATTATTGTTAGTCCAGAGTATTTTAAATCGCCAGTGTCCCAGCACTGAATTGCACTTGGACCAATAAGTGTGTTAAGTTACAAAAATAAAATAGGCAGCACGAAGACCCCGCTAACATAGCGACGATCAGAATCAACGTCACCGGACAACACCTACAAAATCTGAGCTAAGCAGCACTTGCACAAATAATCGCATTAGAATTTGAAAAATAACTCACGCATATGAATGTGTATGTATTTATGTGTACAAATTAGTTTGTTCCCGACCGTCCTGTGTCCAGGTGGATGTCTAAGGTGGTGAGGGATTTTCAGTGATGAGTATGCTGGGATGTGATCTTTCAATTATTGGCCTTGTGAATCAATAATTACCGTATCTTTATTCAATCAAAACTAAATTTACCAATTAAGAAATTTTCGGAGTAAAGCTAAAAGAAAAGACTCGCGGAAACATTAGCTACAGAGTCAAGCCGACAAGCCGACTTAGCGTCAGCGAACACGCTGCGCTTGCGACATTTTTGCAAGTATCAGGTTACCGCTGCTGACTGTTGTAGCTTGGGACTTGGGCTGACTTGGACTATTTGCTGTGTCCGCGGTACATTCTTCGAAGGCTTCTTAAAACTAACCACTCTGAGCGCGAGGGTTAACTATTCCCACAACATTCTGGATTTCCCTCGTTGCTCGTCTTCTTCACAGGACCAAACAAAGAAAAATGGTACCACTGGAGATTTGGCTTAAACCTACACCGGCTGCAAACCAGACTTTGGGCGACCCGTCGGTTGTCACGTGATCCTTGATTTATTGTATGACTCGCAGATTATGCTCGTTCATTCGGCGCAGTAGTGGCAAGTCAGCACTGGATCGTGTCTAACCAAAGACAATATAAATACTAAGATGAGTAACGCCAAACAACGAAATGCTACAAGGCAGCTCGATTTTCGCAAAACTGAGAACCAACACGAAATGGGTCTCCCTGCGCTTTCACAACTTGAAGAGCGTAAAATATATAACATAGACTGCGCTCGGTTCGAAAAATGCGTTGCTGGCTTCGGCTGGCGGAAAAATATTTTTGTTGGATTGAAGCGCAGTACGCGAAATTCTCTTATTTCTATTAACATACATAGGTTCTCTTTACATAGGTTCTCTTTACAGAGGTATTCTCGGTAAAATCCTAATCACTTAAATGGAATGCAATATTTAGAAATCAATTTTTAAATATTACAATAGAGGAATATTATCATTAAGGAATGTATGTAAATATAAATGTAGGGTAGTTCGCGGTCGGCGCCAGAAAACTAACAAAGTTCGTTTTTCGGCAGCCAAAGTTAATGCTGTGCATACTAATACAAACTTACATGTTGTGGTGTACTTATTCATGCATATTTCACACACATGGGCGTAGCAAGGTTCTGGTCTAAGGGGGACAAGATGTATGTAAAATGTTTTTTTACTGTACTTATGTACATAAATTAAAATTATATATAAAGTCAAAAAAAGTAGATTTATTACGAAAAGACTGGATTCTACGGGGGCAACAGCCCTACTCCTTCCGTTTTGCTTAAGGCCAATTTCCGGTTCACATACTTAGTACCGTTTATGATGGCTAGGCACTGGAATGTTTTGATGCGTGCCTTGTATTGATATCTCCGGTCCATCGACTGTGCTGACTCGTACGGGGTGATCGTTGATAATCATTGTGCCTTCGTCAACTAATCTAACAGACTTAAGATTGCTGGCCTGGGTGTGACAAAGGGCTGACCCTTCTGAGTGTATGCCGCTGGCGCATGTGTCTTGTGTCGTCGCTTGCAGAACGCTGCGTAGCCGGTGGTCGAGCAGTGTGTAACAGCCATAATTCCATCGGCGCATTCCGCTACAGAATCGTCTTGCATCTCATGGTGTTATTATAAGCCCCGGGGAATATTGTAACTTCCTTGCAAATAGACTTAACTGGGGGATAATCAATTAATGTGTGAACTATGTTATCGGACTGAAAGACTTTTATATTGGATACTTCAATTAGGCTATGTTATCGGACTGAAAGACTTTTATATTGGATACTTCCATATGGGTACCTCTGTGGGATGTTCAATTAGAATGGACTCCAAATCGTTGTGGTCAAGGATAGTGGGGTTTGAGAGTTTTCACATGTGCGACTGTGGGAACAAGTTAATCAATCTCGGTTAGATTACTCGAGTGCCTTGGATAGCCGCGTTACTCCCATACCATAACTTCACCGTCTATGACGGGCTTATAATTAGAATCAGAGTAGTCGGTGATTCGTGCGTTTGCGATGGCAAGCAGGATGAGAAGTGTGTAATAAATAGGGTCCTAAAAAATGTGCGTCCCGTTCACTTAAATTCTACTCTTAATTTTCGGTATTACAATGGTTGAACAATTTAAAACAATATAGAAAACCTGGTAACTACCTCAGGTTGTCCTTATGGACCTCCTTCCCCTTAATAAGAACAGACGTTCCTAGGTCTGCCTGAATGGTCTCTTCATAACACAGCGGGGTTAACTTGTTGCCCAATCTCCCATTATTCTTAAGCAACACTGTGCCTCTACTTCGAAGACCCTATTTCGTCGGCATGGGTTACCGTTTCTTTCTAGCTGGGCTTGCTAAGCACTTAATGTATTATTCCGGATTTTCCCTTAAACTCCTCACTCGAATCGTAACTTACTTCTACCCGTTTTTTTCCGGTAACTGATTAAATCGTTCAGTTATACTCGACAGTCGATTGCATATTGTCCTAAAATTTGAGGCAATTCGCGATATCTAACAGTGTCCAGTGAAAACGTTCCACCTACCTATTTTACGAGCTATGCAACGGGGGTGCGTTGACGCCTTAATTTAAACGTACGCAGTTTGGCAGTGCCCTTAAATTGAAGCCAAAATTTTTGGGTCCGTCTCAAGTTGTAAAAATTAAAGGCAACAATGCGTACGATGTACAGAAGATCGGTAACAGGGAAGGCCCCAAAAACAGTTCAACTTGTATAGAGTACATGAAGCCATGGTCCATAAACAGCGATGACGAGGACGCATTCGGACTGAATGTGGGAGAGAATCTGCATACCAGTCTTGCACGATACATATAATTAAGCATCCCTAGACAACAACGATAACCAACAGCGATAAAAAACAACGATAGTCACAGCGAGCCAAATCTATCGAGACGAAGTAGAAAAAGAGTTAAGGAAGACGCGCAAGTAGCAAGACGTGCTGCTGCAACTTGAGTAACGACGACAACGACAAATATGTAGAGACACACAAAGACGACGCTGAGGCGACAGACGGTCGCACCACAAAAACATTGAACGTTGAATAAGTTTGTTAAATCTAAAATCAATCAAACACATATGTAATACTGATATTAATAAATCCCCACATAAATGTAGCGTCGTTCGCGGTCGGCGCCAGACAACTAACCAAATTCGTTTTTCGGCACCCAAAGTCAATGCTGTGCATAATAATACAAACATACATGTTGTGGTGTACTTATTCATGCATATTTCACACACATGGGCGTAACAAGGTTCTGGTCTAAGGGGGACAAGATGTATGTAAAATGTTTTTTTACTGTACTTATGTACATAAATTAAAATTATATATAAAGTCAAAAAAAGTAGATTTATTACGAAAAGTCTGGATTCTATGGGGGCAACAGCCCTACTCCTTCCGTTTTGCTTAAGGCCAATTTCCGGTTCACATACTTAGTACCGTTTATGATAGCTAGGCACTGGAATGTTTCGTGATCGTTGATAATCATTCTGCCTTCGTCAACTAATCTAACAGACTTAAGATTGCTGGCTTGGGTGTGACAAAGGGCTGACCCTTCTGAGTGTATGCCGCTGGCGCATGTGTCTTGTGTCGTCGCTTGCAGAACGCTGCGTAGCCGGTGGTCGAGCAGTGTGTAACAGCCATAATTCCATCGGCGCATTCCGCTACAGAATCGTCTTGCATCTCATGGTGTTATTATAAGCCACGGGGAATATTGTAACTTCCTTGCAAATAGACTTAACTGGGGGATAATCAATTAATGTGTGAACTATTTTATCGGACTGAAAGACTTTTATATTGGATACTTCAATTAGGCTATGTTATCGGACTGAAAGACTTTTATATTGGATACTTCCATATGGGCACCTCTGTGGGATGTTCAATTAGAATGGACTCCAAATCGTTGTGGTCAAGGATAGTGGGGTTTGAGAGTTTTCACATGTGCGACTGTGGGAACAAGTTAATCAATCTCGGTTAGATTACTCGAGTGCCTTAGATAGCCGCGTTACTCCCATACCATAACTTCACCGTCTATGACGGGCTTATAATTAGAATCAGAGTAGTCGGTGATTCGTGCGTTTGCGATGGCAAGCAGGATGAGAAGTGTGTAATAAATAGGGTCCTAAAAAATGTGCGTTCCGTTCACTTAAATTCTACTCTTAATTTTCGGTATTACAATGGTTGAAAAATTTAAAACAATATAGAAAACCTGGTAACTACCTCAGGTTGTCCTTATGGACCTCCCTCCCCTTAATAAGAACAGACGTTCCTAGGTCTGCCTGAATGGTCTCTTCATAACACAGCGGGGTTAACTTGTTGCCCAATCTCCCATTATTCTTAAGCAACACTGTGCCTCTACTTCGAAGACCCTATTTCGTCGGTATGGGTTACCGTTTCTTTCTAGCTGGGCTTGCTAAGCACTTAATGTATTATTCCGGATTTTCCCTTAAACTCCTCACTCGAATCGTAACTTACTTCTACCCGTTTTTTTCCGGTAACTGATTAAATCGTTCAGTTATATAATCGACAGTCGCTTGCATATTGTCCTAAAATTTGAGGCAATTCGCGATCTCTAACAGTGTCCTGTGAAAACGTTCCACCTACCTATTTTACGAGCTATGCAACGGGGGTGCGTTGACGCCTTAATTTAAATTTGCTGATGGCAGTCTTAACATCAGGGTACCTTAACACGACATATTCTGATGCTAAAAAAATTCTTAGCTTCTCGAAGGCCTCGTTCTCTGTCTCACTGAAGCTAATTGCGATCGTTCTTGACATATGCTTACTTACAGAACCGTTCTAACCTTTAAGTAGGTTCGTAAGGGGCCTTGCGATTACTGCAAACTCATTAATAAAACATCTGTAATAGCTAGCTAAGCCCAAGAAGGATCTGAGAGCAAACAAATTTTTTGAAACAGTATATTCCTGGATAGCTCTAACTTTCTCAGGGTCCGTTTTTGCTCCGCCTTTTGTGCCAATGAAACTCTAATACTTTACACTTTCCTCAACAAATTGAGTTTTTCTCTAGAAACCTTCATGTTCGCGTCACATAGACTTTTTAGAGCCCAGTCAATGTGTTTTACATGATTGGATTCATTCTCTGAGAAAATTATGACATCGCCCACATAGACGTAGCATGTCTTTCCCATCTGCTCTTGCAGAACATCATCGATTGCTCTCTGGAAGATGCTGCCAGCATTCTTTAATCCAAATAGCAATGGGAAAAATCCTACTTGCCACCATTAACAGAGAAGGATGTTTTTTCGCGGTCGTGTTCCGCAAGATAGATCTGGTGATAACCGGACGTGAGATCTAACTTGATAAAGTACCTAGCTTTGTTAGGCTTTGAGTACTTGTCCGGTATAGTCCGCTCGTTTAGCTTCCTAAAGTCGATGACAAATCTTTTGTTTCTATTCCCACACTTATCAAACCCTTTTTCTTTTATCAACAACCCAAGTGGGGCTGTTATATGATTTAGAGGGGTGAATAATTCTATTCTGTAACAAGTCATTAATGTTCTTGTTTACAAACTCAGCAACACCTATTGCATGTTGGTATAGCTTTAAAATAGCATATAGCATCGTCTATTGTACGAACTGTTGCAATGATAGAAGTATTGAAAGGCAACACCTCGTTAGAGGTCGAAAAGGCCTTAATTCTACTCCAAATCATTTCATTAAATTCCGTTTTAACGTGTCATCGGCATGGGCAAAGTTTACGTTGCCACAGTCTTAGTACTGCAACTTTTCAGTTTTATCTCCATATTTTATCAAGTCTTAAAATCGATTTTTATCGATAATAATGAAACGGAGTAAGATGCGTATGGATTAGGAGAATCTATTGTGATTTTTAATGGGTTCAGGGTATAATAAATGATCCCGCTCACTTTTTATATTTGCATACAAATTTTAGTATACCGTAGTAGTGAAATTTCTCGCAAAATCTTAACAAAAGAGGACACTATATCTTTAAAATGTTGGTTGCAGTTGATCTGCGAACACTTTTTGAGAGTGTGCATGCCAAACACCAATTTTTTTTCATATTGTTAGTCCAGAGTATTTTAAATCGCCAGTATCCCAGCACTGAATTGCACTTGGACCAATAAGTGTGTTAGCGACATCAGAACCCGCGTCACCAGACAACACCTATAAAATCTTGTCAAAATCTGAGCTAAGAAGCACTTGCACAAATAATCGCATTAGAATTTGAAAAATAACTCACGCATATGAATGTGTATGTATGTATGTGTACAAATTAGTTTGTTCCCGACCGTCCTGTGTCCAGGTGGATGTCTAAGGTGGTGAGGGATTTTCAGTGATGAGTATGCTGGGAAGTGATCGTCCAATTATTGGCTTTGTGAATCAATAATTACCGTATCTTTATTCAATCAAAACTAAATTTACCAATTAAGAACTTTTCGGAGTAAAGCTAAAAGAAAAGACTCGCGGAAAGTATCAGGTTACCGCTGCTGACTGTTGTAGCTTGGGACTTGGGCTGACTTTGACTATTTCCTGTGTCCGCGGTACATTCTTCGGGGGCTACTTAAAACTAAGCACTGTGAGCGCGACGGTTATTCGTTAGCTTAACTATTCCCACAATTCGTCTTCTTCACAGGACCAAACAAAGAAGAATGGTATCACTGGAGATTAGGCTTAAACCTACACCGGCTGCAAACCAGACTTTGGGCGACCCGTCGGTTGTCACGTGGTCCTTGATTTATTGTATGACTCGCAGATTATGCTCGTTCATTCGGCGCAGTAGTGGCAACTCAGCACTGGATCGTGTCTAACCAAAGACAATATAAATACTAAAATGAGTAACGCCAAACAACGAAATACAACAAGGCAGCTTGATTTTCGCAAAACTGAGAACCAAAACGAAATGGGTCTCCCTGCGCTTTCACAACTCGAAGATCGTAAAATATATAACATAGACTGCGCTCGGTTCGAAAAATGCGTTGCTGGCTTCGGTTAGCGGAAAAATAGTATTGTTGGATTTCTTGCGCCGTCCGTGAAATTTTCTTTTTTCTATTTACATACATAGGTTCTCTTTACAGAGGTATTCTCGGTAAAATCCTAATCACTTAAATGGAATGCAATATTTAGAAATAATTATTTAAACATTACAATAGTGTTAGCAGATGCAGAGTTTCTATCAATCCAACTTCATTAAGAAATATATATATATATGAATATGGGAGTGAATGTGCATACCAGTTTTGCACGATACCACTATTTAAGCATCCCTAGACAATAACGATAACCAACAGCGATAAACAACAACGATGATCAACAACGATAGTCAACACCGAGCCGGAGCTATCGAGACGAAGTAGAAAAAGAGTTAAGGAAGACGCGCAAGTAGCAAGACGTGCTGCTGCAACTTGAGTAACGACGACAACGACGAATCTGTAGAGACACACAAAGACGACGCTGAGGCGACAGACGGTCGCACCAGAAAAACATTGAACGTTGAATAAGTTTGTTGAATCTAAAGTCAATCAAACACATATGTAATGCCTGATATTAATAAATCCCCACATTTTGGGATCTTATCCGGGATTGATTATCGATGTTCAAACTTATTAAAAAATACGACGCAGTTGTGAAATTCGAGCAACGACGCAGTTGTGAAGTACGAGTGAAACGACGAAGTGTTCAAGAGATACACACCATTTTTTTTTTTTTCACAATGTCGCGAAATAGTTTAAACGAGCTGATTGGCAAAAATTTGCGTACCGCAAGCAAGGACAGTATTGCTGCAAAAGAAGTTTATATAACTAAATCTTTGATACAGAACGATCTCATCTCGATATGTAACATTTTGCGCATAAGCCATAACGTCTGCGACTTAGTCTTGCATATATTTAGCAATTTTAAGGTCAACAGTATGCTCAGCAATTGCAACAACAATGAAGACGAATCAGCCAGCGAAGAAGAAGACGACGCAACACCAGATTTAAACAGGCGTGCACAAGCAAACGAAGAAGCGATCAGGTAGAAATTTTCAACACGATAGACATAAGCGACGGCATGCAGGTACCGCGTTTCGCAATTAGTTTTCGCGATATTGAAGCACTCGAAATACCTGTGGAAATGTGGATTGTCGTATTTTGAAGAACAAGCATTGCTTATGTGTTGGAATGACGTGCAAGAATTAATATTCGCTAAAAAGTCATTGAGAGGCACTGCTAAATCATTTATTTTAAGTGAGAGAGGCTAGAATACTTGGAATGCTCTGAAATATGCACTTTTGAGTCAGGTTGAGTCAGTCATATATTGTAAAGAAATTTACGAACAGCTGAGTGAGAGCAAACGCGCTAATAACGAAAGTGTTTTTGCATATTATAATAAAATGAAAGATATAATTTTTTCGTGGCAGTGTTAGTGACAGCGTACTAAACCAATATATAATAGATGGCATAGACGAAATATCAATTGATAAAACATTGCTTTATGGTGCAAAAAACTTGTTTGATTTTAAACAGAAGCTGTCAGTACTATGAAAGCAAAAAATAAAAAGAAGGGCACAGAAACAATGTCAAAATTAAGCGTAGTGACAAAAACAAGAAAAATCAATTGAATAACAAACCTATGAAAAAATAAATTATTTGTTATAATTGTGGCGAACGAGGACATATGTCCAATAATTGCACATCCAAAGAAAAAGGCAGAAAATGTTTCAAGTGTAATCAGCATGAACATATCGCGACCAATTGCTTACAAAATGAAAAGCACGATTTAGGTAAAGCAATATACGAGCAGCTTGCAGCCAAAAAATGATTTGACGAGCAAAGATGTATATTTTTATGGCCAAAAGTGTGTTGCTTTGTTTGGCACAGGTAGTAAGTACAATATAGTTTCGTGAGGGTTTGTACAATCAGTTAAAAACGCCGAAAATTGGAGAAATGTTCTGTTGAGTTTAGTTGGTTATGGAGGAGAAAAATAATAAAAACAATAAGACATTTTCTTCATGAAGTGGTAATCGATAACGATAAGTTTAAGATGGATTTTTATGTGGTTCCAAAAACGTGTATGAACATTACGTTGATAATTGGAGAAGAGTAGTACCTTATTAGCAGAAATAGTTGTCGATCGAAATTGCATAAAAGTGTAAAAAAATCACAATAATAAACAAACAAAGGAAGAAATAAGCATTATGAAAATCAACGTTGTAGTTGATAAGTTCGATAAGTTTAATATCAATGACGCGGCCAGTGAGAATGCCACGTGAGGTGCACGAACTTATGCAAACTACACTCCAAATAAAACAATGACAGCCAATGTAGAAATGCGAATAATCCTCAATGACGACACTCCTATATTTGCGCGCCCACGACGACTTCCTTTCGCTAAAACGCACATTGTAGACGAGCATATCGATGAATGGCTAAAGACGAAGGTAATCGAAGAGATCCAACTCCGAGTTCACGAGTCCAATAGTACTGGTGAAGAAGGCAGATGGTAGTCCGCGGCTCTGTATCGACTATTGACGAATGTATAAGGTAATATTGAAAGACCATTTTCTCATTGCCCCTTATCGACGATCAACTGGACCGTCTCCAAGATACCAAGATATTCAGCACCATAGATTTGAAAAACTGGTTCTTTCATGTGCCGGTGTCTCAATCAAGCAAGAAGTATAATTCGTTCGTAACACAAAGTGGCCAATATTAATTTCGAAGAGTGCCATTTGGTCTTTCGAACTCTCCAGGCTTTTCCAGAGGCATATAAATGCAATATTCCGCCAGCTGACGTGCATTGGCATTGCCCTGCTTTATATTGATGACTTCATTGTTCCAGCTAAAGATGAAAGCAAAGCTGTACAAAATCTTAAAGCAGTTATCCAACTATGCCAACAATATGGTCTTGAATTAAATTTTAAAAAATGGCATATTTTGCAAAAGCGCATTACATTTATGGGTCATATTTTAGACGATCAAAAGATTTACGCATCATCCGAAAAGATTAGTGCTATTTAAAATGCCAGAAACGCAAAAGCAGTTAGAAAGTTTCTTAGGGTTGACAGGCTATTTTCGCAAATTTATACCAGGTTATGCAGGTATAGCAAAGCCACTAACAGGTTTGACGAAAAAAGACAAAAAGTTTCTAATGGGTTTAGATGTGGAAAAATCAGTCGATAAATTAAAGCAGTTGCTGGCAGAAAATCGAGTTTTAGGCGTCTACAATCAGAAGTACATTACCGAAGTGCAAAAAATACCAGACGACGGCCATTTACATCCGGCGTACTTCATGAGCAAAAAGACGACTGAAGCAGAGCGAATGTTTCCAAGTTATGAATTACAAGTGCTATCATAGAGGCCTTAACGAAATTTCGAGTTAATCTGCTAAGCATGCACTTTAAAATTGTGACCGACTGCGATGCGTTAACTTAAACAATGGATAAGTAGAATTTGATTACACGAGCTGCACGTTGTGTCCTTTTCCTCCTGGATTACGACTACGAGATCGAACATCGCCCTTGATCCCGTATGAAGCATGTGGACGCCCTAAGCCGATATCCAGTAATGACAATATCAGAGGAGAGTATCGCAATAAGTTTAAAGAGGACACAAGATCAAGACGAACAACTAAGGGCTGTTAAGAAAATAGTCAACGAGTAGTAAACATACGACAATTATTTTCTTAAGACTGATGTTCTTCACAAATTGGTCGATGACAAGGAATTAGTAGTTGTTCCCAAGGATATGCAGCCGCAGATCACAAGTCGAGCTCATGACAGAGGTCACTTTGCAACGAAATAAACCAGGGATCTGATTTGCAAGGACTACTACATTCCAAACGTAGACGACAAGATAAGGAAGTACATAGAATGTTGCATTCTATGTATCCTGAGCAACCGCAAACGTGGCAAACAGGAAGGTCTGCTGCATCCTTCACACTTTTCACATCGATTTTCTGGGACCATTAGAGTCTACGAGCAAAGACTACAAGCATATACTGGTTTGTATAGACTCATTCACGAAGTTTTGCTGGTTATACCCGACTAAATCGAAGCCACAGAATCAAAGCACGGTGTTTGGCAATCCAGCGTACATCATATCTGATAGAGCCACCGCATCCACAGCTTAAAATTTCCTGAAGTATTGCGACGACTAGAATATAAAGGCAATCAAAACGACGACAGGACTTCCCTGAGTCAATGGTCAGGTAGAGAGGCTAAATTGTGTTATAATTTCAGTTCTTTCCAAATTAAGCGACGACGACCCAACGAAATGGTACAAGCACGTCAACAGAGACCATCAAGCCGTCAACTCAACTTACACAAGAAACATAGATACATCGCTATTTGAGCTTCTAACTGGTGTAAAAATGCGCTCAAACGACGATCATCAGTTGCATGATCTGATCAACGCAGAGATGAAAGCTACATGCAACGACCAGTGCGACGAATTACGGGCTAAAGTAAAAGGCCAAATATTAAAGCTACAGCAGGAGAACAAGCACAAATACAATCTGCGACGCAAGCAGGCTAGGCAATACGGCGTTGGCGATATGGTAGCAATCAAACGTACGCAGTTTGGTAGTGCCCTTAAATTGAAGCCAAAATTTTTGGGTCCGTCTCAAGTTGTAAAAATCAAAGGCAACAATGCGTACGATGTACAGAAGATCGGTAACAGCGAAGGCCCCAAAAACAGTACAACTTGTATAGAGTACATGAAGCCATGGTCCATAAACAGCGATGACGAGGACGCATTCGGACTGAATGTGGGAGAGAATCTGCATACCAGTCTTGCACGATACATATAATTAAGCATCCCTAGACAACAACGATAACCAACAGCGATAAACAACAACGATAGTCACAGCGAGCCAAATCTATCGAGACGAAGTAGAAAAAGAGTTAAGGAAGACGCGCAAGTAGCAAGACGTGCTGCTGCAACTTGAGTAACGACGACAACGACAAATCTGTAGAGACACACAAAGACGACGCTGAGGCGACAGACGGTCGCACCACAAAAACATTGAACGTTGAATAAGTTTGTTAAATCTAAAATCAATCAAACACATATGTAATACTGATATTAATAAATCCCCACATAAATGTAGCGTCGTTCGCGGTCGGCGCCAGACAACTAACCAAATTCGTTTTTCGGCACCCAAAGTCAATGCTGTGCATAATAATACAAACATACATGTTGTGGTGTACTTATTCATGCATATTTCATACACATGGGCGTAGCAAGGTTCTGGTCTAAGGGGGACAAGATGTATGTAAAATGTTTTTTTACTGTACTTATGTACATAAATTAAAATTATATATAAAGTCAAAAAAAGTAGATTTATTACGAAAAGTCTGGATTCTACGGGGGCAACAGGCCTACTCCTTCCATTTTGCTTAAGGCCAATTTCCGGTTCACATACTCAGTACCGTTTATGATGGCTAGGCACTGGAATGTTTTGATGCGTGCCTTGTATTGATATCTCCGGTCCATCGACTGTGCTGCCTCGTACGGGGTGATCGTTGATAATCATTGTGCCTTCGTCAACTAATCTAACAGATTTAAGATTGCTGGCCTGGGTGTGACAAAGGGCTGACCCTTCTGAGTGTATGCCGCTGGCGCATGTGTCTTGTGTCGTCGCTTGCAGAACGCTGCGTAGCCGGTGGTCGAGCAGTGTGTAACAGCCATAATTCCATCGGCGCATTCCGCTACAGAATCGTCTTGCATCTCATGGTGTTATTATAAGCCCCGGGGAATATTGTAACTTCCTTGCAAATAGACTTAACTGGGGGATAATCAATTAACGTGTGAACTACGTTATCGGACTGAAAGACTTTTATATTGGGTACTTCAATTAGGCTATGTTATCGGACTGAAAGATTTTTATATTGGATACTTCCATATGGGCACCTCTGTGGGATGTTCAATTAGAATGGACTCCAAATCGTTGTGGTCAAGGATAGTGGGGTCTGAGAGTTTTCACATGTGCGACTGTGGGAACAAGTTAATCAATCTCGGTTAGATTACTCGAGTACCTTAGATAGCCGCGTTACTCCCATACCATAACTTCACCGTCTATGACGGGCTTATAATTAGAATCAGAGTAGTCGGTGATTCGTGCGTTTGCGATGGCAAGCAGGATGAGAAGTGTGTAATAAATAGGGTCCTAAAAAATGTGCGTTCCGTTCACTTAAATTCTACTCTTAATTTTCGGTATTACAATGGTTGAAAAATTTAAAACAATATAGAAAACCTGGTAACTACCTCAGGTTGTCCTTATGGACCTCCCTCCCCTTAATAAGAACAGACGTTCCTAGGTCTGCCTGAATGGTCTCTTCATAACACAGCGGGGTTAACTTGTTGCCCAATCTCCCATTATTCTTAAGCAACACTGTGCCTCTACTTCGAAGACCCTATTTCGTCGGCATGGGTTACCGTTTCTTTCTAGCTGGGCTTGCTAAGCACTTAGTGTATTATTCCGGATTTTCCCTTAAACTCCTCACTCGAATCGTAACTTACTTCTACCCGTTTTTTTCCGGTAACTGATTAAATCGTTCAGTTATACTCGACAGTCGCTTGCATATTGTCCTAAAATTTGAGGCAATTCGCGATCTCTAACAGTGTCCTGTGAAAACGTTCCACCTACCTATTTTACGAGCTATGCAACGGGAGTGCGTTGAAGCCTTAATTTAAACGTACGCAGTTTGGCAGTGCCCTTAAATTGAAGCCAAAATTTTTGGGTCCGTCTCAAGTTGTAAAAATCAAAGGCAACAATGCGTACGATGTACAGAAGATCGGTAACAGCGAAGGCCCCAAAAACAGTTCAACTTGTATAGAGTACATGAAGCCATGGTCCATAAACAGCGATGACGAGGACGCATTCGGGCTGAATGTGGGAGAGAATCTGCATACCAGTCTTGCACGATACATATAATTAAGCATCCCTAGACAACAACGATAACCAACAGCGATAAACAACAACGATAGTCACAGCGAGCCAAATCTATCGAGACGAAGTAGAAAAAGAATTAAGGAAGACGCGCAAGTAGCAAGACGTGCTGCTGCAACTTGAGTAACGACGGCAACGACAAATCTGTAGAGACACACAAAGACGACGCTGAGGCGACAGACGGTCGCACCACAAAAACATTGAACGTTGAATAAGTTTGTTAAATCTAAAATCAATCAAACACATATGTAATACTGATATTAATAAATCCCCACATAAATGAAGCGTCGTTCGCGGTCGGCGCCAGACAACTAACCAAATTCGTTTTTCGGCACCCAAAGTCAATGCTGTGCATAATAATACAAACATACATGTTGTGGTGTACTTATTCATGCATATTTCACACACATGGGCGTAGCAAGGTTCTGGTCTAAGGGGGACAAGATGTATGTAAAATGTTTTTTTACTGTACTTATGTACATAAATTAAAATTATATATAAAGTCAAAAAAAGTAGATTTATTACGAAAAGTCTGGATTCTACGGGGGCAACAGCCCTACTCCTTCCGTTTTGCTTAAGGCCAATTTCCGGTTCACATACTTAGTACCGTTTATGATGGCTAGGCACTGGAATGTTTTGATGCGTGCCTTGTATTGATATCTCCGGTCCATCGACTGTGCTGACTCGTACGGGGTGATCGTTGATAATCATTGTGCCTTCGTCAACTAATCTAACAGACTTAAGATTGCTGGCCTGGGTGTGACAAAGGGCTGACCCTTCTGAGTGTATGCCGCTGGCGCATGTGTCTTGTGTCGTCGCTTGCAGAACGCTGCGTAGCCGGTGGTCGAGCAGTGTGTAACAGCCATAATTCCATCGGCGCATTCCGCTACAGAATCGTCTTGCATCTCATGGTGTTATTATAAGCCACGGGGAATATTGTAACTTCCTTGCAAATAGACTTAACTGGGGGATAATCAATTAATGTGTGAACTATGTTATCGGACTGAAAGACTTTTATATTGGATACTTCCATATGGGCACCCCTGTGGGATGTTCAATTAGAATGGACTCCAAATCGTTGTGGTCAAGGATAGTGGGGTTTGAGAGTTTTCACATGTGCGACTGTGGGAACAAGTTAATCAATCTCGGTTAGATTACTCGAGTGCCTTAGATAGCCGCGTTACTCCCATACCATAACTTCACCGTCTATGACGGGCTTATAATTAGAATCAGAGTAGTCGGTGATTCGTGCGTTTGCGATGGCAAGCAGGATGAGAAGTGTGTAATAAATAGGGTCCTAAAAAATGTGCGTTCCGTTCACTTAAATTCTACTCTTAATTTTCGGTATTACAATGGTTGAAAAATTTAAAACAATATAGAAAACCTGGTAACTACCTCAGGTTGTCCTTATGGACCTCCCTCCCCTTAATAAGAACAGACGTTCCTAGGTCTGCCTGAATGGTCTCTTCATAACACAGCGGGGTTAACTTGTTGCCCAATCTCCCATTATTCTTAAGCAACACTGTGCCTCTACTTCGAAGACCCTATTTCGTCGGCATGGGTTACCGTTTCTTTCTAGCTGGGCTTGCTAAGTATTATTCCGGATTTTCCCTTAAACTCCTCACTCGAATCGTAACTTACTTCTACCCGTTTTTTTCCGGTAACTGATTAAATCGTTCAGTTATACTCGACAGTCGCTTGCATATTGTCCTAAAATTTGAGGCAATTCGCGATCTCTAACAGTGTCCTGTGAAAACGTTCCACCTACCTATTTTACGAGCTATGCAACGGGGGTGCGTTGACGCCTTAATTTAAACGTACGCAGTTTGGCAGTGCCCTTAAATTGAAGCCAAAATTTTTGGGTCCGTCTCAAGTTGTAAAAATCAAAGGCAACAATGCGTACGATGTACAGAAGATCGGTAACAGCGAAGGCCCCAAAAACAGTTCAACTTGTATAGAGTACATGAAGCCATGGTCCATAAACAGCGATGACGAGGACGCATTCGGGCTGAATGTGGGAGAGAATCTGCATACCAGTCTTGCACGATACATATAATTAAGCATCCCTAGACAACAACGATAACCAACAGCGATAAACAACAACGATAGTCACAGCGAGCCAAATCTATCGAGACGAAGTAGAAAAAGAGTTAAGGAAGACGCGCAAGTAGCAAGACGTGCTGCTGCAACTTGAGTAACGACGACAACGACAAATCTGTAGAGACACACAAAGACGACGCTGAGGCGACAGACGGTCGCACCACAAAAACATTGAACGTTGAAAAAGTTTGTTAAATCTAAAATCAATCAAACACATATGTAATACTGATATTAATAAATCCCCACATAAATGTAGCGTCGTTCGCGGTCGGCGCCAGACAACTAACCAAATTCGTTTTTCGGCACCC
The DNA here is from genome assembly GCA_035041545.1 of Drosophila colorata. NCBI lineage: Eukaryota > Metazoa > Arthropoda > Insecta > Diptera > Drosophilidae > Drosophila > Drosophila colorata. Next base: position 58,125 of record JAWNLD010000658.1, on the reverse strand, counting down.
AAAGTCAATGCTGTGCATAATAATACATACATACATGTTGTGGTGTACTTATTCATGCATATTTCACACACATGGGCGTAGCAAGGTTCTGGTCTAAGGGGGACAAGATGTATGTAAAATGTTTTTTTACTGTACTTATGTACATAAATTAAAATTATATATAAAGTCAAAAAAAAGTAGAATTATTACGAAAAGTCTGGATTCTACGGGGGCAACAGCCCTACTCCTTCCGTTTTGCTTAAGGCCAATTTCCGGTTCACATACTTAGTACCGTTTATGATGGCTAGGCACTGGAATGTTTTGATGAGTGCCTTGTATTGATATCTCCGGTCCATCGACTGTGCTGACTCGTACGGGGTGATCGTTGATAATCATTGTGCCTTCGTCAACTAATCTAACAGACTTAAGATTGCTGGCCTGGGTGTGACAAAGGGCTGACCCTTCTGAGTGTATGCCGCTGGCGCATGTGTCTTGTGTCGTCGCTTGCAGAACGCTGCGTAGCCGGTGGTCGAGCAATTTGTAACAGCCATAATTCCATCGGCGCATTCCGCTACAGAATCGTCTTGCATCTCATGGTGTTATTATAAGCCACGGGGAATATTGTAACTTCCTTGCAAATAGACTTAACTGGGGGATAATCAATTAATGTGTGAACTATGTTATCGGACTGAAAGACTTTTATATTGGATACTTCAATTAGGCTATGTTATCGGACTGAAAGACTTTTATATTGGATACTTCCATATGGGCACCTCTGTGGGATGTTCAATTAGAATGGACTCCAAATCGTTGTGGTCAAGGATAGTGGGGTTTGAGAGTTTTCACATGTGCGACTGTGGGAACAAGTTAATCAATCTCGGTTAGATTACTCGAGTGCCATAGATAGCCGCGTTACTCCCATACCATAACTTCACCGTCTATGACGGGCTTATAATTAGAATCAGAGTAGTCGGTGATTCGTGCGTTTGCGATGGCAAGCAGGATGAGAAGTGTGTAATAAATAGGGTCCTAAAAAATGTGCGTTCCGTTCACTTAAATTCTACTCTTAATTTTCGGTATTACAATGGTTGAAAAATTTAAAACAATATAGAAAACCTGGTAACTACCTCAGGTTGTCCTTATGGACCTCCCTCCCCTTAATAAGAACAGACGTTTCTAGGTCTGCCTGAATGGTCTCTTCATAACACAGCGGGGTTAACTTGTTGCCCAATCTCCCATTATTCTTAAGCAACACTGTGCCTCTACTTCGAAGACCCTATTTCGTCGGCATGGGTTACCGTTTCTTTCTAGCTGGGCTTGCTAAGTATTATTCCGGATTTTCCCTTAAACTCCTCACTCGAATCGTAACTTACTTCTACCCGTTTTTTTCCGGTAACTGATTAAATCGTTCAGTTATACTCGACAGTCGCTTGCATATTGTCCTAAAATTTGAGGCAATTCGCGATCTCTAACAGTGTCCTGTGAAAACGTTCCACCTACCTATTTTACGAGCTATGCAACGGGGGTGCGTTGACGCCTTAATTTAAACGTACGCAGTTTGGCAGTGCCCTTAAATTGAAGCCAAAATTTTTGGGTCCGTCTCAAGTTGTAAAAATCAAAGGCAACAATGCGTACGATGTACAGAAGATCGGTAACAGCGAAGGCCCCAAAAACAGTTCAACTTGTATAGAGTACATGAAGCCATGGTCCATAAACAGCGATGACGAGGACGCATTCGGGCTGAATGTGGGAGAGAATCTGCATACCAGTCTTGCACGATACATATAATTAAGCATCCCTAGACAACAACGATAACCAACAGCGATAAACAACAACGATAGTCACAGCGAGCCAAATCTTAGACGACGCCAGTAGCAAGACGTGCTGCTGCAACTTGAGTAACGACGGCAACGACAAATCTGTAGAGACACACAAAGACGACGCTGAGGCGACAGACGGTCGCACCACAAAAACATTGAACGTTGAATAAGTTTGTTAAATCTAAAATCAATCAAACACATATGTAATACTGATATTAATAAATCCCCACATCAATGTAGCGTCGTTCGCGGTCGGCGCCAGACAACTAACCAAATTCGTTTTTCGGCACCCAAAGTCAATGCTGTGCATAATAATACAAACTTACATGTTGTGGTGTACTTATTCATGCATATTTCACACACATGGGCGTAGCAAGGTTCTGGTCTAAGGGGGACAAGATGTATGTAAAATGTTTTTTTACTGTACTTATGTACATAAATTAAAATTATATATAAAGTCAAAAAAAGTAGATTTATTACGAAAAGTCTGGATTCTACGGGGCCAACAGCCCTACTCCTTCCGTTTTGCTTAAGGCCAATTTCCGGTTCACATACTTAGTACCGTTTATGATGGCTAGGCACTGGAATGTTTTGTGATCGTTGATAATCATTGTGCCTTCGTCAACTAATCTAACAGACTTAAGATTGCTGGCCTGGGTGTGACAAAGGGCTGACCCTTCTGAGTGTATGCCGCTGGCGCATGTGTCTTGTGTCGTCGCTTGCAGAACGCTGCGTAGCCGGTGGTCGAGCAGTGTGTAACAGCCATAATTCCATCGGCGCATTCCGCTACAGAATCGTCTTGCATCTCATGGTGTTATTATAAGCCACGGGGAATATTGTAACTTCCTTGCAAATAGACTTAACTGGGGGATAATCAATTAATGTGTGAACTATTTTATCGGACTGAAAGACTTTTATATTGGATACTTCAATTAGGCTATGTTATCGGACTGAAAGACTTTTATATTGGATACTTCCACATGGGCACCTCTGTGGGATGTTCAATTAGAATGGACTCCAAATCGTTGTGGTCAAGGATAGTGGGGTTTGAGAGTTTTCACATGTGCGACTGTGGGAACAAGTTAATCAATCTCGGTTAGATTAATCGAGTGCCTTAGATAGCCGCGTTACTCCCATACCATAACTTCACCGTCTATGACGGACTTATAATTAGAATCAGAGTAGTCGGTGATTCGTGCGTTTGCGATGGCAAGCAGGATGAGAAGTGTGTAATAAATAGGGTCCTAAAAAATGTGCGTTCCGTTCACTTAAATTCTCCTCTTAATTTTCGGTATTACAATGGTTGAAAAATTTAAAACAATATAGAAAACATGGTAACTACCTCAGGTTGTCCTTATGGACCTCCCTCCCCTTAATAAGAACAGACGTTCCTAGGTCTGCCTGAATGGTCTCTTCATAACACAGCGGGGTTAACTTGTTGCCCAATCTCCCATTATTCTTAAGCAACACTGTGCCTCTACTTCGAAGACCCTATTTCGTCGGTATGGGTTACCGTTTCTTTCTAGCTGGGCTTGCTAAGCACTTAATGTATTATTCCGGATTTTCCCTTAAACTCCTCACTCGAATCGTAACTTACTTCTACCCGTTTTTTGCGGTAACTGATTAAATCGTTCAGTTATACTCGACAGTCGCTTGCATATTGTCCTAAAATTTGAGGTAATTCGCGATCTCTAACAGTGTCCTGTGAAAACGTTCCACCTACCTATTTTACGAGCTATGCAACGGGGGTGCGTTGACGCCTTAATTTAAATTTGCTGATGGCATTCTTAACATCAGGGTACCTTAACACGACATATTCTGATGCTAAAAAAATTCTTAGCTTCTCGAAGGCCTCGTTCTCTGTCTCACTGAAGCTAATTGCGATCGTTCTTGACATATGCTTACTTACAGAACCGTTCTAACCTTTAAGTAGGTTCGTAAGGGGCCTTGCGATTACTGCAAACTCATTAATAAAACATCTGTAATAGCTAGCTAAGCCCAAGAAGGATCTGAGAGCAAACAAATTTTTTGAAACAGTATATTCCTGGATAGCTCTAACTTTCTCAGGGTCCGTTTTTGCTCCGCCTTTTGTGCCAATGAAACTCTAATACTTTACACTTTCCTCAACAAATTGAGTTTTTCTCTAGAAACCTTCATGTTCGCGTCACAGAGACTTTTTAGAGCCCAGTCAATGTGTTTTACATGATTGGATTCATTCTCTGAGAAAATTATGACATCGCCCATATAGACGTAGCATGTCTTTCCCATCTGCTCTTGCAGAACATCATCGATTGCTCTCTGGAAGATGCTGCCAGCATTCTTTAATCCAAATAGCAATGGGAAAAATCCTACTTGCCACCATTAACAGAGAAGGATGTTTTTTCGCGGTCGTGTTCCGCAAGATAGATCTGGTGATAACCGGACGTGAGATCTAACTTGATAAAGTACCTAGCTTTGTTAGGCTTTGAGTACTTGTCCGGTATAGTCCGCTCGTTTAGCTTCCTAAAGTCGATGACAAGTCTTTTGTTTCTATTCCCACACTTATCAAACCCTTTTTCTTTTATCAACAACCCAAGTGGGGCTGTTATATGATTTAGAGGGTTGAATAAATCTATTCTGTAACAAGTCATTAATTTTCTTGTTTACAAACTCAGCAACACCTATTGCATGTTGGTATAGCTTTAAAAAAAAGGGGGTCATCGTCTACTGTACGAACTGTTGCAATGATAGAAGTATTGAAAGGCAACGCCTCGTTAGAGGTCGAAAACGCCTTAATTCTACTCAAATTCACTGTCTTAGTACTGCAACTTTTCTGTTTTATCTCCATATTTTATTATGTCGGTCTTTATGTCCATATTCATGTGTATATCCATATTCATGTTTATGAGCAAATTCATTTTCTTTAATAATTTCTGTGTTTCTTAACTAATTTTGATGAAATTTATTTTAATGCTTTCTTATAAAATACACTAGATTGATATATTGACAAGCAGCCTATGTAGTAAGAATTGAGAACATATTAAACCAAACTTGGTGGCTGTGGCTCTTATAGTTTCTGAGATATGCTCAATAAACCGGGTCAGACAACCGATAAACACTGATAATTGAAATAAACTTAATATGCGTATGACATATACGACCTTAGAAACTCCAAGTTTAGCGCCATAGCCTTTTAGTCTCTGAAATCGACGCGTTTATACAGACGGACGGACAGACATACGGACACGGCTATATCGACCTGACTAGTGACGCTGATCAAGAATATATATATTTAAGGCGGTCGGAAATACCTCATTCTGCCTGTTACATACATTTACACAAAACCATTATACCCTTATTCCAGGTATGAGGGATTCCGTCAAATAATTTTGATTTCATTTTCATTTGATTTTAACTATTGGTGAAAATACACAATCAGCTGTTCCACACAAAATCAAAACAAAGCGGGAGAATGGCCAGTCCGCTAGCAGAAAATTATTTTGAAATCTGCAAAGTGAAATCAGATCTGACGCTGATTTAACATATATATAATAAATATTGCATATAAGAAATATTGTAACATATACAGCAAGGAACCTTTTAAACTTTATTTTTCATTTTTCATATAAAATTTCAATTTGGTTAGTAAAATAAAGCATTGGAATGTTTGTGTTCGTTTTGCGGCACAACATTAAATCAAATTCTGCTGTTCGCGCCAAATTTTAAATCCATTCTCCATTCAAAATCCAAAAATCTATTCCGTCAACTGATTTGAATGTTCTTAAAGTGAATCACAATCAGTTGGCGCAATCCAAAAATACAGTTATGCACAAAGAAGCAGCTCAATTAATTTAAACTAATTATTGTAAGTACAAACGTTGCAGTTGCGACTGCGCAATACTCGTTATTATTATTATTTTGGAAAAAGGTAGATTTTTGTTACTTGTGGAGGAAGAAGTAAGCGTTGTCGAAATTTTTTGGCTTTAAATCATCAGAAAACTGCTTATTAAATTTGGGGATTCGAACTCTAAAATTATCGGATATGGATTTCACGGCATACCTGCGCCAAGATATATGGATTTTATCTATTTGCCACGCCCCAGTGAACGTAAACAAAACATTTTTATTTAGTAATCTGCCTGAAAAGGTATGCAATAGCTTTAAAACTGAGGGAAAAAAAACATCATGAGGGAGGTCACCAGAAATCTACATACAAAATTTTGTGACTCCAGCTTTAATATTGTGGGAAATATTCACCTTTTATCGATTTGCGATTTGATGTGTACCGACATGTAATCGATTTGCCAGACAGACATTGCACAAACGCAATATACTAGTTTCACTTCGTGACCGAGTATAAAAAAAAGTTTAAAAACCGGCAGCACTATATACAATTTTCAAAATGTGCAGTTGAAAGCTTTTTTTACCTGGAACTTTTTATCTGCGTACCTGAGAACTAAAACAACGTACGCCTAAGAACTCTCAAAAATACATTTCAAACAATATACAGAACAAATCTGTATCCTCTATGGTTTGGAAACTGTGGAAGTGTCAATTTTAGCGGATTTTAGCGCTTTCCCGCCAAACTAGTGGGTTTTTCCAAAAGTCGTAGAACAAAAGTTTCTTGGTTCATGTTAGGGAATAAGTCTACGAAATTACAAAAAGCAATCTCAACGCAATCATACGGTAAAATTTATACCGAAATAACATAAACTTTGCGGAAACACACAAACAATTTATTTTCTTAATAACTATTGAACGGTTAATCGGATTTTAATAAGTGAGATACTATTCGACGCGTATTCAATAATTTTTGGATGCCTGAACGAATTTTCGAATCGTTTACAGCTATATATCTTATGAACCAGATGAGCTATCACATGTTGTTTTTCTTCTAGTTTAAACGGTAACTTTCGATCGGTATATCACTCGATCTGATCAGAGTATCGTAGAAAAACTTCAAAAGTTCGCGTATATATTGCTAGCCGCTTTTGCACACTACGTTGTGTTTCGCCCCTTGCGTAGACTACCGTCCGTAGTGATGAACCGAATCATCAGCCTTACATTTTTTAACGAATTTCCTAATGAAACTATCAGCACAATTCGCTCAAAGGTGAAATAAATTAAATTCTCGGTCACATTAAATAATAATAATAATAATAATAATAAATTCCGACTGGCTTCGTCATATGTGGCTCCGCAAACTGCACATAGATTTGATACGGACTGTGGCAACCTAGTAGTGTTTCGGGGTTTCGACGATTACTGAATTTTGTGGAAATGGAAAAAAAGCTCTGTGTCTTATATCAACTTATTCGCGATGCGAATGTTGTAAAACTTCCAATTTATTAAACTTAATGCAAATTACAATTATGGAATCCGGACTGCACAGAAGGTACGTCCGTTTGTAGTACTTTGTACTGTCGCTTACCAACTTCATATATCTTAGCAACTTCTGCTATTGCTAAGCCAGCAAATTTCAAAGCTTAATAATATTACAAATATAAGTAAATAAAGATAACCATAACTAACTGGACTTAACGCTCGCTCTTAATGTTACAGCTGTAGCTTAAACCCCCATTTTACCCATTTTCAATAGGTACAAGGTAAAAAAACTTGTATTATTTGATTAAAATTCATTCATACCTGTAAATTATTACATTCTCTGGAAAGTTACCATTTCGTATCTTATAGCACTCTAACGCAGTTTCAAAAGAAGAAGTAAGTCCATTAACAAGCTCTTCTTTTTTAGTTTGGATTACAGCTTTACTGTACCAATGCGTATAAGATGAGTTTAGTGAAGCTACAAATGCTGTAATGATAATTAAGATAATTTTAAACGGAAAACGTTGTTAGTAAAATAATTTTACATACCAGCTACAGAGTTTCCCTTTTGACACGGATCGTGATATGAGTCTATTCCACAGATCATTACATTTTTAAAAGGAATCTTAACTGTCCAAAGTGATCCTCCCATTTTACAATTCATTTGTAAAACAACCTTTTGTACAATTGAACGATTTTTTGTTTCGTTCGATAAGGTCCTTGAATTTATAACCTTAAAACAATTATAAAATTGTAAGATATTTTCAATTTTACACAATTCAGTAAATTTATTACTAACACAATTAAATATGTTTTGCTGGAAACTGGCAGACTATATATTTATTCCGTATACTGTTCGTCCGTCTCTCCTTCTCCTGTGCCACACGCAAAACAGTTTTATTTATTTTTTTCGATAACCTGCTTCGATTCATTGCTTTCGAAAAAAAAATCGATTTTAAGATTTAGTTTCCTTATCATATCTCGGAAACTATAAGAACTAGAGCACCCAATTTCAATTTTCAGATTTTGGATACCTCCCTCCACTCGACGTAAATTTGAAATATTAATTCATATAATACGTTTGTCTATGTGCGACTTTGTGTGTGAATGTAATAATGCAAGGGTGTTGAAATGTATGTAATGACAGCTTGCAACTGGGTTCAGGGTATCTTCTAGTCGGGTGTTTCCGACTAGAATACTCTAACATGTTTTCGATGTAATATTTTGGAAAAACCAAATGCTCCGATGGGTGCTATATAATAACGTAGTCCGTTAGTTACATTTTGCGCATATGTTAGAAGCATAGTTACGCAATACCAAATAGGTTAGACAAAAACAATTTTCAACCGAAAATTTTAATACCTATATGAAATTTTGGTGTGATCCAGCTGATTCTCATATATGTTTTGTATGCAACAAAATGACAGACATTTAAAAAATGTTATTATGGTAGCATAGAAAATATTCAGTCATCTGAAATTCTTCCCGGACCTGTGTGCTGAAAATAAGCTAAATCACGGCTGTGATAGTGGATTTTAACCTGCAACCTACCTACTTTAGTTGCAGCTCAATCTACAGCCATGCCGCTGGGACCAAATCACAAATAAACCCGCCAAGTCTAAAATTTAGTGATGTGTCTTTTAATAGATAAAATTACACGGTAATAAAACTAACAGCTCTTAACCACGCTCCCAATCCTCAAACACGAGTTCTTATTGATCCACCCTAGTACCTTCAAAAACTACTTGCGCTTGCTGTCATGTGGCTTGTCAAAATTTTAAATTTTTAAATTTTGTACACACATTTTCCTTATTAACTTATTATTATACCGATATTAAAAAAACTTTTTGCAATAGATTAATAAAGTATTATAGTATCAACCAAAAATACCAATACCTAGAGGCGAAATCACATTCAAGCCCCAAAATTTCTGTATTCTAATTCACAAACGAAAACACCTCTACATTAGGTAACAATCTAGGGGCGAATACACATTCCAGCCCTAAAATTTCTGATATAAGATTTTGTGACGAAGAATATTTAATTCAATATAAGTTAAATTCCAAATTATAAAAAAACAGTGCCCGACTAGGAGATACCCTGAACCTAGCGGCGAGCTGTCGTTACATGCATTTAATTAAATGCCTCTACATTCACACGACACCACTGCCGCACTCAATAAAATAAAATACAAATAAATAAAAAAAAACTTTATTGCTCGCGCCTCGCGCTCGCTTTTAATATTTGCTGACAAATTTAAAATGCCGTAGTTGTGAAATTTTTAGCAACATTTTCAAACTATATTTTTCAAATGTTGGTTGCAGTTGATCTGCGAAAGCTTTTTGAGAGTGTGCATACCAATTACCAAATTTTTCCCATTTTGTTGCATCAGAATATTTCAAATCGGCGATGTCCCAGCCTTTAAGTTGCATTTGGACCAAGAAGTGTGTTAAGTTAAAAAAATAAGTAAGATGGCTTTAGTCGGGTTTCCCCGACTAGAAGATACCCTGAACCCAGCGTCGAGCTGTCGCTACACACATTTAAAGCTCTTTGCATTCATACACACATTCACAAAGTCGCACATACAACACACACTCACAAACGCACGTAGCAATCTGCGCACTTTACACATCGGCTGCGCTTGGCCCCACCATGGAAAATGAATTTTTAAATAACTTCTAAGCTAAGAGTATTCTTCACAAGTACATATTAAACCAAATTTTGTGTTGCTGGCTCTTAAAGAGAGATACGCTTAAAGAACCGGATCAAAGAAACCGATTAATATCGATAGTAAGAAAATGGGGCGGGTTATCGATCATTTTAAATAGTCTTAATCTGCCTATGGTGTACACGAACTTATAAAACTAAACTTTAATCCGTATTGCTGCACTTGCTGCCAATTGGATTGTCAAATTGATCAAATTTTACCACACGTTTTCTTTAATAACTTCTGTTTCTTAACAGATTTTATAGTATATATAAATATTCATTATAACCAAATTTGGTGTTTCTAGATCTCATAACCTGCGAAATGAGCTTAAAAAATGAGAGGTTATTGTAGATTTTTATCGATTTTAATTTTAGAAGGACGGACAGACGGACAGACAGACGGACGGACATGGCTAGATCGACTCGGCAAGTGATGCTGATCAAGAATATATATACTTTATAGGGTCGGAGAAAATAAAAAATAAACAGCAGGAAAACTGCGTTGACACAGCAAGATTCGAACTCGCGTCTGACAGCGCGCCAGGCAACACCTCTACCACCGAGTTACAGCAGTAGTTTGATTGCCTCTGTCAAAATCTGAGCTTAGAAACACACAATCACAAACAATCGCTTTGGAATTCGAAAAGAGCTCACGCATTTGAATGTGTTTATACATATGTATGTATGGGTACACACGCATGCAGAAAACGTCTGCGCTTGGTCATTACGTGGTTTGCCAATAAGCAAATACATTTTCTTAATAGCTTCTGTGTTTCTTTACCGATTTGGATACAATTTGTTTTAATGCATTCTGATTGTTCTGTAGTATAGTAATAACTTCTGTATTTCTTAACCGATTTTGATGCATCTTAATGCAATAGATTCTTCAAGTGCTATAGTATATATAAATATTCATTCGAACAAAATTTTGTGTCTCTAGAGCTCATAATCTACGAAATAAATTAGAGGTTGCTATAGATTTGTATCGATTATATGAAAACGGTGTGAGTTATCGGTCATTTGAAATAAACTTTATCTGCTCGTCCCAGTGACGAGTTTATATTTGAAAAGTTAGTCTCTAGCTCGTATAGAGACTACAACCGACTACATCCGAGATCGACGCGTTCATACATTCGACGGACAGAAATACGGACATTGCTAGATCGACTCGGCTGTTGATCCTGATCAAGGAAATATAAACTTTATGGGGTCGGAGATGCTCCCTTTTGTCTGTTACATACGTTTGCACAAAACCATTATACCCTTTTTATAAAAATAGGGTATAAAAATAGTAGGGCATTCGGCACATTGCAAAAAGTTATTTTTGGGTACACAGCAGCTAGAGCTTTTTGAGTAAAGTGCCGAACGCCTGCTCTTTTTTTATAATTTGGAATTTTTGGTGTTTTTGTTTGATATCAGACATTTTTTGGATTACTTTTGAACGTTTTACCTTGTCAAAATGTGTTTAGTTTTGAAGTTTATTAATATACCCCATTACCATGATCAAGAGTCGATCCCAGCTGAACGCTGCCTCTCCGAAAACTATTTATATATTTATATATCGATAAACATTTTATTTGAGAAGACGCCATTCTCAATTAAAGATTGATATGGTAAGGCGCTTGTATAACTTCATGTTATCAATTCAATCAAATTCCGTGAACTGATTTTGATTAAATTTTTATTTGATTTCAACTTTTTGTAAACATTCACAATAAGCTGTTCCATACAAAATCAAAACAAATCAGCAGAGTGGCCAGTCCGCTATCAGAAAGTTATATGGGAACACATATTTTCAAAGTGAAATCAGATCCAAGGATGATTTCATATACACTCAATCCTCTTGTTATGCGGTAGATACGTTCATCAGAAGACCACATTAATAAATCGCATAACAACTACATATATAGTAACAAGATGGGTCTAGTCCCCGGGGACACCCGACTAGGAGATACCCTGAATCCAGCGGCGAGCTGTCGTTACAAACATTTAAAGCTCTTTGCATTCAACCACACATTCATAAAGTCACACATACACACACACACAAACGTACGCAGCAAGCTACGCACTTTACACATAACGGCTGCGCTTGGCCCCACTATGGAAAATGAATTCTTGAATAACTTTAAAACTAAGAATATGATCGTTATGAAATTTTCAGTGCTTAACAAGAGCATCCAAATCTATCAACCGAAGCGCAAGTCTGTAGTATTTGATTGGGGGGCGAATGGGGGAGGTATCCTAAATTCGAAATATCTACTACCTGCGTATTCTTAACGGGTACATATTAAACCAAATTTTTGGTGTTTCTAGCTCTTAAAGAGAGATACGCTTAAAGAACCGGATCAAAGAAACCGATAAATATCGATTGTAAGAAAACTGGGTGGGTTATTGATAATTTTAAATAGCCTTAATCTGCCGATGGTATAAACGAACTTATAAAAGTAAACTTTAATCCCTAGCTCTTATTGCAGCACTTGCGGCCAATTGGATTTTCAAATTGATCAAATTTTTCGTTAATAACTTCTGTTATTCTTAACCGATGTTGATAAATATTAATGCAATAGATTCTTCTAGTGCTATAGTAAATATCAATATTCATTCCAACCAAATTTTGTGTCTCTAGGTCTCATAACCTACGAAATAAGCTACAAAATTAGAGGTTGTTGTAGATTTTTATCGATTTTAGGAAAACGGTGTAGGTTATCGATCATTTGAAATAATCTTGATCTGCGCGGGTCATGGACGAGTCTATAGCCGAAAAGTTGAAATCTCTAGCTCTAATAGTTTCCGAGATCTACGCGTTCATACAGACAGACGGACAGACAAACGGACATAGCTATGTCGACTCGGCAAGTGATGCTGATCAAGAATACATATACTTACAAAAAGCTTACAAAACCAATAAACCCTTTTTACCCATTTTCAATGGGTTCAGGGTATAAAAATAGGGTGGTGTTCCATAATTTTAATAATAAATAATAATTAATAATTAAAACCAAAAAATCGCATAAAAACAGACATGACTTATATTGCATAATTAGGGATAAGTCCCAAAAATTCCGAAAAACTCATAAGACAAAAAAGATCGCACATAAAAGTCAATATCAAAGAAGAAAAAATGAAAGCAGTGGATACCTAAACTTTTGAAGAAAAGAGGATTTCTAAAGGCATAACTTTTTGTTGCTGCTTGGTTTTTTTCCATCGTAAACAAGTGAGAATGTTGCAGTCGGGTGTAACCGACAGCGAATTACTCGTTCACAGTGTAATAACAACTAAAACATGTACCCTAGCACTATGTGTATTAATAATAATATAATATACAAGTATAAAATACCAAAAAAAAAGTTTGCCTCTGTGCGATCACAACTGTCACCTTAACAGCGTGTTAGTCATCAGCGACACCAACCATTTTGTTTTTGACGAAATGCACGTTGAGTTATCTAATAACCAAACCTATCCAATAAAAATAAACATAGAATTCCAATTGAAAACTGCATACAGAAACCGTTGCGATTGGTGCACATGATAAACACTACTTATGTTAAAATCATATTTTTTTGTTATTTTATGTGGGATAACAGTTCAATTTGTGTTAATGTTAAGGATTAAATATATGTATTAAATATATGTATATTTATGTGTGGATGTATATATATACTTGACAGAGAATGCGAATAATTATAAATAATAATTTTTGCTGCATTGTATACTGCACTACTGTTGATCACGTTGTGACAAAACTAAACTCAAGTTACATGTACAACAATAGCAAAATCAATCAGCAATCAAATGCATACAAATTCTAAGAATTCGAAATAGTGTAGCAGTCAGCCTCTGTAAGCAGTAAAAAAAATAAATAAAAATAATTACCGAAAATATGCAATTGATGGCGCCAGCAATGTTGCACTGGCATCATTGATGTTGTGCACATATCGAGCTTTGGACATTGGGGCGGTAGTGGGCCTAGCCAAAAAAGTTTGGATGCGATCTTTAGAGGAGGTCATCAGCAATCTGTCGGAATACATTTTATGAATCTAGCTTTAAAAGTGAGGGATATATATAGATTTAATCGAATTGCCACGCCCCTAGTCGGCGCATCCCGAAACCCGTAACACTTTATCTGACGAGGGTACACGCGAGTATATATAAAAAATTTCAAGTCTCTAGCTGTAAATACAATAACGGCGAAAAAAATTGCGTTCATACGGACAGACGGAGGGACAGCATGACGGACAGTGCACAAACCCAATATACTAGATTCACTTAGTGAAGGAGTATAAAAATAAATGTATTGTTTTAAAACCAAATACCTTACGCAATGCAAACATTAGTTCCTATGGCAATTTATTCAAAAATATTAAACTTACCATAGTTGCGCTATTGTATTGCCTTTTCTGTACTAATGATGTTAAAAATATCTAAACATCGATGTATCGGTGTTAAAAGCAGAGGGGTTTGCCAATTTTAACTCGATAATCTTTTTTCGCATCGATGATTACACTAGGTAATAAAGCTTAATTTTGAATTTGTATTGTTTACCAAGATACAAAAAAAAACTTTAAAAATATTTGTTTGTTGATTTTTCGAGATAAGACGAAAAACAAATTGTATTTTAAATAATTAAATAATTAAATAATTTGAGGTTGTTGAAGATTTTAATTGATTTTAGGAAAACGGTGTGGGTTATCGATCATTTGAAATAAACTTGATCTGCGCGGGTCATGGACGAGTCTTTAGCCGAAAAGTTGAAATCTCTAGCTCTAATAGTTTCCGAGATCTACGCGTTCATACAGACGAACGGACAGATAGACGGACATGGCTAGATCGACTCAGCTGTTAATCCTGATCAAGAATATATATACTTTATTTGGTCGGAGATGACTCCTTCTACCTCCTACATAAAACACTATTATACCAATTTTCAATGGGTTCAGGGTATAAAAATAACGTATTGCGATGTGCGGAATGACCAACTATTTTTGTATAATTTGGAACTGATCAGATTTTCCCGGCCCTGCTGCAATACAGCCTAGAAGATATACTTAGTCCACTCATTGGTCTACTTATGGCGATCGCTTAAGAGAAGGATTGGGATAAAGACTTGCATTTCTGGTGCAGATTGCAAGATACCATACTATACACAATTCACCTACATCAAGGGCAGATCGACATAGGTCGCTCTACATTAGATAGTCCGTAAGATTGAAAAGGCATTCGAGGCGAAGGAAATTGCTTTGTGTTCCTTCCTATATGTCGAAGGGGCCTTCGACAACACTGGCTGTCAGTCAGTAACAAGGGCATCTAGCATCTAGAGGGGTTGACTCCTTCTTTATTAATTGGATAGAGAGAATGCTTATGCACAGAGACATTAGATCCTTACTGGACGCCACCACTGTCCGCATCCGTGCGGTCAAAGGGTGTCCACAGGGCAGGGTCCTGTCTCCCTATCTTTGATCCCCAGTGAGGAAATAATAGTCCCCGGAAAGTTCGGCTTAACCATCACCGAATTGATGCAAACGGCAGTCTACACGACCCTAAGATGGTGCACAGATGTGGGTCTCAATATCAACCCACAGAAGACGGTCATAGCTCCCTTTACGAAACGGTACAACCTTGATGTCGGTCAGCTCTACATCGGTGGAACACCCGTCGAGCTCTACAGTGAGGACAAATATCTCGGTGTGAATCTGGATAAGAGACTTAACTGGAACTCGCACTTAGACAAAACGTTGACCAAAGGTACTCATGCCATATGGGCAAGTCGTCAGCATGTTGTCACGTACGCTTCCCTCGTCTGGTAGAAAAAGGTCCAGCAATCAATGGCCACCGCCATTGGGATGATGAGAGCACTTATAATAATCGCATGAGCCTGCAGAGGTTCACATACGGATCAAAAATTAATCAAAAACTAATCATTCAACCTCTTTCCTCATGGATGATTACGTCAAGACTGGTAGCGGATTGCTGGAATTGTCTTCAGCAACTCTCAAAAAGAAACCGGGTCACACTTTGTTGGGTCCCATGGCATTCCAGAATTTCCAGCAAGTTGCGGACGGGCTATTTAGGCACGGTTCCGTAACCCCCCTTCTTGGACCTGAACCCTGTTGTGTGTTAAGCTGGGCCTCTGCCAAAGAGTTGACACAGGAATGGTCAAGGAAGGATAGGGGACGGAACTAAGGCTCTTGGTGTCCTATCTCACGGGACAGCACACAGTCAAGTATCACCTCCACAAAATGCGCCTAGACTCTGCAGAGAGGATGACGAGACAACAAAGCTCATTTTATGTGATTGTCCAGCCATTATTTGGAGTAGGAGGAAGTATCTATGCAGAGAATCTGTTACTCCAGCACAGATCAGAAATTTCTCTCCTTCATAAGGGAGGCAGAACGTCTCTTGACCCAATAGGGAGCCCCATGTTGCTGTGTCTTTAAAATCTCTGTTGTGAGACTCCCTCACAAATAATATTAATAATAATAAATACATAATTATTATTGCTATATTAGAATAATGTAGATATTTGTAATTTGTGGGGGAGGAGGTGGGCATTGCCGAAATTTTCGACTCTATATTTAGAGGTCATCAGAAAACGGCTTACTAGTTTTTTTGACTCTAGCTCTTAAGCGACTCACCCCGCCCCAAGATATATGCCCCCAGGGGGCATGGGCCAAAATTGTTTTAAGGATCTTTAAGGGGCGGGCAGTAATCAACCTTTCAAATTTGAGGAGTCTAGCTTTAAGACTGTGGAAGATATAGGCTTTCGCGATTTGAGGGGGCTGGGGGGCGTTCTAGTAGGCGTGGCCGGAATATAAGGTCCCAATTTTTAGGGAGGTCACCAGCAATATTTTTACCAAATTTGGTGGCTCTAACTTTCCAATTGTGGGAAACATACACGTGTTACCGATTTGTTCTTTCTGATATATCGACCTTTGCGATTACGATTCTTTGACTTTCATAAACCAGATTTGGACAGAAGGTGCATTATCAGATCGCATTAGAAATGGCTTTAATAAGTCGAGTATTACTGCGGACGGTATTCTGCGCTAGGGGCGAAGCACGACGTAGTGTGTAAAAGCGGCTAGTGATATATACACGAACTTTTGAAGTTTTGCTACGATAGTCCGATCAGATCGAAAGGTATCTTTAAAACTAGAGGAGAAACATAACTCAACATGTGATAGCTCATCTGGTTCATGAGATATATAGCTGTAAACAATTCGAAAAAAATTTACATTTTTGGAGCAAATGGGACCGTTGGGGGCTTTCAAAAATTCGGCATCTTAAAAATTGCGTGTTTGAATAGGCGTCGAATGGTACCTCACTTATTCATCTCTATGGAAGTTTGTGGGCTTTTCCCCTATCGTGAACCAAGAAAGTATTCTTCTACGACTTTTGGAAAAACCCGCCAGTTTGGCGGGAAAATCCTAAAATCTGCTAAAATTGACACCCCCACAGTTTCCAAACCATATATGCTATATGCTATATGCTATATGTTCTATTGTTTGAAAGGTATTGTTTACGATTTTGATAAATGTTAAATATGTTGTAGGCATTGAGTTTCCGCAATTTTTGGTGTATGTCACATATCTGGGTGAGTGCCCGCGGTTACAACAAAAATTGAGCTTCATATGGGTTAGTTGTATCAGTTGTGATAAAATGATCTATAAAGGACTTTACAAGGGCAATGCTTGACTCATCAGACAAGTCAAGCTTGGGGGCATCTTTCAGCCAAAACATGCCATGAATATGTGGTGAGCCTCGTTGCTGAAACTCAACTCGCCAATAAAACTTTATGACCCTATGACAACCGAAAACATCGCCTACCTTTTTCATTAGCTTTAAAAGCTGCATGAACTGAAAATCAAAACACCTAGCACAAGTTGCGGGATCTGCTCTAATCAGACGGGATTTTTCATTAAAATGCATAACTAATGCTGCTTCTTCAGAAATATCTAACTTATCATCGTTTTTGTAAGTAAAACTATCAGCTCCGTTCACATAGTCGGAAGACCGAAATGCCTAATCATGGCCATAACCTTCTTTTTTTCTGCTTCCCAGTGAGCAGGAGACGTGCGAATACCTTTCAAAACCCTATAGCCATCATCGTGGCGTTTTAAGACCGTTAGCCGCAGAAATGCCTTGAGTGGTGCTGTGCTTACGTAAGCAAATGGAAGTATTGTTCCTAATATTAATCATTTCCATCTTTTTGTAGTAAAGAAATAATTTATCAGTTCTCTCTGAGCATTTTCGTTGAATGACAGCAAAGATAGTTGGGAAGGCCAGCTCCTTTAAATCACAATCTTCGATCATATCCAAAGGACGCTGACCCTTCCAGAAGCTATAACTATCCTTTGCATGGCAATCTTTTCTATAGGGACATTTTTTAAAAGTGTTTACTGGCCTCCTGGATTAATTATCTCTGTTTCTATATTCCTATTTTGCTCGTTTGTTGAGGCTTGAGCAGATCTTTCTTCTAATTGGGTTCCAAGTCCCTATCATCAGTTGATGGAACGAAGGGAACTTCGTCAGACGAAAAGGAAGCTAGCCACGGTTCGTGAATAGCTATTTGGTGCTTCCCGTAAAGCTCGGTATTGACTAAAAGTCTAATTACATCAACAACTTTGGAGGGCCTAATGGTTTCACCCATGATATCATGGCTATATTCCATTCTACGCTTGAGATGAATTTGAACTACCTCTACTTCATTGAACGCCCTTAGAAGTGAACTAACTAAATTGGCCACGGGAATTGGTACATTGGTACTGCTCCTTTAATTGCATTTTGGCAGCCATATCCTAAGGACTTAATAATCATAAACTGAACCCATTGAAAATGGGTAATAAGGGTATAATGGTTTTGTGCAAATGTTTGTAACAGGCAGAAGGAAGCATCTCCGACCCCATAAAGTATATATATTCTTGATTATTACTATTAGTAGCTTAGTCGATTAAGTCCTGGCCGTCTGTCTATCCGTCCGTCTGTCCGTCCGTCTGTATGAACGCGTCGATTTCAGAGACTACAAGGGCTAGAGAGCCGAGTTTTTTTTAATCGTATATACCATACGCAGATCAAGTTTATTTTAAATGATCGATAAATGGCCCCGTTTTCTTATAATCAGTGTTTATCGGTTTTTTGATCCGGTTTTCTGAGTCTGAAATCAAGTACTACAGACTTGTGCTTTGCTTACACTGATTTCAATGCTCTTGTTACGTCCTGAAAATTTCAAACCGATCCTATTCTTAGTTTAGAAGTTATTTAGAAATTAACTTTCCAAATTGGGGCCCAAGCGCAGCTGCTTGAGCATATCTCAGAAACTAATTTTTTTTCAGAATGCTATATAAATGTTCTATAGTACAATAAGAATGCATTAATACAAATTTCATCCAAATCGGTTAAGAAACACAGAAGTTATTAAAGAAAAGTTATTTGTATATTGGCAAACCACGTGGTGGCAAGTGCGAACCGCAGACATTTACTGCATGCGTGTGCACCCATACATACGTATGTATATGCACTTTCTTTTTCGAATTCTGAAGCGATTGGTTGTAGGTGTGGTTTAATCTCAGATTTTGACGGGGACAATTGAGATGCAACTGTGGGTCGGTGGTAGTCGTTATTGCCTGGCGCGCTATCAGACGCTGGTTCGAATCTGGCTTGGGTCAACGGAATATTTTTGACTGTTTATTTAAACTTTTATTTTATTTTGTTTTTAAACTTAACACACTTATTGGTCCAAGTGTAACTTAATGCTGGGACATCGGCGATTTGATATATTTTGGAGCAACGGAACCGGGAAAAATAGGTATTTGGCATGCACACTCTCAAAAAGCTTTTGCAGATCAACTGCAATCAACATTTCAAAGATATACTTGTAGTTTCCTATTTTGTGAAAATTTTGCGAGAAATTTCACAAGTACGGCATACTAAAATGTGCCTGCAAATATTAAAAGCGAGCGCGAAGCGTGAACGTTAATTTTTATTTAGTATTTTATTTTTTTTATTTTACTAAGTGCGGCTGTGGTGTCGTGAGTATGAATGCAGAGTCGTTTAATTAAATGCATGTAACGACAGCTCGCCGCTGGGTTCAGGGTATCTCCTAGTCGGCTACTTCCGACTAGAGCTATCTTACTTGTTTTTCCTAATTTAATGCTGCGACTGCATATTTTGCAAAAACTAACCTATTATCAACAGATGAATATGTAGAGGATAGATATAAAATATCTGAACTAACATTAGCTCTGCACTTGCTTCCAATTACCTCACTAGAAATTTTGTCCACTTGATGTGGAAACCACAAGCCTTTGCAACAAATGCAAGCCTGATCGGTTCCCTGCTTGACTGTTCTATTTAATACAGCTATTAGGCCATCTAAACTAGGGCTTATAGCTTGAGATCTTCTATCTGGAAAGATAGTCACGTTCTTGCCTGTTCCTGATTGCATTTCTCCTATTTTGTGCTATCCTATTTTCTGTATTGCTTCTGTGCTGGCTTACTCTCTGCGACAAACTTCTTTTGGCATCAAACGCCTCCTGTCGTGCTTGAATTCGAGCACTTCGCCTTGCACTTGTATTTCGAGCCTGCTCGATTATCGTATGAATAGGATCGTCTCTAACCTGAGATCGCTGACTCCTATCCCTTGCTCTCTCTAATATTCGTCTTTGGAAGTCTTGTCGACAGCTTGCCCTTCGAACAGTGTCTCGACCTTGTTCTGCTGCCCAATACAATGGATCTTGCCTTCGTCGAGCAGCGCGGTCAAGAGTTTTTCGAATCTGTTCGTCTGCCCTATAAGCTGGGTCTTGTCTGCGACTCGTTCGTCGCGAATTATTTACTATTTGCTTCAGTTGTCTAACTGGAGAATTAGTATATATATATTTATAATATATTTTTATAAATATATATAAGCGGGCTGCAACAAAAAAAATAATATCTAATATATAAAATATCCAATATATCTAATAATTAAATATAATCAATGCAAAATTTTTTTTTTTTGGAAATTATTATTATTTATATATATATATATTATATTTATTAAAATATATAATATTATTAATCAAAACAAAATTTAGTCTTTAGAAAGACTATTATTTGCCATGAACGGCCGAAATAAAACGACTAAAATATTTTGTCGATAATTCTTTGAAACACGATTTGAAAACACCATTTAGTTTATTAAACTCAACCTCTCACTAATAGACAATTTTAAATTATTTAAAAACCGAAAAAATCGCAAAATAAATGAAAATCGTAATTGAAGTCGACGATATGCAGAAACGTCGGAAGCATGTGGGCAATCGCAGGCTAAGGACTAAATCGATTGACGCTCGCTCTACGTTTTGTGATCGGAAATGCATTCCAGTCATGAAAAATGCGCTCTATAAAAACAATGAGCCTTTATTGAAAGCTCATTTCCATTAGGCGGGCAAGCATTAATAATTTAAGTGAAAGATCATTGTAACAAATTATGAACATTTAAATACTTAAAAATGTATTATAATATTTTTATTCATTTAGATTATTTCTTGCATAGAAATAAAGATGGTATTAAGGAAAAAGATCGTATTTTAATAAGCGCAAATTTTAAAAACCGATGCTGAAAATTTTCTTCCTTGCTGGCGCAACTATGTTTATTTTAAATATTTTTAAGAACATTAAACTCACATACAAATTATACAGTAGTAATCCATTGATTTCATCTAATTGGATAGTTGTATTGCTTTAAAAATAAAACGATAGTTCAATGAAAAAAATATTTATATACAATGTATGTATGTATGAATATATAAGACATGTACATGTTTGCATGAGATAATAGATGCATTCTATGTGTATATACAACATACATTCATACATATGTTGTGTACATTGACTCATATGAAAATGCGGCAAATACATAAAACAGAATTACAAAATATATACACTTCTGAAAAAAGTTACACCCGGCCCGACTCGAACCCACGTCTTAAGGACTGCGTGCTGATATTTCCTAAACGACACCACAGGCTCTCTTAGAAACCTAACCGAATTTGTAATGTATACGCATATAAACAAAAATTAATGCTCGCGCTTTGCGCTCGCTTTTAATATTTACATACAAATTTTAATATGCTGTACTTGTAAAATTCTCGCAAAAATTTCACAAAATAGGACACTAATTTTGGTTGCAGTTGATCTGCGAGAGCTTGCCAAATATAATTTTTCCCCCATTTTGTTGCTCCAGAATATTTTAAATCGCCGATGTCTCAGCATTAAGTTGCACTTCGACTAAGAAGTGTGTTAAGTTTAAAGAATAAATAAAAAATAAAATAAAAACTTAAATAATCAGTACAAAAACTCCATCACCACAGTGAGAGTCGAACCCGCGTCTGGCAGCTCGCCAGGCATCATCTCTATTACCGACCTATAGCAGCTTTCAAATTGCCTCCGTCAAAAGCTAACAAAATAGCACACATGCACAAACAATCGCATCAGAATTCGAAAAACAGCTCACGCATATGAATGTGCATATGTGCAAATATATATGTATATATAGGTGCACACGCATGATGAAAACGTCTGCGCTTGGCGCTTGCCACCACGTGGTTTGCCAATATACAACTACATTTTCTTTAATAACTTCTGTGTTTCGTAACCGATTTGGATTAAATTTATTTGAATGTATTCTTATTGTTCTATGGTACCTTTATATGGCAGCCTGTACCAAAGCAGTTGCGCGTGGCCACCAATTTGGAAAGTTAGTTCTCAAATAAAATCTAAACTAAAAATAGGATCGTTACGAAATTTGCAGGACGTAACAAGAGCATTGAAATCAGTGTACTGTGTGCCTTTTTACCCACTTTCAATGGGTTCAGGGTATAAAAAGGATGTGCTTCCTCGTGTCTGTTTTTGGACTGGCACGGCGTTGCATCACTAAGGACCGATAGTAGGAACAATTGGCCAACGCTCTCACGCGACCACCAGAACTGCTGGGTCTTTTTCGAATTCTAATGTGATTGTTTGTGCATGTGTGTTATATTCTTAGCTCAGATTTTGACAAAGACAATTAGAATGATGCTTTAGCTCGGTGGTAGAGATATTGCCTGGGAGGCTATCAGACGCGAGTTCGAACATCGCTTGTGTCAACGGAGCTTTGTAAACCTAATGCTGGACATCGACGATTAAAATATTCTGAAGCAACAAAATGGAAAAAATTTGTATTTGGAATACACACTCTCGAAAACCTTTTTGCAGATCAACTGCAACCAACATTTGAAAGATATAGCTTCCAAATCTGTGAAAATTTTGTTAGAAATTTCACAACCGCGGCATACTCAAATGTGTGTGCAAATATTACTGTATTATTTATTTTTATTTTATTTTACTAAGTGCGGCTGTGGAGTCGTGTGTATGAATGCAGAGGGGTTTAATTAAATGCATGTAACGACAGTTCGGCACTGGGCTCAGGGTATCTCCTAGTCGGGCACTCCCACCTAGAGCCATCTTACTTGTTTTCTTCTGTGTTTGTTCTTACGCACATGTGTGCAAGACCAGATCATTTTCGATACAATACTATTCAATAACATACAATTATTTGTTATTTGATTCCATGTTGGCGGATTCCATATTGTCAAAAAGGACTGTGGTGGACTACGCTGGGCATGCCCAGTTTGCATTGATGTACAAATTGATTTCTCTAAAATATATAATTCTGTGAGAAACCAATTCTTAAAACTTAATAATACCGCTAAGCAGACTTTGACTCGGGCATCCAATTGCTTAGCAATTATAAATTTGAGTCTCCCCTAATCGCCGGTTAGAGTCTAAATTTGTAAGTGTTCCCTCTCCCTTGCCCCTAAATCTGCCCATCCACCTTCGACTGTTTTGGATACGCCTCAACACTTGGACGTATCTCCAATGTTGTCTTTATCGCCTTCTCCAAGTGATTGTCCGATTATCCCTCTGGTTCCTGAAGAGCTGCCGAATGACCCAATTATTGAGGCGGCTCTGATCAATAAGTCTAATACTGCACTTTCAGTTCCTGGTCGCATAGGTAGACACTCGCGCAATTCAGCCCAAGCTTCAAGCAGCAACCATGCTGCCGTTTCTACCCCGCCTGCTCCGACTTTAACAGTTGTTAGACCTCGCAAACAAGTCTTTGTGTCCAGGCTTTCCTCGGACACAAATTGTGAGTCATAGGCAGCTTTTATCGCTAGTAAATCTTCTGCTGGTGTAACAATTCCTCGAGAAATATCCTTTTTTAAAATTAATGTCCCTCATGATGCGTTTATAATCATTTGTGATTTACCACATTGGCCACCTCACATCATTCTTCATGAGTTTAAGCCTAAAAAGAGAAATCAGCCTTCACCTGTCACCCTCCCGGTTTCCTCAGTGCAAGAAGCATTGCATTGCTTCAAAAAACTGAAGCCACATTCCGATCATTTTTCCATTTCATACCAGAATGTCAGAGGCCTTATATCCAAATTGAAAAATCTTCTTATGGCTAGCACTTTCTTTTTATCTGACATTATTGCTTTTTCAGAAACTTGGTTAAATTCTACCAAATCTGACTGCGAAGTGTTTTTGAATAACTTTACTGTTTATAGACAGGATAAACCGACTTGTCGAGGTGGTGGGGGGTATTAATTGCAGTTACTCACTCCTCACTTCAATCGGAATTTTTCCATTTTTCTGCGTATACTGATGCAGAGATGGTTTCTGTAACAGTAACCCTCCAATATATCATATATCCCTCCTTCTTCTAATATTGAGGTTTGTATGCAGCATTAGGCATGCATTAACGACGTATCTTCTCACGTGCGCGATAATGACGTATTTGTTGAGTTGGGTGATTTTAATATACCAAACATTTCTTGGTCAATATTCTCATCCTCAAATTATCTGGTGCCTTCAGCCCATCATGACATTTTAGATAGTATGTTTTTGATCTCTTGTTGTTCCAGATCTATTCTATTTCAAATTAACTGAATAGAACACTTGGTCTTGTCTTTGTCAACGACCATCGTATCGCTGTTATCTCGAGGTCATCCCCTCTTTCGGTCCCTGAGGATACTTATCATCCTACTCTTGAGGTGGCACTGTTCGTTTGCAAAACTCTAAATTTACATTCGACAACGCCTCATAAGCCCTGCCGTTGCTTTCGCAAAGGAGACCTTGCCCCGCTTAATAAACTTATTTATGCAACCATTCTTTATGACGCGGTTGATATATATAATGCTACTAAGATCTTTTATAAAATTCTAAATTCACTTCTAGATGTCTGCATTCCTAATTGTATCCTTCGCCTTGATTCGGCAAAACCTTCCTGATTTACTCCCACACTATCATACTTAAAAAACATTAAAGTTAAATGTTTTAAAAAGTTTAAAAAGGCTGGTTTTAATTCTGACTATTTCAAAGCCAAGTCAAACTTTTTTTATTCATAATTCTCAGTGCTATGAAAATTATATTGCCCGTTGCAAAAGACAATTTACTCAAGGCCCTAAGCAATTTTACCGTTTTGTAAATTCGAAGCGCAAATCTTCATGCTTGCCTTCCCATTTTGTCTAGGGATAGAAAAAGCAAGTAATGATTCTGCTGCTTCTGATCTCTTTGCTTACTTCTTTCAGTTACCCTATTCCTCTGTCTCCTCTGATAATATGTCCTATCCTTACCACATTGTTACTTGTAATTCAATCTTTATGTCTATCATTACCCACACCTCCCTTATTTCTGCTATTAAATCATTAAAAACTTCTTACTCAGCTGGGCCAAACAACATTCCTAGTTGTCCCTTCTTCGCCCATTACCAAAGCGTTTTAATCTATCCATTGAATCTTCTGTTTTCGTATCGTATATTATTCCGCTGCACAAAAAAGGTGGTAAGTCTGATACAACAAACCATACAGACGGACATGGCTAAATCGACTCTGCTCGTTGTCCTGATCAAGAATATATATACTTTATGAGGTCGGAGGTGCTTCCTTCTGCCTGTTACATAAATTTTCACAAAACCATTATACCATTTTTACCAATTTTCAATGGGTTCAGGATATAAAAATAATTACTTCCACTTTCACTTCCAGCATCTCTGCAAATCACTTCCATCCCCTGCTCAGCATGGTTTTATTGGAGCCAGTCAACTAAGACCAACTTGCTTCAATTTACCTCGCTGGTAAATGATGCTTTTCTGGCAAAAAAGCAAACTGATGTCATTTACACCGACTCTAGTAAAACATTTGACTCTGCACACCATGAACTTTTACTGCTAAAACTCGACCGTATTGCTTTCCCTCCCTGTCTTCTGTCTTGTATTTATCTAAAAGGTAGAACTCAAAGAATCTCGTAGATCTAAAATTTCTAAACAGATTTATGTTACGTCAGGTGTACCTCAAGGTAGTCATATTGGACCTTGGAGTTCTCTTTGATTCGAAGCTGACCTTAAATTTTCACATATCCTCTATTGTAAACGAGGCTACAGGTGTCCTTGGGTTTATTAAAAGTTGGTCGAAGGAGTTCAACGATCCCTTCACAACGAAACTTCTCTACATTTCACTTGCCAATCCTGGAAAACTGCTCGTGTATCTGGTCTCCGCAGTATAAAATCCACCAGGATCGTATTGAGTCCGTCCAGAAGCAATTTTTGGTCTTTGCTTTACGTTGTTTAAACAGGGCTCCCAATCTTCGCCTGCTATCGTACTCCAGCAGTCTTTTACTTCTGAATCTTCAGTCACTAACGAACCGTAGGACAATCCTTGTTGTTGTTCCTACATAAGTTGATTATTGGCGACATTGATTCCTCGTTTCTTTTAGGTGGCTTGAACTTCTCTGTTCCCTTTAGATCTACTAGAAACTATTACCCCTTATTTCTGCCTACATGCACGACAGGCTATGCTTTGCACAACTCTTTTCGTGTATTATGCCTACAATATAATAGCCTATTCCACATGTTCTCCTCAGAACTCTCTCTTCCAATAATAAAATCTTTGCTTTCAGGATACCTTAGGGAAATCACTGACCACAGTCAGTTGTGAGCAGGGGCATAGCTTGCCGGATGGGCTAACAAATAACCCCATGGGGTCAGCGATTTTCCATCTCTGTCTCTTTCCTTTCTTCTTTCCATCAAATACTAATCATTATTATTATTAATATTGTTTCTTTCACTTTTCCTGAACATTTTGTAAGTATTTTAAACTGAATTTACATTTAAATATATATTTTTACTAGTAACGCCTTCCTATTTAGCTGTAGGTTCTAATAACGTCACTGACAATAATTAGCTGTGATTAGGGGCATAGCTGGCCGGATAATAAAATACTCCAACCGTGTCGGTGATTTTATTACAAATCTTTGTAACTCGTTAGGCTTTTTGTTTTTAATATTTGTATGTATATATACATGTTTTTATGTACCTATACATTTTCGTTGCCATTCGCTTTGTCGACTGTTTATAGTAAATAAATTGAAAAGAAAATTGATTTGTGCTCGTTCCTAGACGTCGAAGGGGCCTTCGACAACACTGATTTTTAGTCAATGACCAGTGCGTTCGCATCTAGGGGGGTTGACTCCTTCTCTATTACCTGGATACAGAGAATACTTATGCACAGAGACATTAGATCTTCACTGGACGCCACCACTGTCCGCATCCGAGCGGTCAAAGGGTGTCCACAGGGCGGGGTTCTGTCTCCCCTTCTTTGGTCCCTAGTGATAGATGAACTGCTGGTGAAACTATCGCAGCTAGGCATCGGTACCATAGGGTATGCAGATGACTTGGCAATAATAGTCTCCGGGAAGTTCGGCTTCACCATCACCGAATTGATGCAAACGGCGCTCAACACGGCCCTAAGATGGTGCACAGATGTGGGTCTCAATATCAACCCACAAAAGACGATTATCGTTCCCTTTACGAAACGGTACAACATCGGTCAGCTCTATATCGGTGGGAAACCCGTCGATCTTTCTAATGATCTCAAAATCTCGGTGTAAATTTGGATGAGAGACTTGATTGGAAAAAAACATTGACCAAAGGTACTCATGTCATATGGATATGTCGTCAGCATGTTGTCACGTAAGCTTCCCTCGACTGGTGGCCAAAGGTCCAGCAATCAATGGCCACAGCCACACAAAAAAAACAGCAAGCTTCAGCGGCTCGTATGCCTATCCCTCACAGATTTCTAGCGTACATGTCTTACTGCAGCTCTGGAGACAGTCTTCGGACTGAATCCACTGCATTTGCAAGACCACGGAACTTGTAATGATCGCATGACGGATTCACAGATGGATCAAAAACTAATCAATGGGATTGGTGCGGGTATCACAGGACACAACACCAAAATCTCGATTTGCAATAGGTACTTGGCCCAGTGTTTTTCAATCTTAGATGCACTTCACTGAGTCCTGCTCCAAACATATCCTTGACATGTGGATAAGAGGAGCCACATTAAATATCTTTTCAGATAGCCATCAGCCATTCAACCTTTTTCCTCATGGAGGATGACGTCGAGACTGGTTGCGGATTGCTGGAATTGTCTTCAGCAACTCTCACAGAGAATCCGGGTCACACTTTTGTTGGGTCCCATGGCATTCCAGAATTTCCGGCAAGGAAGTTTCGGACGGGCTAGCTAGGCCCGGTTCCGCAACCCCCTTCTTTGACCTGAGCCCTTTTGTGGGTTAAGCAGGGCCCAAGAGTTAATAGAGGAATGGTCAAAGAAGGAAGAAGAAGGGGACGGAACTACAGCTCTTGGTGTCCTATCTCACGGGACACAAAATGCGCCTAGAGTGTAGACACTGCTGAGAGGATGACGAGACAACAAAGCACATTTTATGTTTGGAGTAGGAGGAAGTATCTATGAGAATTTGTTACTCCAGCAAAGATTAGAAATTTCTCGACAAGGGATCTGCTCTCCTTCATAAGGGAGGCAGAGCGTCTCTTGGCCTAATAGGGAGCCCCATGGCACAAAATACCGCCCTTCGGTCACTGTATCTCTAAAATCTCTGTTGTAAGACTCCCTCATAAATAATAATAATAAATACTTAATTATTATTGTTATATTGCAATAATGTAGATTTATGTAATTTGTGGGGAAGGAGGTGGGCGTTGCCAAAATTTACGACTCTATATTTAGAGGTCATCAGAAAAAGGCTTACTAAATTTGGTGACTTTAAAGGGGTGGGCCTTTCAAATTTGAGGACTGTGGGGGCTGGGTGGCTGGGGGGCGTTCTAGTAGGCGTGACCGGAATATTAATGTCTCAATTTTTGGGGGAGGTCACCAGCAATTTATATACCAAAATTGATGGCTCTAGCTTTTTACAATTGTGGGAAACATACACGTGTTACCGATTTGTGCTTTCAGATAAATCGACCTTTGCGATTACGGGGGCGGGTCACCAGCAATTTTTGGAGGAGGTCACCAGCAATCTACATAGCAAACTTGGTGACACTAGCTTTAAAATTGTAAGAAATATTTACCTTTTATCAATTTGCGATTTAAGGTGTACGGACATGTTATCGATTTGCCAGCCTCCTAGTGGGCGTGGCACACAAATCTTAACAATTTGTCTGAAGCAGATAACTACAAGTATTTATCCAAAGTTTTAAGTCTCTAGCTCCAATATTGCCGAAAAAAGTTGCGTTCATACGGACAGACGGACGGACAGCATGACGGACATTGCACAAACCCAATATACTAGTTTCACTTCGTGAACGAGTATAAAAAGATAATGCAGTTAGTCTACTGCAGCGAATATGCAGATTACTGCAGTGTCCAAAATTAAAGGACGGCAATCTCTTCAAGCAATTTCGTGAAATGAAATATCCGCAAGCGACTATTGCAAATATTTTCCGATGTCAGTATACTACAAATGAACTGCAAAAATGAAACCGGGAAGAACAGATGAGCATCGGTATACCCATTGTCAGTTGCTCGTTTCAATTTTGAAACTAATTTAAGCTTAAAATCAGTGCAAGCTTACTTAAATATAGCCGACCCCAGCAAAATAGCTTACTGGAAATCTGTCAGCTAGATAGGAGTCTATGTAAAACAAGACTCTTAGATGTTATTTGACTTTCATAAACCAGATTTGGACGGAAGGTGCATCATCAGATCGCATCAGAAATGGCTTTAAAAAGTCGAGTATAAGTCACCTACAGTAAACGCACTACCCAACAAGCACATTTTGTCTGGAATTACTGATAAGCAATTTATATTGTAAATCAAGAAATATCATACATTTTCGTGGTGCCTAAAGATCCGATCCTGTATAATCCGAGGTAAATACTGCTTGACCGACTTTGAATAAAAGCAGACAGACGGATGTATAGACGTGCTTATATTCACTCGGCTGTTTATATAAAAAAATATATAAATTATGCGTATGTCTGTCTACGACGATCCAGTAATGGGTAGTGTTGGTAGGCGTCCTGCTGCTGCCCGTAGTGGACACTCTGGAGATCCGGTGGTTCTATGGTGTCCCGGGATGCTGTGGGGAGTGTGTCGATGTTCGACTCACAAGTTGTATAATGCTGGCCTTGTGGCTCAACAATTGAAGACAATGTTTAAACGGCAAGTGCCGGAGTAATGTTTATTACAAGTCAAGCATTGGCTTAAGCTATTCGAACAGAACTGAAAACTTCACCTACCAGCGGGCTGAAGCATAATTTATCAAAAATATGCCACATGCGAAGAAGCTTAAGCTACAAAGCTACAGCCAGCAAGCCGACCCAGCATAAGCGATCAAGATCAGTTTATCGACACTGAGTAATCAGGGCGTTGAACTGAAGCATTCGCAGTGTCAGCACCATGAGTGAAATTGTAAGCCAATGCAGTGTTTATTTGTAAAGCGTTTACTACTAGTACTGAACTGCTATGTGCGAGGAGCATTCGTTACACATTTCGAGACAAAATCACAATATCCTCCGCAAAAATATTAATCTTTACAAAAATTGATTACCTGTGATGCGACTGGTAGCTCTGAGCAGCAAATTTTTTTTATGGCACAATATCTGTCATCTCTGTTACTGGGACAAATACAAACGACTATTTGAGTTTGGGTGCAAATGTTTTGACGTAAAGCATCCACATATGTATCTACACGATCTTGATCTAAGGATATTATATTTGGTTTACAAATGTTCATTCCAAACGCATCACAGCATCGCTCCATATTATGTAAAAACGTTTTAGCAGATCGTATATCACTTTTTTGATGAATTAGGATCCACTTCTTCAAATGTACAAGTTCCAGCATTACATTACTTACAGCATCTTTGGAAAATTCTGCCTTATGTCCAGCTGAAACGCATTGATTTGCAAAGTATATTTGCTCTGTATCTATTTTTCGACCAATTACATTGTGGTAATTTTTAAAAAGCGTTAAGCCCCAGTTTTCAAGAATTTTTTTCGCTTCATCGTTTTGAGATACATTTTCAAAATATTTATCAAGAGCTAACATACGTTGATTTGGAGTAACACTGGTAAAAGTAGCTATTTCACGCATTAGTTTTTTGTCCGACCGAATATCATCGTGCAGGCCGGTAAGATAACAGAGTTCTGGGATTAAACAAAATTGAATATTCTCAATATTTAAAGTCTCCCCTTTCCTTAATTGTTTTACACTAATGAGTAATGGTTGTTTGCAGTCTCTTATATTAATGTTATGGTGATTTCTGTAATATTCAACGTAGCTAAAAGATCCCGTTCTTGTTTCAAATTTGGAATGCGGATTTTGAGAGAAGCATATATCATCAATTCTATACGTACGATTATTATATCGTGTTAAGACTATACTTCCAATTAAATACTTTTTGGCTTTGTCTTGGTAATTACTTTTGTTGTGTTGATAAATCTCGATTAGCATATCCAAAACTGTTTTTTGACAAAGCAGACGATGAGATACATCGCAGCAAAGCATTAAGCCACCGTCGTATTCATCGACAGTAGTTACGTAACCCGGCCAAACTTCTAATTTCGCCATGGGTATAACTTTCGGACAGGAGGGATCAAAATGTTTTCGATCAAATTTTACATAATTTAAAGTTCTCATGACTCGATCAAATAAAATATTGTACAGTTGTACACAATTTTTAAGGGACTCTTTTTTTTTATATAGTACTCTTATTTCGATGTCAGATTTATCTGAGCTTTTGGAAATAAAAGTTGTTAATTGCTTTTCCAATAAAATCGGTAAGTACAGGATGGATCCGTCAAATGTCTTAATTCCTCCAAATTTATCTTTGTGTTCATTCAAATACTTCATCCTTAAATGCACGGAATCAACCGCAGGAATAAATCTTACTTCATAAAGGTACACTCCCTTATTTGGGTCCGACTTCAGGCCAATATAGTTACACGACAAATTAACCGGTGTACCTGTAAAAAGAAATAAAAACTGGTAAAAAAAAAAATAAAAAAATTGCATATCTAGGTGCCTAAGATGGTAATTTGACTGTTACGAATATCTTGTCAAACAATACGTCAGTTAACATATTTTCAGTGGCACCCCAAAGCGAGATTCTTCACCTCCCTAGAAGAATGGCTAATTGTAGTTATAATTGGTCGATTGGTATTACAAATTATGATTTCAGAAAAACAAACATAGCAAGTAAATACTAGTCGAAATCTTTGTTGCATATTAGGTTATCCCTATCGTTTACTTTTGCAATCGGCTGCATTATTTTACCATCTTACAAAACTACGAATGGTTAGTGGTGGAATCAATAAATACCGAATTTGCCATACTTTTAAAAAACATTGTTGCTTAGAAAAAGACCAACAATTACTGAATCACGGCCTCCAAGTGGTTTGTAGTTGTGCAGTAGTTAGAAAAGTAAATATGTATCGATTGAGAGTTGATATGTAGTTAGTAAAAATGTTGTAAGTCCAGACTACACTGCTCGCCACTCGAATAGGACACTCCTAATAGGGCGTTTACACCAAGGCCGCAGTCGCAATTGCATTGATATTTCGCAACAGCCGCTATTGCCTAATACCAAATTCACAGGGTTTGTGCAAGGACAATATAAATACTAAGATAAGTAATGCGCATACATTTGAATGTAATACAAAATTTCTAGTGTGGCATTTCGCTCTTCAAAGGCCACGGCAACCGAGTGTCTTTTTCCAAAAGCCACAAGATCAAACACCGAAGTCGTTGCGTTCTGCTGCTGACACGAGAAACGAAATCAGTCGCTTGGCTGACTTCAGTAAATGCCATCGCAAGCAGGAGAGAAGCGCTCGTCTCAGCCAATGTGAGCTTATATGGTTGTATGTGTGGACATGCGCGGCTAATACCCTGACCCCTTTTTAACCCCTATGCATTTATACATACACACAAAACACACAAGGCAAGCAGCGCAATTCACTAAGCAGCTGCGCTTTTCCATCATGTTGTGTCTTAAATAATTTCTAAACTAACTGTATGATCGAAATTAAATTTTCAGGACTGAATAATTTAAATCAAGTGGTTTTTTTTAGCGACCTTTCTGTTAGGGTAAAAGGGCGAAGCCCTTTCTCTAAACAGTTGTATGCCAAAACTTAGTATAAAGCACACAAAAGGAGAAATTTTTGTCTTACGAGCTTTTCTGGAGTTTATTCGTTTTTTGGACTTCTAATTCGCAACAAGTTCAGGCTTCGAAATAGGCGTACGCAAACCAAAGGTCGATAGGAAAGTCTGCTGATGATAGATCCGGGAGGTTCTTAAAATAGCTACACAGACAACCTTCTCACTTTTTGGTGTTTTATACCTTGTTGCTATTATTGGTTCAATAAACCAATAAACTGACCTCGAGCCTGCCAAACTCGCAAATAATAATTTAATAATTTAATATTCCTGAACTAAATTTCGTGGCTCTAGCTCTTAAAGTCTCCGAGATATGCTAAAAATAACCAGCCAAACCAAAAAACCAACCAAAATAATAAGCCGGAACACAATATCGAAAAAAGGTAAGGGGATAATGGTTTTGTGTATGTAACAGAAGGAGGCATCTCCGACCCCATAAAGTATATAATAACGATCAACTGTTCAGTCACTGCAATAGTGACTGCGGCTGGTGTAAACAACTTTTTCCACTGCGACTTTAACGGACTATGTTAAGTCTGGCATAAAAAGTTTGTTTTCTTTCCCCGACTACTCATCAACCAAGCAATCTAGAATTAATTTTATTTTTAATTAAAGTTTATTTTAGTTGGAATTTTACCAGAAAAATACTTAATGCTAAGACTTTAAGTATTAATATTAAACAAAAACAGATCCACACGAAGGAACAATCTAAAAGCGAAAGTACATTCAAGATAAAAAATTTCTGGTAACAAATTTTGTGTCGAAGAATATTCAATTTAATATTAGTTTTTATTCCAAATTATACAAAATTGTTGGGCATTCGGCACATTGCAAATAGTTATTTCTGTGTACACAGAAGCTGAGGCTTGTTGCGTAAAGTGCCGAAGGCCCTACTATTTTGTAAACTCGTTCATGAAGTGAAAGTAATATATTGGGTTTGTGCAATGTCCGTCATGCTGTCCGTCCGTTTGTCCATCTGTCTGTAAAAACGCAATTGTTTTCGCCGCTATTGAAGCTAAAAACTTGAAATTTTAAATATTATCTCGTCTATAACCTCGTCAGATAAAGTGTTAAGGGTTTCGGGTTACGCCCACGGTGGGTGTGGCAATTCGATTAAATCAATTAATCCCCCTTACTTTTAAAGGTAGATGCATAAAATAAATACCGGCAGATTGCTGATGACCTCCTCTAAAGATCGCACTACCGTGCCCACAATGTCCAAAACTCGATCTGTGCACAACATCAATTAAGCCAGTGCAACATATCAAGCGCCATATATAGCATACTCTTTGGTACTTATTATTAGATTTCATTAGAATAGTGTTGTATAATTGTTCAATTAGTTTGTCACATGGGAAATTAAGTGGTCAGTGACCACTGGTCGGTAGATGGCGCTTAGATGCTAGACTTTTTCGTATTCTTAGAATTTGTGTGCGGCTGTTTACGAGTGTGCACTTGTCATATAACTTGAGTTGAGTTTTGTCACAACTTGATCAGCGTGTAGTGTGAGGGTGCAGTTAATTAATTAATTAGTTAATTAATGAATTAAATTGATTAAAAAATTCAAAAATTTTAATTTACTAAATTAATTAAATAGTTAATTCATTATTCAATTATCTCTTAACACTCTTGGACAAAGTAATATGTTGATAATCTCCTCTGAAGATCGCACCAAATTTATTTGGCTACGCCCACTACCGTGCCCACAATGTCGAAAACTCGACATGTGCACAACATTAATGATGCCAGTCCAACATATCAAGTGCCATCTATTGCATACTTTGGTAATTATTATTTGGTTTCATTAGAATAGTGTTGAATTCAATTAGTTTATCATATGGGAAATTTGGTGGTCAGTGATCACTGGTCGGTAAATGGCGTTAGCTGCCAGACTTTTTCGTATTCTTAGAATTTGTGTGCGGCTGCTTGCGATTGTAATTCTTATTAAATACTTTAAATTAAATTTCATCACACTTCACGTTGAATGGTTGGTGGCGTTGGAGTCTAACGCGGGGTCTGCGTGTTAACTGTGCGGTAGGCCCGGGCTCGAGGCCGCGCGGAGTCAAAATTCTGTCTTGTTTTTTATACTCGTTTATTATTCTTTTTGTGCACCCATAATGCAAGGTTACATGTTGATATTACACCGTGAACGAGTATTCCGCTGTCGGTTACACCCGACTGCAACGTTCTTACTTGTTTTGTAATTTGGAACTGATCATATATTAAATTAAATATCCTTCGTCACAAAATTCTATATCAGAAATTTTGGGGTTGGAAAGTGCACCGTAGAAGTGGTTTTGTTTGGTTTATCGATATACTCGTGTATACACGCGTCATATAGTGTTAAGATTTAAGTCAAGTCCACTGTGAGCGCGACAAATCGCGAAAATCTATGTCTACTTACGATAGAGAAAAACGATTCTTTTATTGGAATGTTCAACAATCAACGTTATATTGCTATCATCAGGTCAA
The DNA here is from genome assembly GCA_035041545.1 of Drosophila colorata. NCBI lineage: Eukaryota > Metazoa > Arthropoda > Insecta > Diptera > Drosophilidae > Drosophila > Drosophila colorata. The sequence goes on along the minus strand of JAWNLD010000658.1, from coordinate 22,306 downwards.
GAACTGCGGTACATAAAGGCGATGCCTAATCATAGGGTTCGCTTAAATTTCACACATTACTATTGCCTTAATGACCATGCCCACCTTACCTTTCCATACCTTAACAATTTCAACTAATGTGAAATCTCAAAAATGGTCAAATACACTAGGTAGCATCCAAATGTGTACACAGGCTTAAGCTTTATGCGTGACAATAATCTTTTCTATAAATAGACAACTTGTTAAATACAATTTCAGAACTTAGGATGTCAAGCCTTAAGCATGTTTCAGAGAAGGCAATGACATGAAAAGGAAAAGATAGACTATTAAGGTATAGATTACTAAGTTTTTTGTGCTATTAAAGGCCACAAGAGATTAATTTAGACCACCACCAGCAGGGGAAAGTGCAATCGGAGATCGATTGTTCTTTTTCGCTGTGTATTCTTTTATAATTGAGGGATCCGGCCAGAACTCTTTACAACAAATATTGCTTAAATGTTCGACCGAAACACTTATTTTAAAATACAAATTTTACGAGTATTCGAAAATTAGAAATTTTCCATCGTTATATTGGTTTTAGATTTGGCCAGAATAAAGGTCTTGAAATCGTCAGATGTAGTTGATGGGGCAGAAAAAAGATTTTTTTTTTTTGTTTGTTGGTGGACTACCTACAAGGGTCATATCAGGAACCTCAGCAGCAGCTGCTGATGAAGCTACAGCCTCGGTTAATTAACCATTTGAGTCTGCCGGTATATTATCACTAGATCGTTGATCAGTATCAACAGTGCTAACAATCGCCGAATCAGAACACTTTTAGGGGTCAGAAGGAACAACATCCAGGGGTACGACCTTGTTTTCGACACTTCCGGCTTGGATGGGGCGATACGAGAAGATATATAAAATGCAGCAAATTGAAAGAACTGCCAACTCATCAAATTTTTATCGAGTGAGTTGTTAGATTTCAAATTCGAATATGGATAAAACCGTTCCTCAACATCCCGGGCGGCCCTGAAGACAAATATTCTTGATGCCATCTTTTCTAGAAGCTTCGCACCATAGCTTGAGATGCCGCCAATAGTCCAACCGATTTTGAGGCATTTGGCTTAGATCGCCTTCTAGAACTAAGGTGTATGGTCGACCTATAAGTAAATGTGCAGGCGACAGATATTTCAGATCCGTGTCGGGTGTTGTGAACAAAGGACGGGAATTGACCACCGCTTTTATCTAAGCCAATAGCGTATGCATTTGTTCAAAAGTAAGTATAGAGTTACCAACTACTCGGTGGAGATACAATTTGACAGAGCGCACAGCTGACTCCCATTAACCACCCCAGTGAGGTGCATGCGGCGGTATGAAGTTCCATTTTATTCCCTCACTCGCTAATGTCTGCGAGACTAAGGTATTATGTAGCTGGGATTTGAGTAGTTGTTCCATGTCGTTTAGCACTCGTTTTGCTTCGACAGTTGTCGCTGTACATTTGTGTGCACTTCCTGCGGAGCGATATGAAGCGCAGAAATGCAGCCAAAAATGTGTCCGTACTGAGATTCGCTGCCAATTCTAGGTGAAGAGCAGCGGTATTCAAGCAAATAAAGAGACATATGAAGCCCTTTTCCCTGCGCGGATTGCGCCCATTGCACACCTTGAGTGTTATACGACCGCCGTAGTCACAGCCCGTATTTTCGAAAGGAAAGGCTTGTCTCACTCGAACTACCGGTAGGTCCAATATAATTTGCTGGTTGGTGTGCTGCTGCTGCCTGAAACAAATTAAGCAAGCAAAAGTAAGTTTTCGAATGAGATTTCGTGCACCGAAATTCCAATAGAGTTGGCGAACAAGCCAAAACACCTGGATGTAGATGTGCCCAATGTTCATGCTCAAAAATGAGTTTTGTTAGAAGAATCGGGTGTTTGACATAGTAAGGTAATTCAGAGTTGCTTAGATGCCCACCGACGCGAGGGGAGACAGTGTGAGGGGAGAGAGTGTGCGTAGCTTGGAGCTGGCTGCCAGTAAGGATTTACCGAGGAGCCGTTGGTGATCCTTTTTAAAAAATTCCTGCTCGTGTCGTAGGCATAATGAGCGTGCCTCACTAATTTCATCATTGTGTTAATGTTAATGATATTGAGCCGGTGCAAGATTGCCAGCGTTTTACGCGTCGTATAAATCGCACGACATACGCCATCATGCGTACGAGCTTCACCCAGGATGAAACACGTTCAACTATATCAGTCATGGTGGAGTTTGCAGGTTTGATTTCAGTCAGCGCTGCCAACGTGGTCTTCTTTACTTCTTCTTGTACACGGCTATCTGAAATAATATTAGAGATCTTTTCATTGCCCAAGATTACCATGTTAAGTTTTTTAGTCATGTAACCAGGATGGGCCGTATTCAGCAAATCTGACGCTAACATGCCTCTTGATGCACATCCGTTGAATTCTCTTTGGAAGCAACGTAATGCTCGATATTATGTCTAGAATTTCGGCAGTGTGGTTACCGACAAATGTTTTTAATTTGGATGGAACGTGCGAAAGCCATGCCAAGATAAATGTGGAATCGCACCAGGTGTAGACTGTAGTGTCCAGATGTTGCAGAGCGCTCTTAATGGATACAACGTGTCTACTTAACAACAGCGCAAAGCAGAGTTCTAATCGAGGAAGGGATTGTTGCTTAAGTTTAGCAACGCGGGTCTTTGCAGCCAGTAGTGTAACCTCAATGGTTCCGTCAGGATGAGTTATTCGACTGTAAACAACAGCGACATATGCTTTTATTAAAGCATATGAGAACACATGCAGCTCCATGGTGCTCGAAGTATAGCCATATGTCTTGGCAAATTAACTTGTTTCAAGGAAATGATGTCGTTACGGTACCTTTGCCGTTTCTCCGTCAGTTAAGGTGGAAGTTGAGAATCCCAACTTAACTCAAGAAGCTAAAGTTCTTGGAACAATATTTGCAATTGACTAATTACTGGCGCTAAAAGACCCAGTGGATCAAATATGCGGGACACGTCGGATAGTATCTTACGTTTGGTACTATCAACATGTGTGGGCAACATGACATTGTATGCTAGCGTGTCATCCTTTGGTTGACAAAGAATTCCAAGAACTTTGCTTGTTGTCTCTTGCGCGTCGTTTAAAACATCGAACTCTGACTGTGTCTCTTGTTCTATAATACTTGAACTGTTTGACACCCATTTTCCAAGGCTCAATTTGGCGTGTGTAGTTGAAGTAGCTCCTCTTCCGAGGGGGCAAACCCTGATAGAATATCGTAAATTTTAAAATCCTCTAACAGAATCCTTGTCGCGCGTGGAAATTCTTCCTGAAAATCAGTTGTAAGTTGATCCAACACGCGAACAGCTAAAGAAGGCGCGCAGGTCGTATCGTATGTGACTGTGCAGAGTTGGTAATGTTTTATCATCTCAGATGGTTGTGGTCGCCATACAATTTGTTGATAGCTTTGATGCTATTTTGAACATACTGTGCATGTAAATGTAAATCGTTCTGTAGACGTCGCTCTACAGCTCTAAAACGTGCTCCTTGTAGCGTGTCGGCAAATTGCGTTTTTGCTGTTTTAAACGGAAGCTCGACAATATATTTCCCTTCTGAGTCTCGAGTATGCGTCATTTCAAAATGTTCCTCTACCTTTATATCCTCGGGATCAGGTAGCATGCATAGGTGTGTGTCCAATTCCCAGAAACTTTTAAGCGAAGCGTCAATGTCCACCAGCGACGTAGCTGTTGGTTGCTCTGATATATCGATTGATGTGATCACCAATCCTATCCAAAACATATACAGTCTATTTGTACATTTAGTGTGTGATGTGATACTCTGGATTTAAGTTGTAGCGTGCTGAAACCTCGCGTGGTTTCAGCCTGTACGAATGAAATGCCTGATACAGAAATTGTGGATGGTGAACGTGCAATTCCAAGTGCGTTGATGTATCGTTCCGATATGTAGGATAGCTCTGATCCGGTATACAATATCACTCGACAAGCTGTGTACGTTCATTGTGCATTGGGTACATATGCCAATGCTGTAGGCAACGAAGCAGCAGGCTGTTTCGCCTGACGATAGTGACATGCGACTATTTGTGACTGTGGGTAGAATCTTATGCGTTTGACCATCCACACTTGGATTGCTAATTGGTCGCCTTTGGTTTTCGCTCGTCTGCAACGATGAAACTTGCAAATGAATTAGCGAGTGATGCTGTCTGCGACAATGATTAAAAACATACTTTGATTCGTATTTCGTTAACAGGTGACCGGACCCTAGACAATTAAATCACAGGAATTTACCTTTGACAAAGGCAGGTCGTTGCCCGAAAGATATGTCAAGAAACTGCGAGCAGCCTTGTAAGATTGATGTAGCCATGGCCTCTTGTTGGCACAGCTCAAATTCCTCGCAAAGAAGTCTTCAATTGATGGAGAGATGGTAGCACAGCTTGTGTCCACCCATTTGCGTCGTAATTTTGAATCTATTTTGGCTACAAGCAAATAAATCAGCCAGCAGTCGCGTCCCGTCTGCCCAATTGCATCCAATCCTCGAACGATCTCATTCGCTCCGTGTGTAACCTTGCGAAGGACTGATACATTAGTAAAGGAATTAGAAGTAGGCAACTCCATAAAGGAATGGACGACATGACCTGGTCGATTGTATCGTTCCATTAAGCGTGCACATGCACTTTATTACGCTGCTTCAGTGATCAGCAAATGACGTATTAAGCCGGATGCTTAATTTATAAGAAACGATATTAAATAATGAAACTTCTGAATATTTTCTAATTGTTGTTTATTGTGAATTGTACTCTCATACAATTCTTTGAATGCAGACTATTCCTTATAATCGCCACCAAACGGTTTGATGTGAAATTTTGGCAGTTCTGCATATCTTACTGGCGTTGCAACTGTAGCTTATATTGTTGTTCCTTCTACGTTGACAGCAAAACGTTCAAAGAATTTTTGTTGTTGTTGTACAAAACGCGAATTGCGTCGTCGTTTGCAATTTCGTTTCTTTCCGCAATTTTCAAGGTTGTTGCGGTGGTTGGGTTCGCTCACCGCTTCAATGCAAGAAGAAGCGATATGAAAACCCTCATGTACTTGCCTTCATAAAATGCGTTGTCAGCTGCAGGGTCAACATACCCTTCAACTTCATCCAACATGCACATACTATCTCCAGTCCGTTCGAACTCGATCCAAACATCTTTGAGCCTGGATAGCATTGCTCTACGACGTCTAGGTCACATAAAGCCGGCGAATGCTCCGCATATTGAAGCAATCGTGTAAGACTTGCCTTGAATCTGCCCCTGATCTTGATGAGTTGTTTAAATTGCTCCATGCCGTCAATTTAACCCACTACTTTACTTCAGATCCGGCTCGAAGGACAAAAATTATATGATGCATAATAGATGCGGTTATCTAAATGCTTAATATGTGAATATTTATTTATTTAATGGACTGCCATGTGCAGGTTAAAACAACTCTGTTGGTTTCACAATTTTGCATATAAAATGCAGCGAATTGAAAGAACTGCCAACTTATCAAATTATTATCGAGTGAGTTGTTAGATTTAAAATTCGAACATGGATAATCCAGTTCCTCAACATACTAATTTAACATTTGGAGTGGATATCGTGGATTGGAACAGAAAGTTCATTAGGGCCAATGGACAGCCTAAGATTGGCCTTTTTACGCCTTGAAGAAGCGTTGAAAAGCCTCATTGCATTGAAGTCATTATTCAAAAAGGTAAAACCATTGAACAGTTTTTTTCATAACAAATATGAAAAATAAGAAACAAAGAAACTTACTATCCAAAACGGAGAACCCATGGAGTTTTCTTTTGATAATAAATATTTGCAAAATATCCAGCTAAGAGTTCTGCACAAAGAAACAGCACAATTCATTTAAACAATTCATTGTCCGCAATGTCAAAAAAAAAAATATATATATAAGATAATGTAAGAACGTTGCGGTCGAGCGTAACCGACTGTGAAATACTCGTTCACGGTCTTCACTATTATTGTTATATTCGAAAATTCAGATTTTTGTAATATGAAATTTTTTGGCTTAATATTTAGAGGTGATCAGAAAACTCCTAACCAAATTTGGTGATTCAAGCTCTAAAATTGTGGGAGATATGGATTTTCACGGCTAACTCGCCCTTAGATATAAGGATTTTATCGATTTGCCACGCCTTCACATATTTTTTGCGTTATTTAGAAGGTTATTAGTAATCTGTGTGAAAAAATTATGTGTCTAGCTTTAAATCTGGGGGCGATATATTAATTTATCGACTTGCCACGGCATATCAAAAACTTATTTTGTGTAATCTTCAGATGATGTCATTAGTGGACTGTAGCTATAAAATCGAAGGAGAAAAACAATACATCGATTTTATCAAAAAGCCACACCCCAAGCGAAAGCAGAAATTTTTTTTAAGATCTTTAAAGGAGGTGATCAGTTATCTACCGCCCAAATTTGAAGACTCTAGCTCTAAGACAGTGGGAGATATAGATATATGCTGCCTCTAGCTCAAAAACTGTGGGAGACAGGAGGCATTTCCAAGTCAAGTCATGTTATCGTTTTGCCACCCTCTCAGTGGGCGTGGCACAAAAATCTTAACACGTTATCTGGCGCTGCTATATACGAGTATATTTTCCAAGTTTCAAGTCTCTAGCTTCAACAGCGTCGTAAATAGTTGGATTCATACGTACAGACATTGCATAAACCCAATATACTTTTGCAAACGTATGAAGGTCGAATGTAAGAATATGTACACTAGACAAGGAATATCTTGCACAAACGAACTATCCCAGATATGTGGCACATACCAAAAGTTGCGGAAACTTAATGCCTACAACATATTAAATGTGTATCAAAATCGTTGGAGCCGTTTGCCCTTAAATTATAAAAAGTGTGCAATTGAAAACTTTTTTCAACTGTAACTTTTTACTGACGTACTTAAAAAGACAAAAGTTTCTTGGTTCATGATAGGGAACAAGCCCAACGCTTATCATACGCGAAAAATTAAACCAAAATTTACATCCAATTATCGGAAACCCACAAAAAATTTCTTAATAACTATTGATCGGGTTGAAAAAAGTGTATTTATGTATTCAAAACACCAAATTTGTATGTAAATTTTGTACGAATCACATACAGCTCCATAACTTATAAGATGAATGAGCTACCACATGTTGTGGAATGTTCTTCTAGTTTAAACCTTAACTTTCGATGGACACATAGCTCGATTTTAGCGGACTATCGTAGCAAAATTTCATAAGTTCGCGTATATATTGCTTGCCGCTGTTGCATACTTCTAGCGCGTATTGTCGCACTGAAAATGTCGAACTAGAAAAAAATTTCAGACATCCGGTTTGAAAGGGAAGTACATAGATTAGCCAAATAGTTTAGCCAAATAGTTTAGCCAAATCAAGCTCCCCAATTATATGTTGGCTTCGGTTAGTTCGAGTATACACGAATATTGTTGTCCTGATCCATATACTTTGACATGTAAGCCATGATATTCATATCCGGTGAATAGGACGGCCAACTTAATTTCCTTCTTTGAACCAACTGGCCGTACGCTTCTCGATTATTGAATTCTCCTTTGTTGTAGTTTAATGTTTAAAAAAAAGTTATATTAAAATTAAATTAATTATTAAAGTTTTTAACAATAATAACCGGGACATTATTATTGGCGCAGCCGGTAGGATATGTGAATAGTGAACAATGATCGTTAAAGGATTATTGTTATCCCAGATCATAGATAAGAGTGATATTATTAAGCATTTCTGATAATCATTATCCAACACATATCCGCAAAAAAAACTCGTAGTGAACTCTTGACATGTTTTAGCGCACTAAATAATAGGGCGACCGCTACATAAAGTGTTTAACATACAATGATACTAGAACTTTGATAACCATTAAAGAACAATTAAAGTCCCAGGTTCAAACAAACATTAAAATAAATTCACATTTGTGAAAAATTTAAAACCTCAAACTACACCAACCAAAACTTTAAAACAAAAATCTTCAAACAACACATACATCAACAAACAAGTAAGATGGCTTTAGTCGGGAGTTCCCGACTAGGAGATACCCTGAACCCAGCGGTGAGCTGTTAAATACATTTAAACCTCTTTCCATTCATACAGACATTCACAAAGTCACACATACACACACACACACAAACGCACGCAGCAAGCTACGCACTTTACGCATCGGCTGCGCTTGGTCCCACTATGGAAAATTAATTCTTGAATAACTTCTAAGCTAAGAGTATGATCGTAATGAAATTTTCAATGCTTAATAAGAGCTAAATCTATGTACAAGCCAAAGGCAAGTCTGTAGTATTTGATTTGCGTTTTTTTTATATGGGGGGCGAATGGGGGAGTTATCCAAAATCCGTATCCTTTATTCGTCTTAATTTGATGGCTTTAGCTCTTATAGTCTCCGAGATATGCCAAGAAAACCAAGTCTCAAAATAATGAATGAAACGGAGCAGGATATCGAAAAAAATGATAAACTTGTACTGCGTATGGATTAGGAGAATCTATAGTCGAAAAGTTTAGGTCTTTAGCTTTTGTAGTTTCCGAGATCGCTGCGTTCATCGTCTGTATGAACGACGGACGCATGGTCCTGATCAATAATGTAAATACTTTATGGGGTGGAGATGCTTCCTTCTACCTGTTACATACATTTGCACAAAACCATTATATATCTTTTCACCTATTTTCAATGGGTTCAGGGTATAAAAATCAAGCTATCGGAGCAGCACCTAAACCAAACTCTGAGTCAAATCAGGCGAGTTTCAGCATTCGACGGATCATCAGAAACACTCAGCTCATTTATCAGAAGAGCTTCATAATGCAATTGTACCCGACGAAGGATGTGCGACAACATGGTGTGCTAGACATAGAGAGATGCAGGTAGTCGGAGCAGCCTCGAGAGTATCTCAACGATGTGCAGCTAACACATGGGCCGACTTGAGATACGCCCTCATTGATAAATATAAAACACAGACCCCCTTCGAAGAACTTTATAACACAAATTTCAACGAAAGTATCCGAAAGTAGAAGAACTAGAGTAGAAGAATTAGAGTAGAAGTCTTTCTTAATTACGAACAAGTTAATGCCAGAAAATAACCAACATATCATTTTGTACACAAACGCAATGAACAACACAATTAAAGATGTCATAACTGGGAAGTAACCAGACAGATAGTTTATGACATTAGCCAGATACGATATTTCTATAATTTCAAAATTGAAATAAGTAGCTTGGAGAGAAGGGCTATACGAAAATACTACGATAGACCAAGAAATCAAAACACTTTAAGCAGTACATATAATTCAAACAATTCACATAATAATGACAACCGTAGGGATGAGAGAAATTATCAACATAACTATTACCACACACAAGTGACCAATGCAAAATGGACACCCCTATATCCAAATAAGATTGAACGATTCTCAGCTAAAGTGCGTAATAGATACAGGCTCATCAATAAATTTAATTAGAAAGAATTTATTTATCTACCCGTCAAAACCAAATCCTTTGAAAGTCGATACCATAAAAGGAATAGTTGAATTAAAAGAAAGTATATCATTTGCGCCCAGTAAACTTTGTCCGACCCGACAAACATTTTTCGTACACAAATTTTCCGATAAATACGATCTATTAATAGGAAGAAATTTCTTAAAAGCATGCGAAGCAAACATCGATTACAAAAGAGAGACAGTAACGCTAAACGGATTCCCGTTTTTAATGAGATATAACAACGATGACCTTAGAGACGAAAAATTTGGAAATAGAATGTCTTGACCCGCCTGTAACGTAAAACATGCATTTTAATTTCTTCATTGCAAATGAATTAAAAGAATCAAATGAATTTAGGTTAGAACACCTCAATGAGGAGGAAAAAGAAAAGATGATAATCCATATCCCCATATTGCTCACCCATTTGGATTGTTCCAAAGAAACGTGACGCTTCGGGAAAAAAAAGTTTCGATTAGTAATTGATTATCGAAATATCAACAAAATTACCGTTGACGACAAATACCCAATACCCATCATGGATGAAATATTAGATATTGGATTTTGCCTAGGCAAAAGCCATTATTTCACAACCATCGATTTACCAAAAGGCTTCCACCAGATCCAAGCGGATCGTGGCTCCATACCAAAGACCGTGTTTTCTACTAAACATAGACATTACGAATACACACGTACGCCATTTGGTTTAAAGAATACACCAGCAACGTTTCAACGTTGTATGAACAATGTTTTGGAATTTTTAATTTACAAGGATTGTTGGTTTGTATAGATGATATCATTATTTAATCCACTTCATTGAACGAACATATATCATCAATAAAAAAAGGTATTCGTAAAACTGCGAGAAGCAAATTTAAAGCTAAAGTTAGATAAATGTCAATTTATAAGAAAAAACACAGAATTTCTCGGTCACATAATCATTACTGAAGGTATCAAACCAAGCCCTTACAAAATCAAAGCCATTGTACAGTTTCCAATACAATGACAATGAAAGAAATAAAATCATTTCTTGGACTTTGTGGATTTTATAGAAAGTTCATCACGAACTTCGCAAAAATAGCCAAACCAATGACACTAAAATTAAAAAAAGGAGCAGTGATTAACATTAAAGAAGAATCCTATACATCAGCTTTTGAAAGGCTAAAATTTTTAATAACCTCAGACCCAATTCTTATATACCCTAACTTTATCAAAACATTTTTACTAACCACAGATGCGAGTAACATAGCCAAACAAGCGGTTCTCTCACAGCATTATAAACCAATTTGTTATGCGAGTAGAACGCGTACCGAACAAGAAATTAACTTCTCAGCCATAGAAAAAGAATTATTAGCAATAGTATGGGCAACTAAATATTTCAGATTTCTTTTCGAACGAAAATTCGAAATCTTAAGCGACCATAGATGGAGAATCAAACTAAATAAGTTTGATAACAAAATAAATATTTGCCAGGAAAAGAAAACCACGTAGCCGATGCTCTTCAATTGCAATCGTGCATTCAATGCGTACAGGCGTTATTGTATCGCAATTATAAACCCAGTGGCTCTGTCTCAATACTGGCCTATTGGCGAACACTCAGTGAACTAATTATTTATATAAATTAATTTTACTATAAAGCTACTCACAATAAAGCACAAAACTAATAATTGCCGGCTGTGTGCTAATCAATAAATACCAACAAAGTGAGAAAAATAAAAAAAAAAAAACGCACACACAGCGTGGGCAGCTGTAAAAGTGACCAGTGCTATACAGGGCTGCTCTGCTGCGTCGCGTCGCTGCGCAAATAAGCAGAGTAGGCCCAAACGCTCGCTCAAATTGCTGCTGTAATTACAAGTGCCCATTATAACATCATACACACACTATGAACTCAGTGAACCATATTAATCGTGACAGTGCTGAAAATCAGTTTCACACTAACACTATGTTAGCCACTCTAGGCAATACTACCAGATGGTCAGCTGCCAATGTAGCCTCGTCCAAAAACGATGCTGCCAAATTTCTGTCTTCATGCTCTGAAAGATAAGAGTCTGGCACTGATGCCCAAGTTTCGGCAAATTTGTCCAGGCACTCGCTCTCGGCTACTATGAGAAACAATTCGCTCTACGCTCTTACCCAGCAAATGGAGATGGAAGAGACCGAATCTGAGAACGAATCCAGCACAAGGGACAATACTCTCAATCGCCTCGAAACTTCGGGCCGGACGTCCAATGATGAAAAGCCATCTACTAGAGCGGCTGCTGCCGCAAGCAACCGCAGCCTCCAAGAGCTGATTTGCGTGCTAGAAAAGTTGACCTCTTTGGACAAACTTGATATAAAATCCTCTATGAGGCGGACCACAAGGATTTACGCAAAGAACATCGAAACCTACCGAGCAACGTCAGGCAACTCAATGAGCTCAAATTGAACTTCCACTCCTATTAACTGAAGGAAGACAAGCCTTGTAGAGTGGTGGCTCGAGGCTTACCAGCTGGCATCTGGGACACAAATCAACCCACGTTTACAACCCACAACCCAGGAAGACTATCTATTCTTTATCAACCTCCACCCCGTCGCGAACAACAAGGCGATACTGGGCACTTCTCCTTTCTGCCGTCAAAGAGTGACTTTCGAAGTTACCAGAAAATCCGGTGAAATAGTTCAGTGCCACCGCTGCCAGAAGTATGGACACACCGCCAGGATCTGCCACTGGGAATTTATCTGCGTTGCATGTAGCCAGCCTCATAAGTCCTCAGAATGCCTCCGGTTCATCAAAAATTAATTTGAGCATCCTAGTGTGGAATGCCAGAGGAGTATATGGTAAGTTGCAAGAATTGCGCAGCTTCACTTCTACCAAAAGTATCGATATAATATTTATCTGCGAAACAAGGCGCTGCAGCTGAAGGGTTGCCGGCCTTCCCCTCCCAAACGGTGATGTTAGTCACCAAGTGGAGGATCCGGAAAGACCACCAACTTCCTTGGATAAAGAGTTAGAGTGTGCCACTTTCTTGTCGAGAAAAAATGTATCCCAGCAGAAAAGTTCGAGGGTGTTATTCCGAGAACGGATTGCCTCATGCTCGTCTGCTACAACACGAACGCAGAGTGGGTGAGCCACATCCAGGCCTGCAGTTCGCTCGAAGTTGAGCTGTTGGAGGAAAGCCAGTTCCCCTGGCGGACCTCTTCCCAGGTGACTTCGCCAACAGCCTGGAGCTACTCAACGAGACGATTTTGGCCCAGCCAATGGAGGGTAGTGCAGCGGACTACGAGTGGCGCCATGCTGCACTTTGATTTATGGTAGATGACGAGTCGCTGCAGTCGCTGATTAAGTACGGCGGAAAAGTCTGTTTTGGCAGGACCAAACTAATCCTTAACAACACGGCACATAAGGAAAAGAGCAGCGACGGTCCCTCTACGAGAAATGCTCCAGCAACAGTCACAGTGCCGGCTGCTGCTGCCCCAACAACAAACCCGGAACCTGGCTTGGCTGGTGGACCTGCTAATGGTTCGACTTGTGATCAGGTTCCCGGTGCGGCAGCATCGCAATCAAGGCAGGTCGTGGTCACCTCATCTAGCAGAGGCGCTGGTCTCGCTAGAGGAGCGGTCCGCGGCCGAACCTCGGGCGCAAGTAAACCGGGGCCGCAGCAGCAGCGACTAGCAGCCAGCAACGCGCAAAGTACAATGAGGTACAAAGCGTCCAAGCTACCGAAGGGTGTTCGTGGGAACGACTCCCGACAAGGTAAAAGCGGTTGCCTTGTCCAACACTCTGCAAAGGAGAAATGAGCACAATAAAGGTGCTTCAGGCGAACCTGCACCACGCTAGAGGAGCGTCGGCCACCTTGTGCAGGATTTTCGCCGAGGAAAACATCAACCTCGCTCTCCTCCAAGAGCCATGGTTGATTGGTGGCCAAGTCCGAGGATTAAGTTGCGGCTCATGTAAGTTGTTTTATGACCGATTGGGTGGAGCGCCTAGCGCAGCTATCTTTCTGGATAAAAGCGTAAGGCACTTTCTTCTAACTAACTTTGTCTCCAGGGACCTAGTTTCGTCAACCATTGAGGTGGCTACGGCAGAAGGAGCGAAGGAAATTGTAGTGGCGTCTGCATATTTGCCTGGCGACATCGACGACGCACCGCCGATGGAGGTTCAGCGGCTCGTCGACTTCTGCCGAAGGACGAACAAACAGCTGGTCTGGGGTAGTAGCGACGTCAACAAAAGGGGTGAGTGCCTTCTTGAATATCTTTTGTGTAGTCAATTAGATGTATCAAATAGAGGGTGCAAACCCCTTCTTATAAACGCTATCAGGGAAGAGGTACTAGACCTCACTCTGGTTAGCAGTTCTTTTGTCCGATTTCATTAAAAATTGGCGGGTTACCGATAAGGCCACTCTTTCAGATCACCAGCATATCAGATTTGATCTCCCAGGCCAAGCGGAACTCCTTTCCAATTCTTTTAACCCAAAGAAAACAAATTGGGACTTGAAACAGCCTTAGTGGCTTCGAAAGTTGATGAACTTGTTGCCAGCTTTAACTTGTTGCCAGCTTTAACTTTACTTTACTTCAAGATGTGCTTTTAACCTCCTACCATGATAGTGGGGCCCTAAGACCCCATCAGGCGAAACGTGTGGTTCCGTGGTGGAGCGAAGGCCTGGCAAATCAAAGAAACGAGGTCACACGGCTCATTAACAGGGCCAAGTCAAATAGAGATTCATGGGACACATACAGATGCGAACATTAGACGCGTCAAACGCGATACTTGGCGCACATACTGCGAAAGTGTAGAGTCACTTCCAGAAGCAGCGAGATTGCAAAAAGTATTGGCCAGAGGATCATCTAATGGTGTGGGGCTGTCTGTCGGATGTTATCTTCGACGTTGACAAGGTCAAGTGGGCCATTAAATCATTCGCTCCCTTCAAAGCCCCGGGGGACGACCAGATTTTCCCGGCCCTGCTGCAACACAACCTAGAAGATATACTTAATCCACTTATTAGTCTACTAAGGGCGAGCTTCACTTGAGGGTACATTCTGCTATCTTGGAGGAAGGTAAATGTGGTTATTATTCCCAAGCAAGGAAACCGTCCCTTGGATCAACCTAAGTCGTATAGACTAATCAGCCTTACACCCTTTCATATCCGGTGCAGATTGCATGATACCAATCCCCTGCACCATACACCTACATCAAAGGCAGATCGATAGATTGTCAATAAGATTGAAAAGGCATTCGAGGCGAAGGCAATTGCTTTGTGCACCTTCCTCGACGTCGTTGGGGCCTTCGACAACACTGGCTATCAGTCAATAACCAGTCAATAACCAGGGCAACATCGATGTCAGCTCTACATCGGTGGACACCCCCGTCGAGCTCTCTAGTGAGATAAAATATCTTGTTGTAAATCTGGATAAGAGACTTGACTGGAACTCGCACTTAGACAAAACGTTGGCCAAAGGTACTCATGCCATGTGGGAAAGTCATCGGCTATCCGGTAAAACATGGGGCTTAGACTCCAAAGCCATCAGATGGCTGTGCAGTATGATGGTTATGCCTGTTGTCACTTACGCTGCTCTCGTCTGGTGGCCAAAGGTACAGCAGGCTACCGCCATACAAAAATGTAGCAAACTTCAGCGGCTCGTATGCCTATTCCTAACGGGTGTCATGCGTACTACTGCAGCACTGGAGACTGTCTTCGGACTGAATCCACTGCTTTTGCACATAAAGAAGGTAGGTTCTTTGAGCCTTCTGAGGATTAAACTCACAAATGGGTTGCTAGCAACAGACATAGGTCATGCTAGTCTAGTAAAAACTATTCCTGACTTAGGGATCTGCGACAGAACGGATTTTAAAACCACGGAACTTGTAATGTTCGCATGAGCCTCAAGTGGTTCACAGACGGATCAAAAACTAATCAAGGGATTGGTGCGGGTACCACAGGACACAACACCACAAAGCTCGATTACAATGGGTACCTGGCCCAGTGTTTTTCAATCTGAGATCCACGCCATTGAGTCCTGCTCCAGACATATCCATGACAAAGGGATAAGAGGAGCCACCATAAATATCTTTTCAGATAGCCAAGCAGCCATTCAAGCTCTTTCCTCATGGAGCATTACCTCGACACTGGTTGCGGATTGCTGGAATTGTCTCCAGCACCTCTCGAAACCGGGTCACACTTTGTTGAGTTCCAGGGCATTCCGGAATTTCCGGCAATGAAGTTGCGGACGGGCTAGCTAGGGCTGGTTCCGCAACCCCTCTTCTTGGACCTGAGTTCTGTGGGTTAAGCTGAGCCTCTGCCAAAGAGCTGATAGAGGAATGGTCAAAGAAGGAGAGGGAAATCTACTGGTCAACAAGACCTGGGTTACGACAAGCTAAAGAGCTGGTCAGCACACATATAGGTAGAAAGACCAAAAATCTTTCAAGGGCGGAACTACGACTCTTGGTGTCCTATCTCACGGGACACCACACAGACAAGTATCACCTCAACAAAATGCGAATGTCCCCTGACACAGAGTGTAGACTCTGCAGAGACGATGACAAGAAAACAAAGCACATTTTATGTGATTGCCCAGCCATTATTTGGAATAGGAGGAAGTATCTATGCAGAGAATTTGTGCTCCAGCACAGATCAGAAATTCCTTGACAATGGATCTGCTCTCCGTCAAAAGGGAGGCAGAGCGTCTATTGTCCTCATAGGGAGCGCCTTTGCACAAAAGACCGCAATTTAGTGGCTGTACCACTAAAATTTCTGTTGTGAGACTCCCTTACAAATAATAATATCTGCGAAACTAAAGCCACTAGAAAACATCCAATCAAACTAGATGTATTCAATGTCCACGCTGCAAATCATCCGCTAGATAAAGGGGCTGGAGCAGCATCCTTATAAAACAAAATCTTCACTACTTTCCATTAGAACCCCTCGCCTCCAACAAGCTCCAACTGGCATGTGCCCGCATAAGCACAGAGATCGGCGCCATATACTGCCCCCCAGCCTTCACATAGATCTGCAGTGAACTCGAAGACGTGTTTATATCTGGGATCTGGACTCAGACCACATACATCTAGTCATAACATTAGATACGCAAGCCACGGCATTTCCAAGCCCACTAAAGCTACTCAGCAAGCACTTCAACATAGCGGCCTTCAGGAACTGCTAACAGATCCATTCGTCTAAATATGGACATCAACACACCGGCAGATCCCGACCTCGCGGTGGACCTGTTCACTGCAAAAGTGCACCAAGCAGCCGAGACAGCTAACGACGCCGCTCATGACTTCCTTGCCACTAAGAGACAAGACTCTGTGGCACAGAGCCGCGAGAGAGCTGTGCGAGGCTTTACAGCGTCTCCGAAACGACCGGTTCGAGGACATACTGGTAAACACGGACTATACTCACGACTCCCGTCATTCCTTGTGGCAATTCACTAAAAATATAAAACGCCTGCTACAGCGATTGACGCCGCTACGTAACTCGCAAGGAGAATGGTGTAAGTCTTTGGAAGAACAAGCGCTCACCTTTGCGGATCACCTTGAGGAGCGTTGCACACCACTGGATACCGCCTCCCCAGACAAGGTGGCAAGCTCGATGGACTTCCTGTCAATACCACTGCAAATGAGCCCACCTAGGTAGGAGGAGGTAGGCCACGTGATCCGCAAACTCAAAAAAAAAAAGAGCCAGGACACGACTCGAGAGTATGGCACCCTGGACTACTGGCCAAGATGAAAACTGCGCTGCCCGCCAACATATTCTGCCTTCTGCGCCCCTTCATTGAGGAAAGAGAATTTTTTGTCCAAATCCACGATCAACATTCTGTCATCAAAAAAGTTAGAGCTCGAGTGCCCCAGGGAAGCGTCCTCGCTCCACCGCTCTACTCCATCTTCGCCGCAGACATTCCGATACCGAACAGGATAATGGTCATGACACCAGGGAAGATGCTCCTCGCCTCCTACGCTGACGATGTCTGCATGCTGTACGCCGACCCATGCGGGTACTAAGCTGCGGGCGGTATACTGCAGTACCTCAATGCATTCAAAAACTGGGCCAGAAGATGGAACGTCGTCATCAATCAATATTGCGAGCACATTTTCAAATCCGCCGCGACATGCTACGGGAAAAGGGATCGACTCCACTGGCTAGTAAACAATCGAAGCAGTATCCCTCTTCGCTGCAAAAAGATAATATATCAACAGATCATTGCGCCTACCTGGAGATATGGGGTACCGCGGCTAAAACCAACCTATACAGACTCCATGTAATCCAAAATAAGGTCCTCCGCCTTATTTATGGTTGCGAATGGTACGTCAGCAACCTGACATTGCATCGCGACTTTGGCCTGAACACCGTCGACGGCCAGATATATCTTTTCTGTAGCAGTTATAATGATAGGCTGATAAACCATCGTAACCGCTGCGCCCGAAGTCTATTAAACTCAGACCCTATTGAGAGTCTAAAAAAGACACTTCGGTCAGATGCCCCCCCACTCCACAACTAATGCCCACACAAAGACTACACCACTAACAATGGACTTGGCGAAATTTCAACTTAGATACAACTTATGTAAAAAGCCCCCTTTGCAGCTTGTACAAATTAAATAAATACAAATTAAGACTTTATAATTAAAAAAAAAAACAAACAAAAAACCGATGCTCCTTCAAAAGTAAAAATCGAAGATAACCTTGTAGACGAAATTTCAGAAAGTGTAATTTCAATACTAACATTAGCAACAATATATAGTGGACAGGAAGATAACCAAAACTACATTTCCATAACAGAAAGACCACACAATTACTATAACAAGCAAATAGAGTTTATAAAAAGTGAATCAAACGACGTCCAAGTAATGAACTATTTTCATAAAACAAAAACAATAATCATGTACAAAGAAATGACTAATACATACGCCAAAGAATTAATTGAAGAATATTTATGGACAAAAAAAGTATAATTTACTTCCCAAATGAAGCAGACTTCCTAATTTTTCAGAATGCTTATTTACAAATAATCAAGCCAATTAATTTAACTAAAGTCATGACAACTATTGAAAGGCATCCAAACATATGCAGAAATCAAGGAAATCGATATAAAAACACAGAGAATGAATACACCCAGGAATTATTACAAATATATAAAAACATCTACTTCGTTACAAACAAACACGAATGAAATATTAATCATTTCTGATGACCCACGCAAAATCATTAAAACTCTAATTTTCAAAATTTTACCATATCCCGACGAAAACAAAAATATGCTAACAGAAACCTTACAATCAATGTAAGCAATAATGTAACAAAACTTGAATCATTTCATTATTCAAGCTAAAGAAATAATTTAAAAACACGAACAAAATTATAATACGTTCCAAATAATTACTTATATATTTATCTACAAATTTAAGAGTATTCCCAGTAAAATAATTATAAGATACAAAAAATCAAAGGATTGTAGAATTAAGTAATTTACCAGAATGAAACGAAAATAATGCAAGCAGAGAAAACCCAATAATGTACCCAAAAATATCCGCCTGAGGACAGGCTAAATTCGAATGAATGGTGTAGTGACATATGTACACCCACATACATAATACACATTCAAATACACAATTGTTCAACTACTCACAAGATAAACAAATGTAAACATCATTTGAAATCAAACCATTGGTGACAAAGACGATTGTGGCATTTAAGTTAGTTGTGAGTTAAAAAAATAATATAAACATCCTCTTAAAATAAAACGCCACAGTTGTTATTCACTCCAGCACTTAATACTGCAGACGCAACTCAAACTTAAGCTGATACAAAAGACCCTATGTCTTGAGAGCACTCAAATGCAATCTCATTCTTTAACAGAATTCTAATTCGTCAACAGTTTCTTCACTTCAGAGTTTAATTTTGTTCTTTAAACCAATCTGTCATACGCTTCTCGATTATTGAATTCTCCTTTGTTGTAGTTTTATATTTAAATTAAATAATTTTTTTTTAACCATAATAATCGCGACATTATTATTATATGAATGTATGAATACGAAGGGTTTAAAATGTATGTAATTTAAATTGAATATTTCTCAGAATAGGGAACCCATGGAACATGACCGGGACGTACTTTTATTTTTCATCATCTTCTTGTCACACAACAATTCGTGTGTGATCGGATGCCACATGTTTTTATTATACGTTAACGATTTGATCTTTATTGCAATTAAATCTTATAAAAATGGTAGGAGGTTTGCTTAACGTTAACGTTAACGTTGTTACAAAGGCTGACCAAAATCTCCAACTCAACCCTCTTCGAGGTTGCCGGCCAGGCAACGGTTTTCCAGATTTAGTTAGCATGGAATGTTAGTACCCGTCAATGGTGCTGCACGAAGACGTTGCCAAAGAGACCGAAGAGCAAAAGCGAGTGTCGTGCAGCGACAGCTCAGCAAGAGGCTACCGAGGTGAAAGCTGAGGCTGTGGCGGTCATCGAGACTGCGATGGGCAATACGTCGCTTGGGGGCCTGGAGCTGGATGCACTGTGTGTAGCGACAGCAAGCGCACTGATGAAGAAGACCTGGAGGAGCAGCATACGCTTACCGCCGGAGTGTCACAGTCAGATTTGACGCTCTCGGAAGTTGAGCCAGAGCTTTCTGTTTATTAGCGTGGTACAAATCAACCTGTACCACGCGGGGCAGCTTCTGCTATCATAAATAGGTTTGTTACCAGGCTATTCCTGGTTTTGATGTTCATTTAAGACTTATGTACCGTCAGAGGAAAGATCTGTAGAGAAAGCGTCAAGTAATTGCAGATGTTCAGGAGACCAGGAGACCATGTATCATAATAAAGAACAAGTACGATGGATCTAGTCGAGAGTTGCCGACTAAGAGATATACTAAACCCAGCGGCGAGCTGTCGTTACACACATTTAATTAAGCCCCTTTGCATTCGTACACACGACTCCACAGCCATACTTAATATACTCACATGAAAATATATGATCGCGCTTCGCGCTCGCTTTTCATATTTGCATACAAATTTTAGTATACTGTAGTTGTAAAATTTCTCGCAAAATTTTCACAAAATATGAAACTATATCTTTCAAATTTTGATTGCAGTTGATCTGGGAAAGCTTTTTGAGAGTGTATATGCCAAACACAAAATTTTACCCGTTTTGTAACTCCAGAGTATTACAAATAGCAGGTCTCCCAGAATTGAGTTGAACTTGGACCAATAAGTGTCTTCAGATTAAAAAATAAAAATAAATAAACAGCACGAAAACCTCGTGACGCATCGACGATCCGAGCCCGCGTCTGCTAGCCCGCCGGGCAACACCTCTACCACCGAGTAACAGCAGCAACATAATCGTCTCTGTCAAAATCTGAGCTAGGAAAAAAGCACATATGCACAAACAATCGCTTGAGAATTCGAAAAAGAGCTCACGCATATGAATGTGCATGTGGTTTAGCCAATATTCAAATTTTCTTTAATAACTTCCGTAGTTCTTAGCCGATTTTGATTAAATTTCTTTCTTATTGAACTACAGTACATTTATATATTGACAAGCTGCCTAAGTAGTAAGAATTGTGGCTGTACTTGCAATAACAAATGTTTTCTTAGGGGAAGAGTGGAAGTATCCAAAATCCGAAATATTCATAATCTGCGTATTCTTTACGAAAATATATTAAGCAAAATTTGGTGGCTGTAGCTCATGAAGTTTTTAAGATATGCTTATCAAAACGGAGCAAAAAAACCGATAATTTTCGATAGTAAGAAAACGGGGCGGGTTATCGATCATTTTAAATAGCTCTGCTCTGCGTATGGTAAGCACGAACTTAAAAAAACAAACTTTAATCCCAAGCTCTTATTGCAGCACTTGCTGCCCAGTGGCTTGTCACAATTGCTAAATTTAACCACTTTAATAGATACTGTGTTTCCTAACCGATTTTGATGAATCTTAATGCAATAGATTCTTCAAGTGCTATAGTATATATAAATATACATTCGAACCAACTTGTTTGTCTCTAGCACGAATAATCTTCGAAATAAGCTTAAAAAAAGTGAGGTTGCTGTAGATTTTAGGAAAACGGTGAGTGCTATCGATCATTTGAAATAAACCTTATAGTTTCCGAGATTAACACGTTCATACAGACAGACGGACAAACGGACAGATAGATGGACATGGCTAGATCGAGTCGGGTGTTTATCCAGATCAATATATATACTTTCTGGGGTCGCAGATGCCTCCTGCTGCCCGATACATACTTTTGCACAAAACCACTATACCCTTTAACACATTTTCAATGGGCTCATGTATAAAAATATAAACTTTATACGGCTCCCGTAAGCTTTAGGGTAACATCAGCCTACTTTTCGAGAAATGAGGTACAATCTCTGGCGGCGTACTGCAATATCACGAGACTACCATCGCTGCTGATAGGTAATTATTTAATCTGAGGTCCGAGCCCGGGAAAGCATTGATAAACAAAAGAAAGTAAGCCCAGTCGGGGTTTTAAAGCAAAGACATCTCACAATCGAGTCTTAATAATATAAGTTAACAAGCTACCCTCGCACGAACTTATCAAGCAACCCGTGCGCTCGAAATGCTGACGAGTCAAATTACCCATGCAACGTTCGGAGCACGAGCGTTGAGGATCAACAGGCAGACGTTAGCTTCTGTCGCAACGCTGCACTTTCACTATGATTATGCTGAGTCGGCTTATTGACCACAAACCCGGAGCATGGCCCAAGTAAATTCAATTTTTTTATTTTTTTTTAATTGGACGTAGATGTACTAACGACAGTACATTCAAGTGTCCCAACGATACCAAGCAAGGGCTTGTTA